>CM042137.1:13339477-13624477 GCA_023376005.1 Doryteuthis pealeii
CTGTTTGGGGGAGTCCCTGTGGTGTGATGGCTAACATGTTGGAATATGCGATATCATAGTAAACAACTTCAAATTCTAGTTTGCTATTTACATTCACTTTCATACTAATAACTTTGGGAAAGGTATGAACCTCTCATACCTCACAACTAGGTTAAATAGTAGCAATACTGTTCTTCTACAAGGATGGCTTTGGTATTAAATGACCCATGAAGGTTGATATGCCATTAAACAAAAAAAATAAAACTTTGCTCACCATTTGTAGTAAAAATATTCAAGCAATTTTTGCCTTTGACCCTATTTTTGTATTTTATTGGAAGATTCTTATTAAATTACATTCATTAAAAGATTGATATAGATAATTGATAAGAATAGGGTCAATGTGTTTTGGATGAGTTTAGAAAATCAGAATATAGGTTAGTCTGTTAATATATGCATTAATAGATGTGTAATTTAATAGGCTTACTGACAGAATTGCTTTTACCAAGACCTGCACTTAAATGAGATGTTAGAGATAGGGATAAAATTTACCTATCAGTAGAAAATTGTCCTAACCTCATTAACATTCCTCTTTTAAGATAATAAACAAGATCCTTATGCTAATTATTGTATTTGTGTTTATATAAAACAAACAACAAATACAGATGAATAATACACATTCTTAGAACAACACATTGTGATGTAATGGTTAGCAAAATAGTCTTGCAGATCTTTTACTACTTGAATATCAGCTTCAATCCCCACTGCCTTATACTTGTGACCTTGTGTCACATCCTACACATAGCAAATGGTCAGGGTAAATATCCTTAGAATTGTAAGAAAGCTTACTTTGTATTATAAATGAAACCTTTAAAAAATTACAGGTCATATGAAAATATGATTGATTTTAACAATATCTCAAGCTGTGTATTTGTTTCTTAAGAGTAAAACAGTCCTATCAAATCTGATTATAATGGAGATTGTGTGTTTTTCTGTTTGTAACCGAAACTATATCACTTCTCAAGTCACAATTCCCTTAGTTATTTATGTCACATTCTCCATGATTTTATTTTTATTCATACATCAATTATTAATAAAATTGTTTTACATTATTATTACTGTTGACCATATCTACATACTAGATATTTACCACATACCCCACGTGTACAGGTTAGGCACAAGGCCCTATTAATGTGGGACCACCCAGCAGCCAAAACTTATGTGTGACGGGTGCAAAAAATGCGTTGATCCTGTCAGCATTCTCCTTCAACCCAGACATGCCCCTTTAAATTGAGGGGACAGGTGTTGCCTGGGGGGGATGGCCCCCTGGGATCAACGATGCTAGCTTGTAATATTTGTTATAACACTGACTTATCCAAGTAACACTTATACCAACCAAATATTGAGACCAACTCAATATTTTTACCAGTAAGTCATTTATATATATTTATATATATATATATATATATTGTGGAGTAGACTGCTCAAAGAATAAAGACATCAAGAATCTCAAATATCATTTTAGTAATTGTTTTTGTCCCTACACAGCTGAAGACAAAGACTGAAAGATTTACCCAGCAGAATTAATAATTAAAGGTGATTTATTACAAGAAAGGACTTGCGCTTTTTTTGGCAGGGCTTAGAATATTCTGGCTGCATCTCCTCCTACAGAAGGGTAAGACCTCCCCCACTCCAAAAATAATTTTTTCATGGGTATTACACTAAACTCCAGTTTTGGAAAGTGAAGTAACTCTTCATTGCCATTACTTCCAGGTTCACTCTGACCCTGAGTGGTAGTACCTGTTAGAGTCCCATCTATGGGTCAAATAGATCTTTTTAAAAATGATTTGATTCCTTAATAATACTTGATGCCATATAACTAAATTATTTGTATTAAGTATTCTACTTGACACTATAACTGTTTACTAAGGTGTGGCGAGAGAAACCACGAACATAGTGGTTCAAAGCGTGCACGACTGTGTTTGGCATGCAGAATGAGATCAGAGGCGAGTGGGGAGATTGAACTCACAGCCTCCTGATCGCGATTACTAAACTGTCCAGAGTGGCCCGGATGTGAAGGATTGACGCCTGCTGATTAATGTCATACGTGCTGCACGGGCTAGTCAGAGTAAGGAGCATGGATGAACACTGTAATTGTGTATTTAATGACCTGCCCTAACAAACCTGGGAAAAAGCTTGCAGTAGCATTTTGGCTGTTGCAACGAGTGGAAGAGAGAAAAGATATTTTGATAGTGTTGGTGAGAAGGGTGCAGCATTGCTGGGAGAGATTGTTTCAGACTGAACACTTGGTCAGTTGGGAGAGTAAAAGCGTTGAACTTAACTGTGCCCCCCAGATAACATTCTTATTAGATAGATACTGCTAAGAAAAAAGAAGAGCCTCCATTGTGTCCTGCCTATATAAAAACCAAACTTTTTAAGAAAAAAAAAAAAAAATAATAAACTTACTTTGAGGCACAAAACTTGTAGCAAGACAGTTGATTCCACCAAACAACATGTATATAAAAATTGGTACGCGTCTTCCAAAATATTTGAATGTTAAAATACACATAGCATTAGCAGGAATTTCTATTGCGGCCATGGCCACAAAATTCAAGTAAGGATTTCCAGCCATGTTCACTGCATTCAGAGTAATTCCATAGTAGACCATACTGTTCACCAACCTAGAAAAAGCAGAGAAAATATTAATGAAATCTTCTAAATGTTTAAATATTAGAATCTTAAATAAATAAAGAATCTTAGAGGTAAGTCAACATCAAACTATTAGTATATGGGTAATTCCATGTCAAATCATCCAGGCCATGTCACCTACCCCCTTCAATTTTTTGGAAATTTTGTACAGGTGTAGACTTGGTTAAAGTTAGACAATCCCCCAAATTTGAGGTTCCAATTCGAAATAGTCGCTGAGTTATGTCTATTTTAAACTCAAAATATTTGAGTGGGGGTGTGAAAAAATGGCGACATTTTGTAATCTATTTTTGTCCAAAAAATGTGTTCTAGAGCTCCCCTACTCCTAAAAATTGGTTTATAGAAGCTTTTAGGCCTGAGGAATCCAAAAATGTTATCAAATTAGGCATAAAAACCCTTTTGATTTCTGATTTTTTTCAATGTAAGATCTATAAGTGAAAAAATCACAATGTGGCACTACATATATTTTTTTTTCTTTAAATCATTATTCTACACATATTGAACATTATTTGTACCAAAAATGGAGTTTGGTTTTTTCAAAGCGAAGTTACAACATCAGTTAAAATTTGGCACTTTTACGTTTTGAGTGTTTCCGTTCAGCCATTGAATAATGTCTATATGGAGCAAAATAACTGTCAGAGTTCAATAGAAATTATCAGTCTACACCTGTACAAAATTTCAGAAAAATTGAAGGGGGTGGGT
Organism: Doryteuthis pealeii; assembly: GCA_023376005.1. Classification (NCBI taxonomy): domain Eukaryota; kingdom Metazoa; phylum Mollusca; class Cephalopoda; order Myopsida; family Loliginidae; genus Doryteuthis; species Doryteuthis pealeii. The sequence goes on from CM042137.1 coordinate 13,342,862, forward strand.
AACAAGTTTATTTTTTTCTGGATGATTTGACATGGAATTGCCCATATATTAAATCACTAAACAATAACAGGACTGGGTAGGTCTTAAAGATTAAGTGTAAATTATATATTGAAGAGAAAATGACTCAGAGAGGGGGGGGGCGTCGAGCAACTCACAATTTTGACTGTCACAAAAAAGAAACAAACTGAATGAGTCAAAATAATAATGAATATATAAAAGTTCTCAATACATATGTTGAGCTGGTTTAGAGAACCAAATCAGTAACTAAAGTTAACTATGCAGTTTTCATCGAGAAGGATCTTCAGGAAAATTCTGACAGCAAATGATTGGTACAAATGTGGATACAAAAAACATTGGAGAAATTTGTTTAAAAAGGAAAAGAATTACAATGCACAGTTGGACTGTTAACAGTCGAGATGCCATTTACTTGTATCTGCATCCATTAAAAATCTCAAATCTTTGATTTAACAATACTTTAGAATTGGGATAAGATGCAATAGCCAGTTTTTCTTCCATACAAAAAAGGGAGAATTTATCACCCACTTAATTAAAAGCTCTTAACATATTTCTCAATTTAGAATTTTACTCCATTTATATGATATATATATATATATATATATAAGAATCTAAAAAGCAAATAACTGTCTTTAGTTGTATAATATTTGAGATTGATTATTTCTATTATCATTATTAATATTTAGAAAAAAAAATTTTAAAGGTTTGGTTTGTTTACTTTGTTTAATGGTATATCAACCTTCACGGATTATCTAATGCCAAACCCAAACTTGTAGTAGAATAGTAATGGTACTATTTAAACCATAGCTGAGACAGGGATAAGGGAGGTTCATACCTTTCCCAAAGGTATTCGTCCAACCGAAAATGAATGTAATAGCATGACTGGAATTCAAACGCGCTTACTACAAAAGAATATTTAAGATAACATCACTCTGAATTGATATGATTCATGCAGGTTGAACTGACAAACCTTCAGCATGATATCAAACATCTTATGAGTGTGTATTACATGGGTGACTCGTTAATCGAGGATATTGATAAAGTAGAGATCAAAATTTGAAGTCGTTTAACCATTCTTATTCATCTGATTAAAGATTATATATTTAAAAAAAGTTGTAGTAGCAATAGTTTTATGAATGGTTAATTTGAAGAGAAGATTTTTGATAAACAATTTTTCATACAGAATTCTAAAGTATTTGACATGTACTATTAAATTTAACTACAGATCTATACAGAATATTATTGCTACTGTTTATATATATATATATATATATATATATATATATATATATATATATATATGCTCCCATAAAATTGGTATGAGCTCTCTAATTCGTAATTTAAATTAACTCTCACTACTAAGCATATAAGCAATGATCGTTTTCCCCAGAAATTTGATCTCTCAGTGACCGTAAAATACATAAACGAACCTATGTACTTAATAGTTTAAAAACACCAGTCCCCACTACAGCTGTCATTGGCTGAGGGGATTAGATATCAGGCTACCAAACGGTCAGTCTGAGTTCGACCCTAGCCAAAGATAGTTGTGTCTAGCCACACTGAAGAGGCATGAAATGCTGAAACACGTGTCTGGATGACTTATTAATATATATATTTGTATTTACCAACCCTTCTGCATGAGTAGGATGTGACACAAGGTCAATTTCTAAGTGGAGTTTAACAGTTGTGAATTCAGATTTTCCTTCTCCTAGACTGGTTGCCATACCAAGGTTAAAGAGCCTAGTATGCCCTGCTATTTACACATAGCTGTAGAGAGAATAGTTGGATGCATACCTTTTCCACAGGTATTGGCTCTATGCAAAATACAAACAGCGTCTTCAAGAATTTGAACTCAAGTCACTGTGTCCATTTTCTAGGACTAATCATTACACGACAAACACTTTATTTATATAATTCCCCCCCCAAAAAAAAAAAAAAAAAAATATTTGAATATTTAAAAAAAAAAAATTTTAAAAAATATTTTAGAATCTATCGAATATTGCATGAAAATTTTGGGGTTGTACACAACTTCTCTCAGAATAAATTAACTCTTAAAATCCTGTTGAAAATTTTCCAACTGCAAAGCCCTGTTCATATAAGGATTTATCAAAAAATGGCTAAAAATGGACTTTTCATTTAAAGTTACCTGTTATTTTCCTTAAACCAAAGACTTCTAAATATGTTTAATATTACATTTAAACAAAGGCTATCATTTGGGGCAGATTAGGAAAACGAATGTGACTTCTGGCTGGGCGGAATGAGGTGGTATAGGATGTTAAGAGTTAAAGAAAAACTACACCAGAAAAATTGTTTAAACTAATTTTAAAAAATGGCACACAACTCAAATTGTGGGATTTCAACAGCAACTACACTTTCATCTTCCATGTTTATTAGCCATTTGTGTCAACTTACCAATTGAACCAAATATTGAAAGATAATTTGGCTAAACTGCATTTCCGTATCAAATCAATAAATGTATAAGTTTTGATTTCTTCAGTTTTGTTGTTTGGTAACATCTGAAAATATTCCTCATCAATTTTAAATTCCACTCCGTTCACATGAGCTATTTTTTTCAGAAGTTGTTTGTATTGGATATTTTTTTCTCGAGCCAAGAGCCATCGCGGGGATTCTGGAATGATTCTACAAGAAAAGAATTTAATTATTATGAATAAGAATTCAGCAACATGTAGAAAAAAATAGACACCATTATTTTAATATAAAAATACAAGAGTAATGAAAAAAAAAAAGTCTTGTCATTCCTTCCATACAGTTTTAAGTCTTTGCCTAATTTAAGCTGCTCACAGCAGCTCTCCCACCACACTGCAATCCTACTGTAAGCTGCTGGCAGCAGCTCACACGTGTCACTTGTTTACACTAAAAAAATCACAATGTGAACACATAAATCTTTATAGAAATATGTACATGAGAGTAGTACACAATGCATATGCCAGGCAACGAAAGACAACTAGACAAGATCTCCTTGATAGCAACAAGTTTATTTACAAAAATACAGACAATAAAAGAATAGACAACAACAAAAAGAAAAAATATATAGGGAACGGGGGGATATTGAATAAGTATCTATTTTATCATATATGTGCAAACGAGTGATCAAACATTCAACACTTAACCAATCTTAAAAAGACATATACAAAATAAGAGAGAGATTCAACTCACTGTAATATCATTGGAGTGTGAAAGAAAGAATGTCTTTTCGTTTCTCTTTTTTTTAATATTTTTTTTTTTTTTTAATATGTACCAGACTTTCGTCAGAGTCTTTAGGATGATTCAAACAAATATAAAGTTTGTTATATTTTCAGCAGCGTAGGCCTTTTCACAATTGTTTTTCTTTTCTTTAATTAGATACTCAACATTCAACAATAAGATGATTTTCTCTTTAGCTATAGTTGAAAATATGTAATTGTCGACAGTACTGTATTCTTAGAGTTCCGTCACTTCATCTTTAGTGATGTCAAAATATGTGAGATCAAAGCCAACACATCTGTTCGTGACAATAAAATTTCCCCAACTGTCTGGGGTCTCGTCTCGTGGCGGGAATCTTAAAGTCAGTTGTTATAGCAACAAGCTAAATTGCTGTCTCTTTTAGAGGTGCAAAATTCCAGGGTTGCCGGTACTCTTACAATTCTGGTGGTATGCTGTCGATTAGGTCAAATACAGTTATGTATTTCCGTTTGCCGTTTCCGATATTGGAACGGGGAAGGTTAAAATCATCATTCAACAGTGAGGTAGTATTAACCACAATGAGACAAATTTTCTTTTAAATAAAGTGAATTATCTTTTTGCTCGCTCACACATTATATCTAGAATTTTGCAAAGGCCTATATCTACTAGTTGACATACTCGTATTGTGTCACAACAGCCAGGGGGGAAATTTGGTGGGCAAAGAATTAACTTTCATTATTTTTTGTTTTAATCATATATAAGTTCTGTAATTATTTTACTTCTAAAAAAAAAAATCTTTAAAAACTTAATTATTTTCTAGAAATTTGGATTGCATTATGTCATTATTTTGTCTCTCTGTGTGTGAGGTGGTGGTGACAAGGCTTTCAGACCATTCTATCCAATTTACTATTAAAGGAAAGGAAACCACTGTCTTCAGTTCACAATTTGATCAGTAGAAATATGATTGATTTGGTTGGTTGGTGGGTTTTTACGGCATTTCAACCCCTTGGGTTATTTTATGCTGAATTCTTCTATTGGTAATTTGGTATTCAAAAATGTTTAATGGTGACAAAGTTTTGAAATAATTTCATTTTTAATGGATAATACAATTCTGTTTATCAACTCATGTTTTTCTATTTAACCCATAGATGGGACCCTAACAGATACTACCACTCTGGGTCAGAGTGGACCAGGGAGCAATGGTGATGAAGGGGTGCTCCACATTCCCCAAACCTCCAAAACTGGAACCTCACCATCAGATAGAGTTTAAGGTCATTCTCAGGACATGTAGACCCGCAGTCACCGCCTTCTAGCACCCATATGATAAAAATGGCTGGGGATTGCCATAATGGCAATAGGGTTGGGAAAATCATATGGGTGCTAGGACTTGACGTGGTCAGCTGATTGATCGGAGGGGGCCTCTCTGACCGCCCGTCTAACCTAAGTAAGGGTCTAAGTGGAGTGTTGCATGTCATGGACTGCTCATCCACCAAGACTCCGTCTTTAAGCATCACGGGTCGCCACCCACAGCAAACAAGTGGCCCCATTGAGGGAGTCTTACCCCTCTGCAGAGGTGCAGTTGGTGCATTCTTATGCCCCAGCCAACAGGGCGGAAATATGATTGATTTTAATGGCATGTCAACCTGTCTAGGAGTACTTTATATCTAGTGGTTAGAGAATTGCATTGATATGTTTATATTTACAATTTCTATGTAGTTGGATTTTTTTTTTCTTTTTTTGCAAATGGTCCTATTGAATATGAATAACTTTTAAAGAGATCTATGACCCATAGATAGGACCCTAACAGGTACTACCACCCCAGATCAGAGTGGACCTAGAAGTAATGACAATGAAGAAGTACTCTACACTCCTCAGAATTGGAGCCTCACCATCAGATGCAGTTTAATGTCCCACCCAGGAACCCCACTTTTTTGACAGTCAGTGTATTCTAAGCCCTGTTGACAGGTCACTGAGTAGAAATGTATTTTTGTGTGATGAGAAAAGAAATTGGAGGAATGAAAAAAAACTTATAAAGTTTCAGGTGTCATAAAGAATGTGCAACTTGGCTAAGAAATGACAGCGCTAATATCTACGTAGGAGACTGATGATTAGATAGAGAGAGATAGTAGCAGAGAAGTGAATTAAGAGAGTAAATACTACTTTCTTGTTCAGGGTGTCCATCATGGTGTAATGGTTAGCAAGCTTGTCTCACAGATCCTTTACTACTGTAATTATATATATATATATATATATATATATATATATATATATATACATACATATACACACACATATATATACACACACACACTCTTAACCCTTCACATGAGTAAGATTTGATACATTGTTAATTTCTTAAGCAGAGTTTAACAAGTTTGAATTCAAAGTTTTTCTTCTCCTAGACTGGTGGCCTAACCAAGGTTAAGCCCTACTATTTACCCATGGCTAGAGGGAGAATAGTTGGAGGGATACCTTTACCAAGGGCATTAGCTCTTTGTGAAATGGAAACAGCCTCGTCCATGATTTTAACTTGTCTCACTGAGTTCATTTCCTTCGATGATAACCATTACACCAAGTGCCTCCACATAATAGCGCTGAATGACCCATAGTTGTGACCTTGTGTCATATCCTAGTAGAGGTGAATGGTCTTTCTTGTTCATTTGATTGGCCTTGTTAACTTGTGTATGAAGACAGATATGAGAATTAGAAGTGGGATATTTACATTTACTGGGATCACTTCTATCAGCTCTCTGATCTTATGTGTATCAGGATTTATTCTTGGATCGGGCTGGGTATCTGCCTTCTTTGGCTGGGAGGTTGTCTATCTATTCCATTTTTGTAATCTTTAATCAGAGAGACAACACAGATACCTATTCTTGTGTACACATTTTTTTTAATCCCCCGATACACTTTTAACCTGCATGCACATGGAAGGAATTGGAGACTGAAAAACATATCTTTGTAAAAGGGCCGCCTGGATTCAACTCTGTTAACTTATTCTATTTTCCCAGAGTCAGCCGACCATGTGACTCTCTAAACCAATGAGAGCACTGTTCCAGCTGAACTTGAGTTCAAGATCTGTCAATCAAAATTTCAGGGATTTTCTACTGTTTTGCCATTAATTCTAAACTACTCTACCTGCTAAAAATGATAGTGTTACATAATGGGTAGGCATAGCCTGAGTGAATTGCCAAATAAAAAAAGAGCATTGCAATATTCATCTTTACTAAAAGTGGCAGATCTAGAGCTACATCAATTAAAGTTTGTGTCATTGAGTTGAAAAAAATATTTGCATTTATGACTTCCTGATGATTTCCTTTCAGCTTGGAATGATACATTCAAACGATTTGCTATTGACCTACCAATGATAAATATATAAACTTTCCATTTGGTTTTTACTGTAAATCAATCCTTTTGGGATCAATTCGGTGAGAGGTTACGATTTGTGTGGCCATTTTAGGGGTGTAGCTGAAAACAGCTTTACAGTGGAGATCCCTTGTGGCATAAAGTTTGATCCTTTCTTGAAGTAGAAAGATATAGTATCAGTTTTAATACTTGTCCACTGATCCATCCTTAAAGTAGTTCAAATCATTTTTAAACATTATCTCACACAGATCTATTTTACCCATAGATGAAACCCTAGCAGGTACTTTCACCACCACTCTGTGTCAGAGTTAATCTTCTCCTAGACTAGTTGCTTAATCAAGGTTAAAGAGCTCAGTTTGCCCTACTATTTACCCATAGTTTCGAGGGAGAATAGTTGGATGTATACCTTTTCCAAGAGTATTAGTGCCAGTTTAGCTCAGTTGGTAGAGCATCTGATTAGGAACCACAAGGTTCTGGGTTTGGTACCAGCCCTTGCCAACTCAGCGTATGAGTAGCTCAGGGATCTGTGCAGTAAAGTGAGGAGCTGATGGTAAGTGTGGCACTCCACCTCAGATGCCAAAATAATCTCCTTGGTCTAAAGGGGATGGACTCTCTCGCTGTCTAGCTGATACCGACTTTAGGCCACCCTGAAGACTTTATTAGCACTATGTGAAATGCAAACAGCTCTGTCCAGGATCTAAACTTGTCTCAGGGTGTCTATTTCCTATGAAGATAACCATTACACCACGTGCCTCCATAGAATAACAAATATATATTTGAAGAAAGAGAGAAGTTGAGGAGTGATTATTGAAACATCTTTGTATACATTTTCTTATATTGCCAAGATATCAGTCAAAATAATAAGAGGACAAAAATCTCAAACAATCACAGTTCAACAAATGATGTTGCGTATTCATGCAATGGAAGATGAACTTTCCAATCAAAAGACAAAAGAGAAAGATGAAGAAATATATAAAGAAAAAAAGAAAACAGAAGCAGAATCTTCCGGTGAAGAGAAGAATAAAGAAATATAAAAAAAAAAAAAAAAAAGAAAAGAAAAACTGAACACTTCTCTTCCGGTCAAGAAATAGATAAAAGAAAAATATAGAATAAAGGAAGTTGTCGGTTATCAGATCAAAAGATAAAGGTGCATAGGCGCATTTATCAATATAAAGGCCAGAGGATTCAAGCCGACACAGAGACCTCAGCAGCAGCCGAGAAGATAACTTTGTCTCCCGTCAACCTCGGAAGTTCATTGTGAACACTGCGCTCTTCGCCAGCCACCTGGGCATTTTCATTGTGAAGCTCTACGCCCTCACCACCCACACACCGAAGAAAATAAAGACGGGTCCTATTTTTATATATATACATGTCTGTTGTTTTATTGAAGTCCAGTCAAACGGCTATACAACAATGACAAAGAAAACAAAAAAAAAAAACAAACTTTTAAGCATTATAAAAAAAAACATACCTCCAGCAGCAGATGAAGAAAATGAAAGGTGCAGAGATAGCAATTTCCAAGTTGCGCCAATCTTTGATAGCATATGCTATTCCTGTAAAAAACATCATTCCCACTGCATAGCTGATGTGCATACAAAAATTAATCGGCATCCGATAATTTAAAGGGACAAGTTCTATGGCTGAAATTAGAATTTGCATAGACTGAAAAAAAATCTGTTCCAAAATAATTGTGGAAAGATTCAATAAATTTTTAGGGCATGTTGAAAAGTTTATAGGCTGAAAAACTTGTATGATGACATCATAACTGCTCTTGATGACCTTTTTTTTACCAATGGGATACAACTACTGCAATACTGATGGAAGACATATATTGGCTGAGAGAAGTACTATATTAAAAAAAATCTTCATTTGATCACATTCAATGAGAGTATCTTGGTCAGCCTATGAACTTTTCAGCTGACCCTAATAATTCATTTATAAACATAAAAACAATTGTATTTTGCATTAAATATAAATCAATGCAGATACTTTTTTTTACTGATGGGGTCCAAGCACTGTAACACCAATGGAAAAAGTGTGTGAACCACAAGAGGTACTATGTTGAAAAATAAACTTCATTTGGTAACATCCCATGAGAGTATCTTGGTCAGCCTCATAATTCATTTAGAAACCTTAACAATCATATTTTGCATTTAATCTATATATTAATACTGGTGTTCCTAAATCTTTCATCCGTTATCATCCTGCAACACCCTCTGGTTAAAAATGAGACCGTCCAAATTGTTCAAGGTCTAATGCAAATCCAGATTATCTGGTGTTGCTTAATCGCAGATTTCTTATTTGTCCCATTTTATTTCACCCAATTTTTAAAATGAAACATTTCCAATGGTCTTGTGTCACTTAAATGCGTAAAACTAAAATGAGCTGGGGAAAACAAAAAGAAAAGAAAAAAAAAAGAAAAAAGAAATGACGTGCGTTTTATTTGTAATATTGAAATTGTGAATTACGGAATATATTTTGGTAATTTTTATCTCATATCGTTCCAACCTCTATTAGCAAGCCAGTGTCAAGTGAATTTTCGGCCTAAGTTAGATATTTTCTGAGATGTATTTTTGTCACTTTGTTGTCGGCAAATTAATGTAGATATTTTCAATGCCTCCAACCAGATTTTTATTGGCAAATCAATGTAAATATTTTACAACCGTCTCCCTTTTTAAAAAAAAGTAAGAGAGTTAAATCAAGATTATTACACTTTTTACATATTGAACTATTTGCAATAGCTCTTAAGTAAAAAATATCACGTGTAATAATTAAATTATTATACTGTGGTATATCCATAGGTCCTGCTAGTTTAAATTAATTCTGATAAGAAACAATTTATTGCTCAAAACAAGATCTGCTTATAGGAAGTGTAACCCAAAAGTACTGAGTTTGAAACTTTAAATTTAAATTTTGATTTTGAACGCAATGTCAACCCGTCTAGAAAATCCCGTCCATTGTTTACATTTTTTGTAGAGTGGCTTCTTAAGAGTTTTTTGCACAAAATCCTATAGAATATAAAGAATTTTCGGAGCATATTACCTTTAGGCACCCCTTTTTGACCTGTGATTAAAAAAGGACATGTTTTTCATTTACACTGTCAATATCTGGTTGTTTGTTTAGGTTTAGGGGTTAGTTTTATAATTTAAAAAAAAAAAATCTAAAAATTGTCTGTTAAAACAACTGGATATTGACGGTGTAAATGAAAAACATATCCTTTCTTAATAGAGATCAAAAAAGGGTGCCTAAAGGTCATATGGTCTGAATTTTTAAACAGATTTGACCAATAGATGGGAGCCTAACAGGTACCACCAATCCAGGTCAGAGTGTACCTGGGAGTAATGGCAATGAAGAGCTACTCCACACTCCCTAGATCTCCAGATATGAAGCCTCTCAGATCAAAAACAGGCACCCATGTGTGTAGCTGCCGAGGAAACGAACGTTGTGTCGGTAAAAGAGAGAGATTTGGAATGTAGCCAAAGGATAGAATATTTCATATTTAATAGAAATACTTACCAATTGTGTAGGCAGAGAAGTAAGCGCCAATTTGCCATAATCCTTGGAAGAAGTAGAGAATAATAAACAGCGTAAAAGAAGGAACAAATGCATTGATAATCCCACACAAACCCAACAGAACAGTACCGATGAAAAAGCAAGGGTAACGACCAAACCTGCAAGAAAAAGAGAAACATCAATGATGACTAAATGAGAGAATCTTTTGAAATATATCTTGAGTTGGTAATGAATATTTACCACATACCCCACATGTACAGGTTAGGCACAAGGCCCTTTTTAGTGGGACCACCCACAAACAAAGCTCATGGGAGGTGATGCAAAAAAATGCGTTGATCCCATAAGCATTCCCCCTCTAGGGGGCGACTCAGGCCCCAGGCTATAAACCCAGCCCTTCCCCTTTAAATCAAGAGGGCAGGTGTTGCCTGCGGGGATGGCCCCTAGGATCAACGATGTTAGTTTATGTGGTTTAGGGCCGAAGCCATCAGACCCTCTGGTCGAAACTAGGAGTTGTTAATGGTCTAGAGCAAAGATCACAAAACTTTTTCTATTCCCGCACCCTTAAAAGAGTTTTGCTCTGACTTCGCACCCCTACAATTTATACTTTTATTCAAAAGGTTTCGAGATTTTGACTTAATTGACAAAAGAGTGCTAAATTCTGAATCGCATAAGTATATTGTCACAAAAGGAATAAGTACAGCTAGGGCAGTTTCACAAATCCTTTGAAACATAACCATAAATAATATTACTTACAAAAGTAAAAAATTTAATCTAAATTTGAACGGATGCTTCTCACACCCCCTGGAATGATGCTTGCATGCCCAGGGGGTTTGAGCAACCCTGGTTGGGAACCCCTGGTCTAGAGCAAGGATTCTCAAAGTTTCATTAAAATCCAAGTGGTGCAATCATATAGTAGTACTGACACAGCTAGAGCTTGGAAGAATTCTGGTTTTATTTTATCAGAGATATCAGACTTTACAACAATAATACATCTATTTCTCTGAATTTTTGAGATGATGCTTGATAATTTGTATTATTCGGACTATTGTCCTCATCTTTATTGTTATTTGCACAACGTTTCAGCTGATGTGCCTTCCAGCCTTCTTCAGGCATTTGTCGGACTTGGGAATCTTCTTGAACTCAGGAACCTCCTCCTCAAACATAGGAACCTTCTCTTTGAACTCTAGAACATTCCAATTGGACACATGGCATAGTGGATATAGGCATTGAGGTAAGACAGTTCTAAGTGACAGTCATCTTAGGGCTGCAGGTTCAATCCTGGTCAAGGGCGACAGTAACATTGAATAATTAACACAGCTTAACACTTGTACCCAGTCATGGTTAATGGAATGAAAACAGTCTATCTCTGTGGATTGAATAAAGGGTTAGGTTCGAAGTTCCGTAAAGGCTCCTGATTACAACAAGAAGGTTCCCAAGTTTGAGGAGGGGGTTCTTGAGTCCGACGAAAAGGTTCCCGAATCCGACAAAAAATACCTGAAGAAGGCAGGAGGGCACATCAGACGAAATGTTGAGCAAATAACAATAAAGATGAGGACAATAGTCCAAATAATCCATCTTTCATTATTGTTCTTCCAATGACTCATTATTTCCAATCATTTTATGTTTGATTTTCCTAATTACACTCAACCTTCTTCAGTTTTGTGCAGTAACCAATTCATAACTTAAACTGTTGTCTCATTCCCAAAAGCTTCTCAACATGGCCCATATATGTATTGTATTTACCAACCCCTCCACAAGAGCAGGATGTGACAGTTTGAATTCAGAGTTTTTCTTCTCGTAGACTGGTTACCTAGCCATGGTTAAAGAGTCCAGTCTACCCTGCTATTTACCCATAGCTGGAGGGAGAATTGGATTCATACCTTTCCCAAGAGTATTAGCGCCATGTGAAATGTCAACAGCTTTATCCAGGAATTGAACTGGGGTTGACGAGTCCATTTCCTGCGACTCTAACCATTAGACCAGGCGCCTCCAAATGTTTCCCACATATGTATTGTATTTATCAACCCCTCCATAAGAGCAGGATGTGACACAAGGTCAATTTTTTCAGAGGAATTTAACAGGTTTGAATTCAGAGTTTTTCTTCTCCTAGACTGGTTGCCATACGAAGAGTTAAAGAGTCCAGTCTACCCAGCTATTCACCCATAACTGGAGAGAGAATAGTTGGATGCATACCTTTCCTACAGATATTAATCCAATGAGAAATACAAACAGCCTCATCCAGGAATTGAACTTGTGTCACCATGTCTATTTCCTACAACGGTAACCATCATCCATATATATATATTTACCAACTCCTCCGCATGAGCAGGATGTGACACAAGGTCAATTTCTTAAGCAGTGTTTCACAGGTTTGAATTCAGTTTTCCTTCTCCTAGTCTGGTTACCTAGCCATGGTTAAAGAGCCCAATCCGCCCTATTATTTGCCCATAGCTGGAGGGTGAATAGTTGGATTCATATCTTTCTCAAGGATATTAGCACTATGTGAAATGCAAACAGCTTCGTCCAGGATTTGAACTTGGGTCAACAAGTCCATTTTCTATGACTAACCATTACACCATGCACATTCCATATAGACCCCTTGGGGTCAATAACATTTTAGCAGGGTGTCTAAACTCAAAGGGGGCTACAGAGGGGGGGGGTACTAGTTTGTATTTATAAATCCTTTTTATAACAGGAAAACAAAAATCACTGGATCATACAGACTAGTTGGCAGATATTATACACCTAGCTGAATGCCTAATTGGGTGTGATGGCCACTAATGATGTGTCAGTCACATATGACCAGTTCAAAACATATGGGTGATCTAAATGAACAATGTTTTAGTGGAAAGTGCCAATACAGACCGTTAGAAGTGGACAACATTTTAGACCTGTTAGATTCCACTTAAAAATTGACCTTGTGTCACACCCTACACATTCAGAGGGTTTGGTATATATATATATATATATATATATATAATTGGTAGAAGATCTATACCAGGACTTCTCTAAGTTATTGAAATATAACATTTTAGCAGGTTGAATAAAAGAATCGGGGTCCACAGAGGAGGAATAAAAGAATCGGGGGGTCCACAGAGGAGGAATAAAGAATCGGGGGTCCACAGAGGAGGAATAAAAGAATCGGGGGTCCACAGAGGAGGAATAAAAGAATCGGGGGGTCACAGAGGAGGAATAAAAGAATCGGGGGGTCCACAGAGGAGGAATAAAAGAATCGGGGGGTCCACAGAGGAGGAATAAAAGATCGGGGGGTCCACAGAGGAGAATAAAAGAATCGGGGGGTCCACAGAGGAGGAATAAAAGAATCGGGGGGTCACAGTTTACTAGTTTGCATTCATAAATCCTTTTTATAACAGGAAAACAAAAATCTCATTCAGAGAATAGGATACCCCCATGAACTGAATAAAGGGTTAGGTTCAAAGTTCCGTGATGGCTCCCGATTACAAGAAGGTTCCCGAGTCCGACAACAAATACCTGAAGAGGGCCAGAGGGTACATCGTCCGAAACGTTGTACAAATAACAATGAAGATGAGGACAATAGTCTGAATAATACAAATGATACTAAAAATAAAATTATCATCAACAAAATATACCCTTCTGACTGAAGAGATCCAGAACTTCAATTGTTAAGTAAATTTCAGTATTGCCAAGTATTTGTTAGTGTGGTTGTTATTAATTGATTCAATATTCCATTTATGATAACTTTTCTGGATTTTGTAAATAATTTAATCTTAAAACCAAAAAAACAAAATAAATAAATTTTAAAAAAAAAATCAACCTCACAAATCCATCCTTACCATTAAAAAATAATTCAAGAATTTAAGATGTGTTTTGCATTTATAGTTTTACAGATTCTTTATACAATCTAAAATAAATTGTTGTTCATTCAATTCTTTTTGGCTATGCCATAACTGTTCTCATCTGATAATAGAATGTTTTTACTTCCTACCTTCAAAGGCAGCCAAAAGACAAGTGAATAACAATTTATTTTATGTTTTATCCAGTTCTGTTGGTTGATATTGAACACTTATGATTTAAATTAGTTTATTCAGATGTGTATATAACGGTGAATTAAACTGATAAGACAAATGGGAATATTTCTTTTTTCTTACTTTTATTTTTTATAATTTGTTTCATTCCTGAATAACTTTTTATCCATCTTTATTTTTTTCCTTTCTTTTTGTTCTTTCAATTTCCTTTTCTATTTCATTTCTTAATTTTTCTTCCTTATTGCCTTTCCTTTTCACATTTTAAAATTTTCTTCCTTATTGCTGTTATATACACAAATATAGATATCTCCCAATTCACTAATTCAGCAATTCAATTCGTGCACACACCACAATAAAGAGATACACTCGCCAACAAAACAAAACATAAGTTACTGACGCCAAACGGAAGTTAACTCAACGGTAGCCAAAAACGAAGTAACCAAAATAACACGGTTCTACGCATAGGCTCCAGCAGAACTTCCGGATGGAAAACAAGAATTCCTAATCAATAATAAAAAATAATATTGTAAATAAAATTCGCATTTTCATCCAATCCAAACGATTCCCAGGTGAAATGAAGATCTCAGTTGATCCGATTTTGGGTCCCGACAACCTATATAAATCGGCTTTGAAAAACTGACAACACAGACACCAGTGGCAGCAGCATCGTGCACATCACAAGGCGGCTGACCTACATCTTCACCTACCTCTACCCAAAATCTGACCGACCGGCAGTCAACAGACGAACAATTCCACATCATTCAACAACAAGAACACGCCAACTTTCATACACGATACAAACCCGCTATTGACTTTAGAATATCAAAACACAAAATTCTGCCCATATCACCACCCCACTACAACTGACTCGGCCACCAGACCCTTCACTGACTTCATCACCATACGTCGCAACTATCACCAAAATCAGACTCTCTTTAATTCACTTTCAGCTTTTCGTTGCCTTTCATGTTCCTTTTTTTCAATACAATTTAGAAAACATAAAATCTGTGTTTGTTTTTCCTTGCCACCATAACATTGCCTTTCCTTTTCACATTTTTAAATTTTCTTCCTTTTTTTCATTCCTTCCATTCTGTCTCATGAGACAATACTGTTTTTTCACTAAACACACACATTGTCTTTTGGTGGAAAGTTTAAACGCCATTTCGCAGTCACAATTCTGAAAACGAATCGCTATTCATTAACAGGTTTATTGATATCCACAAAGGTAAAACTGAAACAAGAAAATACAAGGGTACACAAAAACGAAACAGTGACTAAATGACCTAGTCATAAGGCTTAGTCCTAGGTACAAAAAGTAATATACAAAAACGTAGCCAGGGCTGAAGGTTTTCCTTAACCGTTGAAGGTAAATCTATGGAAAGGTTAGACTAAAGGACTGGCTGGTGGCTAGTATAAACACTAATATAAATAAGTATAGTACTGTTAGTCTGATAGTTCTTTGATATATGAGAATGTATTTAGAAAAGAAATACTTCTAAAAGGGGAAGACATTACGTTTAAGAGAGCTAGCAGTCTTACAAAGAGATTATAGATCAACATGTGGTACACAGAAAAAAAGCTTACAAAAAGGTAGGAACTGCAATATTTCAGGTAATGATGGTGGTTCTATGTTAGGAGAAAAATAAATTAAGAATCTTACAGTGGAGGTCCAAATCATAGGATTGACTAGGAGAGATAAAAGATGCATGTTATTCTTAGCCAAGCCTCTGACGAAAAGGGTTGAGTCCCAGGATTTGTACTCTAATAAAAAAGGATGGTAATTTATGAGAAAATGCGTCCCGGTCTCCTGCCTCAGAAATTGCTTCCCGGTGACTATTAAAATAACGTCCCCAGCTATGTCGTCTCGGTGGTGTTATTTGAAAGAAAACAACCAACTTAGGGCGTTAAATGTATTTTAGAGGGGGGGGGCTTATCTTTTTTTGTCGTAATTCTTATTCATTTATTGTAATTTGTTTAGAAAGTTATTTATAGAAATTTGTTGTAATTCTTGTTTATTTATAGAAATTTGTCGTATTCTTGTTTAGATATGAAGATGGATATCTATCTATCTATCTCAATTTGTTCATTTTTTTACTTTGTTTATATATATATATCTATCCACCCATCTCCATTTGTTCATATAAAAAAAGAGAAGCCCCCACCCCCTCTAAAATACATTTAACGCCCTAAGTTGGTTGTTTTCTTTCAAGTAACACTGCCGAGACGACATAGCTGGGGACATTATTTTAATAGTCACCGGGTAGCAATTTCTGAGGCAGGAGACCGGGATGCACTTCCTCATAAATTACCAAAAGGACCACTAAAGGAGGTAACTAAGTGATCTAATCTTATTGTGTATAACACAAAACCTTCATTCTTTCATTTGTTTTCCATCCTTTCCTTTATGAAATAAAAAAATTAAAAGAACCAAACTTAAAAAAGAAAAAGAAAAAAACGATTACTCATTGACAAGAGAATTGAAATTTTGTTAGAATCACAAAACTGACTCACCTATCAGACAATTGACCAAATAAAACAGCTCCAACGAGACGACCAGCAAAAAACACAGATTTTGATGTACTCTTTAGCCATTTCTTTTCACACACCAATCCAAACTTTGAGGGGAAAAAAAAAAAAAAAAAAAATGCAAAATATTTTAATTGGCAAACAGAATTGCTATGTTTATTTTCTATGAAAAAGTAAGATTGAAGCTATCAAGGATTTTTTAAAAATCTATTTCAAGCAAACAAGATGTTTGCTTGTAAATTGTCAATCAAAATGAACTGAATTAAGATTAACTTTTGCTTGGATCAAAACAAAGTCGGTGGTTCCAGTTCATCCAATAAATAATATATCTAAATTAATTCTCAGCTCTAAAGTGCTTTAAAAAGGTCCTTTATATATATATATATATATATATATATATATATAAAAAGGTTGATCAATTATTAACTGAATTTTGATTACAAATTTTCACTGTATAATTTTTGATTTATATAATCTATACACAAGCATTGGTTCAAAAGTACATTCATGAAAAAAAAGGAGATTATGTTGAAAATTAAGCATCAGTTTTGTAAAATAAATACTTTTTTCACCATTAGGCAACAGACCTATTGATGCACAGATATCTAGAACTTTTTATCTTAAAAAATTGGAACTTAAAAAAAATTTTAAAAAGTTTATTCAAATGTATATATAATCGTAAACAAAAGTGATAATTTGAAATATTTATTTTGTATTATTTGGACTATTGTCCTCATCTTCATTGTTATCTGTACAACGTTTCGGCCAATGTGCCCTCCTGCCTTCTTCAGGTATTTCTTGTCAGACTCGGGAGCCATCACGGCATTTTGAACCTAACCCTTTATTCAGTCCACGGAGTATCCTGTTCTCATTCCGCTAACCATAGCTGGGGTACAGGTTTTAAGCTATGTTGTTTATTATTCTATGTTACTGCTGCACCTGACCAGGATTGAACCTGCAGTCTAGAAATAACTGTCACTTAGAACTGTCTTAACCAAACTCCTTTATTCACTAGGCTGTGTGTCTACATTGTAAAGTGTCCAACTAAGTCGTAATCTGCCAGGCTTTGAGGAAGCCTGCTTATATCTGTTCTCCTCCATAACCTCGCCCGTGCATGGTGGAGTCTACTATTAAGGTGAGTGTTCAAGGGCATCCCCCTCCAATATATGTTCTGTTGTAATACTCTACACACAGCCTAGTGCATAAAGGAGTTAGGTTAAGACAGTACAAATAATACTAATTATCAAGCCTCATCTCAAAAATTCAGAGAAATAGTATTTCTTTTGTGTTATTGCTTTTGTTCTCAACTAATTTCAACCTTACATAGTCACCAGGAGAAAAATTTTTTGTTAAAAAATAGTTAAAAAAATTTTTTTAACAGTCTACAAAAAGAAAGAATGAAAAATGAACTAGTAAAATAGCATATTGATTTGTTGAATGAAAATTATTTTGTGGTATCCAATTATGTTCAACTGACCTTTATATGATCTCTGCTATCATGGACACCTGACATTGAGCTCTCCATTTGGGATATAAATGTTAAGCATGAACGGAGTGCATTTCAAATTAGCTGTGACTGCTTTGTTGGGCATTTGTTTTATTCGGGTGTTTATACATCACCCCAAATCTGTTCTTCCTTTATCAAAGCATCACCTTGAAGATGATTCTGATTAATGTTAAATCCATTTGAGGTAAATACTTAGAGATGTTTTTATTTATACTAAAATACATAAAACTTTATCTTTAGTTTAAAAAAAAAAAAAAAAAAAGTTTATAAGTATAAAAGAGCTACAATGCTGGTTGGTTAGGTTTTATGGTATGTCAACCTTGTTGGATCATTTTATGCTAAAGACGTTTGTTTTATTCATTCTTAATGGGTACTCATTTTTTCAAATTCAATTTGTAAAAAAAACATTTTTGCAAACTCTTTTTTTAAAAAATTTAACCCATAGATGGAACCCTAACAGGTACTACCACTCTGGGTCAACGTCATACCCTTGACATGAAGACCTTCTAGCACATATGATAAAAAGAGTTGGGGCAATAGGGTTGGGGCTTGATGTGACCAGCTGATTGATTGGAGGGGTCTCTTTGACCACCCGTCTAGTCTGAGTAAGGACCAAAGTGGAGTGTTGCATGTCATAGATTGCTCAGCCACCTGGGTTGTATACTTAAGCATCACAGGTCACCAACAGGTAGCCCCATTGGGGGAGTTTTACTCCTCTGCAGAGGTGCAGTTGGTATATTCTAAAGACCCAGCTGACAGGGCTGATACAATATTGTTTCCCAAACATAAACTAACAATACAATCACAATGAGAGATAATTAGAAACGATGACTTCATACATTTTGCCCTCATGTTCACTAACCATGTTGTTTCTCCCTTTAAAAAACACCTGCACATGCATCCTCAAAAAAAGAACAGGATGAAGAACCATAACACAAAGCCAGACTTTCACTGTAGTAGCTGTAACCATGCCAGTCCGTCTCAAATTAACCTTATCTACCATGAACATGCCTGCAGTTAATATGGACCACCCACTTAATATTCATTCAAAGCCAAGCCATAAATTCCCAAGTTGAAGCAAAATTAGTATTATCTGCATCATTCGGACTATTGTCCTCATCTTCATTGTTATCTGCACAACGTTTCAGCTGATGTGCCTTCAGGCCTTCTTCAGGTATTTCTTGTTGGACTCGGCAACCTTCTCAGCCTTGGGAACCTTCTTTTTAGACTCGGGAACCTTCTTTTCATAATTGGGAGTCATCACAGAACTTTGAACCTAACCCTTTATTTAGGCCATAGGGGTATCCTGTTCTCATTCCACTAACCCCCATGGACTGAATAAAGGGTTAGGTTCAAATTTTCATGGTGACTCCCGATTATGACAAGAAGGTTCCCAATTACGACAAGAAAGTTCCCGGAGTCCAAAAAGAAATACCTGAAGAAGGTCGGAGGGCACATCAGCCGAAACATTGTACAGATAACAATGAAGATGAGGACAATAGTCCGAATAACGCAGATAATACTAATCATCAACAAACATTCAGAGAAATTGTAGCAAAATGTTTTGTTTTTACATAATTTCAACAATGGAATATCCAAATTCATTGCTTTGTAAGACTTTAACCAACAACAAAAACAAAAGTCGTTGGTGTGGCCTAATGTTGGTATTAGCCAGACAGTACTGTGTATCTCCCAATAAAAGTCAATATTCAAATTATTAATATTAAATATCTGTCCGAGATATTTATGGAAATTATGACATTGTATTCTGATTGATTATATTTTACCCAACCCCTCCACCATAGATAGGATGCGACAATTTTTAAGCAGTGTACTGCTGATTTGAATTCAGAGTTTTTCTTAATCTAGGCTAGTTGCCTTACCAAGACTAGAGAAGACAGTCTGCCCTTTTTTAAACCCATGGCTGGAGTGAGAAGAGATGGGTTCATGCCTTTCTCAAGGGCATTAATGCAAAGTGAAACACAAACAGCTTCATCCAGGATTTGAACTGATCACCGATTCCATTTCCTAACTGATTTTATAGCAAATAGGGGTACGTTATTTACTATGGTTTGTAAATCATCTGCTACTTTGTATGATACAACAAACTTTAAGAAGCAGTAAGTTTGTAGTTGGTAGAGTATTTATTGTGGGTTTTAAGGATACAAAATAAGACAAACGACTGGTAACAATGTATCCAAATGTATTCAACAAAAGGAGTAGAAATTTACAGCAAGAAAGTGGAGATTGCGTCCGACCAATACAGTTACAACCTGACTCGCATTTGCTTCGTCCCAAGCCACAATTGTTCCTGGTACTTATAGTAATCATTGGCGCATTCCATTTATGTCCATAGGTTATATCACCTATAACAGTATTGTTTCCTCATACAGTATAAATATAAGAACAATTCATGACAAAGTAATAACAAGCATATTTTATTGCCTGAGCAAACTTAATAGAAGAAAATATAAAACATGACAGGAGATACAGAGAAGAGCTTATAGAAATGTGTACAGAAGAAACCTGATCTCTTGTTCAACCTTTCCATTCTGCATCCAAAGAAAGCAAGAACTCTTAACAAACTGGGTGTCTTATGTGGTGTTATGGCAAGCAAGCTAGACTCTTATTAGTGAATTTGATTCTTACTGGGTGCCCATATTTCTGGTTTTATGTCAAACTAAACTTAGTAATTGACAGCTGCAATGATAGAAAGTTTTATTTTGACATCCCTACCACTCATCATCATCAAATCATGCCGACAGCATGGATCTCCAGGATTCTTCCTTGCCACCCGTCTATCGGCCATCAGTCCTGGCAGGTCCTCAGCACCGCTTCCAGAATCCGTACAAAGGCAGCTATGGATAAACTTGATGCCTACCACCACAAACATCTGAGAGCCATCACTGGACGCTAATGGCCAAACAGCCTAATCTCCAACTAAGTTCTGTACAAGATAAAAAATACCATTCACCTATCACCAAAGGATGATGCCTGAAGATACACCTGCATAAAAATCCCTGGAATTTAGGGTCAAACAACTACCGAGCATGGTGGGGTTACCACTGCATAAACTTGCCAAGCTAATGCATGATTGGGAGTCCCAAGATCTGGCAAGCAACTGAGGAAACTAAGATATAAAATCCTTACAAAGGAAAGGACAGAGTGACTTCAAACGAGAAAAGACTGAATCCTGATATAGGATTTTCCAGACTATTACAGCGGCAGAATACAGTAATTAATCATAAACTATTTAGCTGTACCTTTTGTTCCAAATGTTACCATGGTGGATACAAGTATTGAGATTTTGCCAATTTTGAGACATCATTTTAAACTGGACCTCAAAACTACTGAAGTTACTCTCAGAATTGATCAAGTGGAAGGAAATTTAAACAATATCTGACAGTTCTGCCTCAAACTGGCTTAAATGTAATTACTTGTCCCTCCCAATAAAACCTACAGAGATAGTGATGCTTTAAAATGTAAGCTAGACAAAAAAACCAGCCACAAGCACTAAAAAATCTAGGGTCCTCAAAGAATACCATATGCAAAGCATTACATAAGTTTTAAAAAGACAGAAGCACTAGAGATTCCTTGTGAAGTAATAATTCAAAAAAAGAAAAACAAACAAAAGCTGATATACCCTAATGGTAGACAAAAAATAAACAAGATCTTTTTTAATACATTATGTTTGCCTTTTTTATCCTTAGCCCTTTTACTTGGCTTACACATACTACTTAAAATCGCCTACTGAAGAGTCACTACTAAAAGAAGCACTAGATCATCTGTATAGTCTGCATCTGTCATTTTCTACTGGATATCGTCTGCTTCTTGCTTTTTTAGTATGAAACCAAAACTTAGTAAATATCTATTTTATTCACCACACAACATCAGTTTGATGTGATAATGTGATTATTAGTATTTTGCTCTTAGTCAATACAATGGTCTTCAGTGGTCAAATTAAATCAAAGTTGAATATGACTTATGTACAAGGATCATTCAATAAATAAGGAGAATTCTTTTGAAAAAAAGCAAAATATAGTTTTTTTTGTTTTTTTTTCCATAAATATAAATTTTGTTGCATTGTTTTGTCTATAACAACATTATTTCAATTTAAACTTGTAAAAATATTTGTTTTGAGCCTATTCAAAATGGCAGTAAATCAGAGTGCTTCAACAAAGGTCTGTCAAGTTTTTGGTGGCTGAGAAGTGCAAACCATGTGATATTTACAGAAGAATATGTGATGTATATGAAGAAGCAGGTTTTAGTCAAAAATGTTTACTAATAGGCTAAAAATGGATTTCGACATGAAGAATCTGAGTTTCAAAGACAGAACATTGAGTGGAAGTGCACTGACTCTTCCATAAAGAAAAAGTTCCTGGCAAATCAGTCAAAGAAAATCCTGCTGACAATCTTCTGGGACATGAAAGGACTCATTATTATTGAGTTCTTTAAAAGAAGGTACAATTGTAAACAGTGCTTCCCATTGCACTATTTTGGCAATATTCACCATATTTATTAAATCACTTTTGTATCAGTCAAACTTTGATTTAGAGTCATGAAATCTTTCATTTAGAGAATTAATTTTTAATGCCAACAGTTGCCCTTGTCATTTCTATTACATAAATTTAAACCTTACAAAATGATATAACTTGGTGACAATTTTTTATCTATAAATTCAGTCTTTAAAATTTGATCAGTACAGGAAATTATGATATATTACACAACCATTGTTCATGAAAAATTTAAAAAATTTAAAACACCCTGTTTAAAATTAAAAAGAAAATTCTATGGAAGTTTCTTTATGATATTCTGATTTTAAAGTCTCCACTTGTTCACCATTCTTGTCAGATATTAGTGGAATCTTCCCCAAATGGTCACTGTGATATCAGTTCTGCTTTTGGACATGTTTTCATTAGATTTTAATATACAAAATATTTTCAAATTTTCACAAAATATTCAAGTTTGGTATACTTATCAGATAGAGTGGGATAGTATATCAGCATGCTATAAACACCATTTGTAGTGTTATCTTATTAGTTTTGTGTGTACATAAGTTTTTAATAAATATATTCACATAAAAATGGGAACATTTTTAATCACCTATGGGAGATCAAAGGTACTCCCATAAAAGGTGTTATATTAAATATATATATATAAAGTCACCCTGTACTTCAAAATACAAATTAAGTTCATTAATCAATTTAGATCAAACTATAGAGACCTTCATAAAGCACTACTTCCAGTGAGAAGATTTTAATAGGTTTTTTTGTTTTGTTTAATGGCTTATCAACCTTCATGGGTTATTAAATGCCAAAGGCATACTTGGAGAAGAACAGTAGGAGGTACTATTTAACCTATAGCTGGGGGCTGTTTCAATTCAAGTATAAATATTCTTTGAGGTGCTGGGCAATCTAACTATATGTGCCTTCATATAAGAATTGAACTTCAAATATTTGAAAAAAAAAAAAAAAAAAAAAAAAAAAAAAAAAAGCAAAAAAAAGCAAACCTGTTTAGAATTATCAAATGGTCAATAATATATTTTTTCTTTGCAAGAACAAAATACTATTTTCTAATAAATTTTCATAGATCCTATAAGGAAACTTTTTGTTTTTGCATTTGGTTTACAAATACTTACTAATTAAATCTGTAAAATTTCCACGGTTCAATTAGTATATACAAATAATACTATACAATAGTTAGTCTATGTACTAGTTGTTTGTTTGTTTGAGTTTTGTTTAACGGCATATCAACCTCTGTGGGTCATTTAATGCCAAAAAGGTTATTATGGATTTCAGTCTTTAATGTAGTGGTTCTATGAAGATATTCGGTTATGTTTTGTTATATCTTGTTGAAAAGGTTGCTTTTTTTTTTTTTTTTTTTTTTTTTTTTTTTTTTTTTTTTTAGAAAATTTAAAATGTTTTCAGGGTTTGTATTCTTAAAGATGTCCCTCAGGTTTCTTGCTTGATAGTAATTAGTGCGGATATGTTTAAGGCTGTTACAATTTAGAAGGATATGTTTGTTTGTAAGTTCATTTGAGAGGTATAGGGTGTTTCAGAAAAAATTAATATCATTTTATAATCTAATAACTTGACCAATTCTCATTGAAATGATCAAATTTTAACATGTATAGAAACAATTCAAAATTATGTTTAATGCTTAAATGCCCTTACTTTTTCAGTGAATGGCATTTCATACTTAAAAAAAAAAAAAAAAAGAAAAAAAAAAGGCAATATCTTATTATAATGGAGATTGAGTTTTTTTTTCTGTCTGTAACCGAAACTATATTACTACTCAAGTCACAATTTCCTTAGTTATTTACGTCACATTCACCGTGATTTTATTTTTATCTAAACCCCAATTATGAATAAAATTGTTTTGCATTATTATTACTATTGGTCATATCTACATTCGAATAACATGCAATTGTATTTATATATACAACAAAATAGAGGTTTACAGTGTGAACGGGAAGGCTAATTTGCATATTGATATTAAAAATTTGATTTTAATAAATATGTGTTTAGTATTATTGATTTCTAATTGTTTGGTTTTATCTTAATGAATATGAGCAAAAGTCTTGTGGATACATCTTAAAAGAAATTCATTGACAAGAAGACATAATTGTAATTTTATTCTTTACTTCCTATTTTAACTGAATAGTTAAATTAGGAAAATTTACCAATGAAAGACGAGATGAAAAAGTAAGCTTCAGGTGTTCTATTTTTCAATTATACCCACCTGTCTAAAATCTTTTTATCTGCATTCTTATTTAGTTTCATTAGCCTTTCTAATTTAATATAACATTTTATTACATTAAAACTTAAATACTTGCACCCGGAGGGTGCATATATTTGCTAGTACATTTAATTTTGAGTTGTTTCTACACATGCTGTTAAAATTTGAGTTTAGTTGAATGAGAATTGGTCAAATTATTAGATTATAAAATGACATCAATTTTTACTTAAACACCCTATACCTCTCAAATGAACTTACAACCAAACATATCCTTCTAAATTGTAACAGCCTTAAACATATCCGCACTAATTACTATCAAGCAAGAAACCTGAGGGACATCTTTAAGAATACAAACCCTGAAAACATTTTAAATTTTCTAAAAAAAAAAAAAAAAAAGAAAAAAAAAAGCAACTTTTTCAACAAGATACAACAAAACATAACCGAATATCTCCATAGAGCCACTACTTTAAAGACTGAAATACAAAATAACCTTTTTGGCATTAAATGACCCACAGAGATTGATATGCCATTAAACTCATTTAAAAGTTTGCAATCAACAATATTTTTTGTAAAAGTAATTTCTCTTTTATTGTCCTGACTTTCTTCAGAGTTGGATTGCATAACTTTTCACTTTGAAAACATTTGAAAATAATTACAACACTTTAAACAAAAAAAAATCTTCAGGACTTGTTGATAAGAACTCATATTTATAGAGTGTTATTGTATGCTGTTGGAATATTTTGAAATATAAGGTATGCTACAATACACCACTTAAATTTATAGACTAAGCAAGGTCACATGGTTTAAACGTCAGCCAATCAACAGCCTGAATGCGTGGCTGGTTGACTACTTAATCACTGATACTGAGAGACGTCCATTTGCAATCATTGATGAAAGACTTGCAATATTGAGGAGCACCAAGGAACAACCAAAGGATTCTTTACCAAGGAGTTCCACTGGACAAGCACTCTTGCTTGGAGCATCAAGTATGGCCCATAAAATCGTAACATATGCCACCATCTGCTGCATCAATATGATATCAGGTCATGGAAATTTGGTGGGGAGGGGGGGTGTATGTTTACTTTTTTTACCCTTTTTTTCTTGTAAGTACAGTTAAACTTTATAAAAACTAAAGAAATTGTTAGTTACAATTCTCTATATTGTTGTATTTCAAGGATGTCCTATAATGGTGTATGTTAGGTCCAGACCAAACGAAATCTAGAGTTATTCCCCTTTGATCAGTAGGGGTTTTATGGGAACCTGGGAGTGGGGTTTCTGCCATGACGCTTTTGGATTGGGGTTCATGCTGAATAGATGCATGCACAACACAGTCACTTTTAGGGTAGAAGCATTCTCTAACCTGTGTTAAATAAAACCTTGTTAATTTCCAACAACCTGGTCTTGCATTTTCATTCAGGGATTTGTATTTCATTTTAAATGTAAAAACATAACAGTATAATAGTTAGCAAGCTAGTTTCACAGATCCATTACAACTGAATAGCAAGTTTGATACTCACTGGGTGCCTCATACTTGTGACCTTGTGTCACATCCTATCCTTGGTAAATGGGTTGGGTAAATAATACTAATACTGTCATATTTCAAAGAGTGTGCCTTACAAAATAGTTGGAGGGGACAGGTACTGTAGTTGGTGTACATTTTGTAATTCACTGCTGACTGATGTCATAAAACATATGCAGGGTAGGGGATGTGGGAGAGGGAGATTTTATTTTACATTATCTATCCCTTCCACTCAGCATGATGCAATGCACAAGGGAGGATAAAAAGTAGATAGGTAGTTACAATGATATAAATATTAGATGATAAAAAGTGTATAATCTAATAGATACTATATTAATACTATAGTATTATATATATATATATATAATAAAGTAGGTATGGCTAAAATTTCACCTATTTTTTTACCCCATCCCTATGAATTAAAAAAATTCAAAATTCAGAAAAAAATCAATGAAAGTTAACGTAATTTCTGCTTTATTATGAAAAAAAAAATCACATGTAAAAAATTATTTGTTTTACATTCTTTAAGAATGTAAAACAAATAATTTTTACATGTGATTTTATAAATCAAAATGTGTATGTCAAAATGGTGCATTTTTGCCATTTTTTAAATCTACTGAAGATGTGCTCTTTAATATAATTCATATCATTGTTATAATTTAGAAATTCATAGAAAAATCTTTTTATATGTAAGTTTAAGCTCTGTTCTTAAGGGAAAATATTAAAATAAGTGACAATTTACAATTTTGATTATTTTATAAAAAGATTAAAGAAAAAGGAAGGTGCTGCCATACCTAATAAATAGTCTATAATGGTATCAGTTAATTTTAACAGCATTTCAACCAGTCCAGGGTTATTTTATACCTACAAGTTAGGGAATTGCACGCATTGTAGGTTAAGACTTATATTATTTGTGCAGTTGTTTTTTTAAGAATTTTTAATTTTTCAATATGATCCTATAAAATATGAATATCTTTAAATCTATGTGACCAATAGATGGTACCCTAACAGGTACTACCTCTCCTGGTCAGAATGGACCTGGGAGTAATAGCAATGAAGGGATGCTTCATACCTCTCAGATTACCAAAACTGGAGCCTCACCATCAGATGCAGTTTAGTGTCATATCTAGGAGACTCCTTTGTTTTTTGTTTTTTTTGGGGGGGGAGTTTTATCCCACTGCAGAGGATACAGTCAGTGTATTAATATATATATATATATATATATATATATATATATATTTGCATATTTACCAACTCCTCTGTACAAGTAGGGTGTGACAAGGCCAAATTCTTAAGGGGAGTTTAACAGGTTTGAATTCAGAGTTTTCCTTCTCCTAGACTGGTTGCCCAACCATGGTTAAAGAGAATAGTTGGATGCATACTTTTCCCAAGAGTATTAATATTCTATAAAATGCAAACAGCCTGGTCCAGAATTTAAACTTGTGTTGCTGTATCTATTTCCTTTAACAATAACCATTACACCATACGTTATATTTATAAAGAATATTCAATATCAGTAATAAAGCATTTATATATAAGTTAGGGTAGTGTTGACAGAGTCAAAGGTACTTGGTAATTATCAGTTAAAAATCGCCTATACAATCTTTGAATCAAGTTTGAAGGCAAGAAAATGACAGTTATAAAACACTGTTGACTGTCTATGCTATCCTAACTGTGTGTGTGTGTGTATATATATATAAGAAAATAAAACTGAAATTAGAAGGCTATTGACAATGCAATGGAAAAACAATAGGTGATGAAATTGATGTTTATTTACCTGTTTCCTAAATTTTCAGGATAAAATCCCATCTTCAGAGGCTTCGGAGTTATGGTTTTTTTTAATACATATATTATGGCACTGCTGTGAATGTTATTTTTTTTTTTAAATAACAAATTATAATATTTTTTTTAAATAATAAAATCATAATATTTTTTCAATTTTTTTTTTACATAATATTTGAGACTGCATGCACGAGCAGACCGGTGATTCACCATGGAAATAGTCGAACGCTTTCAAATTTCAAATTCAATACAACATTCAGCGTTCCTTTATAACGTTCATGGCAGTGCCGAAATATATGTATTAAAAAAAAAACACGTAACTCCGAAACCTTTAAAGATGGGATTTCATCACCTATTGTTTTTCCATTGCATTGTCTATAGCCTTCTAATTTCTATTTTATTTTCTTAAACACATACATACAATGCTTCAAGCAAACTAGAAAACCCTTTATATATATATATATATATATATATATATATACACACACACACACACAAACACACAATGCAGTCACATAACAGTTTGTTTGTTTCTGTCACATAATTCAAGAATTTATACATTTCTACTTCTTAGCTGGAGTTTACATTAGATTAAGTAATTTAATTCCCTTCCTGCTTATCTAATCATTTTCTCTTACCATTTCTATAATTGAAGACAAAATCAAGAAATATCTAAGTCATAGGCATTTGTGAATTCACAACCATTGAGGTACAAATTGACATGTTGGTTGAATTTACGGCATGTCAAACCTTGTTGGGTTATTTTATGCAGAAGATCTTTTGTTTTATTTATTCTTCATGGGTACTCAATATTTTTAAGTCAATTTTTTTTCTATTTAACCCATAGATGGGACCCTAATAGGTCCTACCACACTGGGTCAGTGTTAACCTGAGAGCAATGGTGATGAAGGGGTACTCCACACTCCCCAGAGTTCCAGAATTGGAACTTCACCATTAGATTTTAACATCATACCTAGGACACTAAGACCCTCAGCCATGTGTCTTTTTATGTCCATCTCTTCAAGAAAAGCTTTTCCTTAATTTTTCTTTTTGACTTAATACAACAAAATTTATTTAATAATTTAGAGAAAGATCACTAATTCTCATTCCATCTTTATATACTATATGTTGAAAAATAAATAAAGGAAAGAAAGTATAGAATGGATGAAATAGGATATTTTAATCAATTTTACTTACACGTGTTTCGGTCAGGAGTTTATCCATGTGTACATTATTCAAACTATTATTATTTTAATAACCAAATGAAATGAAATAATAGAAAAAATGTAGAAATATTCCGCACACAAAGAAAGTTTGACCTTCATCAGATAAGGATTTACTCTGATGAAGATTGAATTTTCTTTGTGTGCGGAACATTTCTACATTTTTTCTATTATTATTATTTCCTTTCATTTGGTTATTTAAAAATAATAATAGGAACAACTGCCCATCTAGCCTAAGTAAGGGCCAAAGTAGAGTGTTGCATGTCATGGGACCAATTAGTACCCGATTCACAGAACACTCATCCACCACAGTCCTATCCTCAAGCATTAAGGGTCAGCACCCTGTTGATATCGTCTGTCATGGGTTCCTCCTACAAATGTGTTCTACTCCTAGGTCTGCTAACTACTGATGTAGTTGACACCTGCTTGCCTCCAAGTGGATTCTGATTGGTTAATACCACATACTAGGCTGAACATCCATCAGCGCCACCTATACCAAACTTCTCTAAACATTTAATTGGTCAAAGGAAGATAACTCAATAACTAACATTGACCGGCCTCCATTGACAGAATTCATCTTTCTTTATTGGCCTCAATGGCCAAAATTATCTTCAAAAGTTCCAATGCTGCACCTCTTTTAGTCATGCATGTCTTTCACTGGGAACTCATTGGGAGGTCAATTTCCTTTATTGCGACCATTTCTCTCAGACATGTGTGGCTAACAGGTTACCCCATTGTGGGAAGGGGTCTTGAAATTAGGGTGAAAATCATGAGTAACACTGACAAGCATCATTGTGGGTTACTGTTTGGCTCACTGGCATTATTGCCACCTTTTATTTTTCTGGATATTCTTTGCTAAAATAGTGTTACATAATGGATAGTGTTACATAAATGGATAGTGTTACATAATGGATAGTGTTACATAAATGGATAGTGTTACATAAATGGATAGTGTTACATAAATGGATAGCTTAAGTAAAAGCCAAAGTAGAGTGTTGCATGTCATGGACAACTCAGCCACCAGGGTTGCATCCTTAAGCATCATGGGTCACCACTCACAGCCAACAGGTAACCCCTCTGCAGACATGCAGTTAGTGTATTCTTCTGTCCCAGCTGACAGGTCTTGAATCCAGGTTCATCTGGAGTGCCCCACTTCAGATGAACCTGGCTTAGAGAGTCTTGTGACCAGGTAGCTCTTGGAAAGTAGATTATAATTAAGAAGAGTTGAGTCCAGGCGACCCTTCTGAGCAGAGGTATCTTATTGTCTCTGCTTTTGCTCGTGTGCGAAGAATGTATTGGGAGTCAGGGTAATAAAAGTGTACACAAAAAAAAAATATGCCTCCATGTTGTTTCCATGACTAAAAACTAAGAAAGATTGGATGCATACAGAATCAGACAACTCCCAATGGAAAATGTTCAACTCGACCCGAAAGAAGAATCCTGATACAACCTACTGGTAAATTGATTGTTTGGGAGTCGTTCAGAGACTGTGGTAGTTAGTTTGTAAAAGTTTAGTCCAGCTACAAGAATAATCTTTGGGACTAGACTTTGTATATCAGGTTCTTTGGGGTAGCTATATCTCAAGTTAATTGTAGCAAATAGCTGAAGGCTTTCTAATTCCTAACATAAGGTGTAGTAGGCATTTTTTGACCATCTCTAAGTCCACAAGCCTCGTGGGGTCGGTGAGCAAAGAATTACCTTCTAGGGTACATTATTCTAGTAGTCTTAACTTATCCCTAATGGGACTAGCTGAATGTGAGTGTAACAGGAATGCTAGGACCTACCTTGTGTCCCACAAGGGGTTAGGGGTAAAAGAGAAGGTGAGGGCAGCAGTGTTCCTGTATTTATAAATGTCATCACATGACCATTAAGGGGGTGGCCTGCTACTGCTGCTGACCGGTGAAACCAGAAGTTTGTCCCCTAAGGGCTGCTAGCCGGTGTAGCCGGAAGTATGTCCCTAAATAAATTTCAACACATAAGTCAATTCAATAATAATTTAAAAAATCAATAATTATCTACTTAACCATTACAAACAGTATAAAACTTTATAAGAAAATGTTTAATCATTTAGGCATAAGCATAGTTATTTAACTTTATCAGGACTGAATCCCAAAAATTCTTCACAGTCATCACTTTTGCATATCACCTCATTGCAATTGCTGATTGTTGGTTGATTAGATTTTATGGCATGTCAACCCTTGTTGGATCATTTTATGCCAAAGACGTTTTTGTTTTATACATTCTTGAGGAGTACTCAATTTGTTTTAACCACTTTTTTCTAGTCAACCCATCGATGAGACCCTAATAGGTACTACCACTCCGATCCAGAGTAGACCTGGGAGTAATAGTGATGAAGGGGTTCTCCACATTCCCCAGACCTCCAGAACTGGAACCTCACCATCAAATAGAGTTTAAGGTCATATCCAGGACATGAAGACCCTCAGCCATTGCCTTCAAGCACATATATAATGAAAAGGGTTGGGGCTTACCATAAGGGCAATAGGGTTGGGACAATCATATAAGTGCTAGGGCTTGATGTGACCAGCTGATTGATCAGAGGGGGCCTTTCCGATCGCCCATCTAGCCTAAGTAAAGGCCAAAGCAGAGTGTTGCATGTCATGGACTGCTGCTGATCATTGCAACTTAATGATAAATGAAAATTAAAGTAGAGTTGTGTTTACAATTATGTTGAATTGATCGGTCGCACCACGGATTTTGATGGAATTTTTGGTTAAAAAAGTGTAACCTATCCACAAGTATATATGATAAATATTTTTATAAGATTTTTGTTTCTTACCTCAAACAACTAAAGATCTGTCCCCCTTCATGAATATTCTCGCAGAATCACAGTTGCTTAGAGAAGTATTTATGAAGAGAACTATGCAACAATAGGACAAAAGTCTTATATGACATATGTTGGAAGTGTGTGGTGTAATGGTTAAAGTCATGGGAAATGGACTCGTCACCCAGAGTTCAAATCCTGGATGTGGCAACTTCATTTCACTTAGCGCTAATACCCTTGTGAAAGGTATGAATATTATTCTCTCTCCAGCTATGGGTAAATAGTAGGGCAGACTGGGCTCTTTAACCTTGGTTAGGCAATTGATCTAGGAGAAGGAAAACTCTGAATTCAAACCTGTTAAACTTTGCTTAATAAATTGACCTTATGTCACATCCTGCTTGTGCGGCAGGGTTGATATATATATATATATAAGTTAAAAGAAAGGAAATGAATCCGAGAGTATGAGTATGAATATATATATATATATATATATATACTCATACTCATATATATGCCACAAAATATAGTAAATGTTTAATAAGATTTTTGTTTCTTACCTCAGACACAACTGAAGATCTGTCTTCCTTTATAAATTTTCTTCCATAATCACAGTAGCTTATTGTCTCATTTCCAGTCACATTGGCATAGTAAGGCCCATCAAGCGAGACATTATACACTTGGCATGAGTCACCGGTTATATGTACACTTGATAGAAACTGGTTTTCTTCAACTCCAACAGGAATGTTAGAACTATTATATGAAGGTGGAAAGCAAAAAAAGGGAACATCGGCACCAACAAATGCCATACTCATTGTTTGAAGAGGACAGAGTAAGACAAAAGTGAAGAGAAAAATTATCATTCTTTTCTGGTAATAACCAAATCCTCCACACGCTTCGATCATTTCGTCAATATTAAATGTGTCTGAAAAAGAGAAAAATTTTCAGTTTATTAATAACAGGCTGAATTAATTAAGAGAAATCTGGATGGGATTATTTGTGTTGAATATGAAGGCACATAGTTACTTGATATGGTTGTGGTTTAGGTTTGGTTTGTTTTATGGCATATCAACCACAGTGGGTCATTTAATGCCGATAAACTTGAAATAAATTCATTCTTAATGGATACACAATTTTTTATAAATACATTTTTCTATTTAAGCCATAGATGGGACCCTAATAGGTACTACCACTCCGGGTCAGAGTGGACCAGGGAGCAATGGTGATGAAGGGGTGCTCCACATTCCCCAAACCTCCAAAACTGGAACCTTGCCATCAGATAGAGTTTAACGTCATTCCCAGGACAAGTAGACCCTCAGTCACCGCCTTCTAGCACCCATATGATAAAAAGGGATTGGGGCTTGCCATAAAGGCAATAGGGTTGGGGTAATCATATAGGTGCTAGGGCTTGAAGTGACCAGCCGATTGATCGGAGGGGACCTCTCCGACCGCCCGTCTAGCCCAAGAAAGGGTCTAAGTGGAGTGTTGCATGTCATAGACTGCTCATTCAAGACTCCGTCCTTAAGCATCACGGGTCACCACCCACGGCCAACAGGTGGCCCCATTTGGGGGAGTTTTACCCTTCTGCAGAGGTGCAGTCGCTGCATTCTAATGCCCCAGCCGACAAGGCGGGATATGGTTTAGTAGACTCATAGTGTTAGTAAAAATGAGAACAAGACATATTTTAATAGAGGAACTGGACAGACATGCTTACACGTTGGTTTACTTCACTGAACAGAATGATACAAGGAACAAAGACAAAAGAAAAAATGAATTACGCGCCAATTCTTGGTGGCACTGATAGGGGTTGCATAGTAATTTAACACATAGTTCTGGAAACACGACATACTGACAATAGCCTCATATGCTCAAGGGACTATTTTAGTTGGTAAAACTTAATTTGTTTAATGGCATATTGACTCCTTATGGGTTATTTAATACTGAAATTTGATTAATTTCTAAATATTTGGTTATCGTAGCTAGGTGCGTGGTGTAAAATGGACTTGTCAACTCGAGTTCAAATCCTGGACAAGGCTGTTTGCATTTCACATAGCACTAATACCCTTGGGAAAGGTATGTATCCAACCACTCTCTCTCCAGCTATGGGTAAATAGTAGGGCAGACTGGACTCTTTAACCTTGGCTAGGTAACCAGTCTAGGAAAACCTCTGAATTCAAACCTGTTAAACTTTGCTTAAGAAATTGACCTTGTGTCGCATCCTGCTTGTGTGGAGGGGTTGGTAAATATATACTTATATTTTCAATGTCCTTTTGCAACTTTTATTTATTACAAAAAAAAAAAAAAAAAAAAAGTGATGAGTGTCCTCGGTATGACACTAAACTGCATCTGATGGTTAGGCTTCAGTTCTGGACATTGAGAGTGACAAATACCCACTCATTGCCATTACTCCCAGGTCCACCCTGACCCAGAGTGGCAGTACCTGTTAGGGTACCACCTTTGGGTCAAATAGATCTGTTTGAAAATCATTTGTATTCGATAGGATTATCTTTTTTTTAAAAATCTCAAGAAACAACTACACAAAAAATGTGAATATGAATGTACATTGAATGCGATTCACTAAGCTCTAGTCATAAAATAACCAGAGACAATACCCATGGATCTTATTCAACAAACTTTGACCTACTAAACATTGCTCAAAATATCAATACCAGGAGTCATAAATTAAAACTCTTTAAAAAGAATTTGTAAAGCAAATGCAAGTAACAGAATGGTGAATACATGGAATAAACTACCATCATCAATAGTGAAGTCTAATAGGAGTCTAAACTCCTTTAAGGCAAGGTTAGATAATCCGTGGAAAGATTATAAATATTCTGTAGAATTAAGATGGATGTTTATAAGGAACAGCTGACAGGTCTCAGACCTAATATACTAGCTGAAAAAGATATTATTATTATTATCATTATTATTATTATTATCATCATTAATGTCATAACCAGGATACCACTTGGTGGAGAGGGGTATCATGCAGTCAGTGTATCATAAGCCCTGCCGACACTACTTTGAAGAGAAAAACGAAGTAACATTTTAAAAATTAAAAAAAAATATTATCTAAATTTTTTAGATGAGGCTTGATAAATTAAATCAATGAAGATGTGGTAATCCTTAACAATTTTTCCTCGTAAATTCCTTTTTTTATGTCTGTGTTTTTGCAATAGATGTTTTATTTTTCTTGCACCCGTTATTTTAAAATACTAAATATATTTTCTATATCTATTTTAATATTCACTTCAATGTATATTCTAAAAGTTTCTTATTTTGTGAGAATTGTTAGTTTTAAACACGGACATAAAATGAGGGTTCAGTTTATTTTATAGTATGAATTTACGAGGAAATAGTTAAGGATTACCACATCTTCATTGATTGAATTTATCAAACTTCATCTAAAAAATTTAGATAAATATTTAAAAAATTTTTTTTTTTTTTTTTACAAGCGTAACGTTAAAACTCAATGTTTTTTTAAACGTGCATTATGTCAATTTTGCGGAGATGGGGAATCAAATTATCACCTACGAGTATTATTTACATTTATGTAAAATATAAGAAGTGAAAACTAATAACCACGATGTTATTTTGTTGCCCACGGTAAGACAGCGTGTGTGGCACCCGGGTCTCTGCCTTGAATTTGCCACTCCCATCCAAGTTATAGGCGTAGGTATTTTACGCAACCCGTTTACCACGGGTAGGATGCGACACTAAGTCGCAAATATGTGTTAGGATCGAAATCGCTATTTTGTAGTAATAGATCTGCGAGACTAGCTTGCTAACCATTTCACCACGATGTGACTCCTTCCTCGTTGTAGGCGTATGCAACAAGACCAAAAAGTACCGGGTTGGACGAAATTAATCGTTGCTTAGCTTCATACTGAAATATATATAATAAAAAAAAGACCCCAAAAAACATATTTATATTGTACTATTTCTTTTTTGATGATCCACATAAACTGCGTAAATCATTTTTGATGAAAAAAAAAAAGAAGGGGGGGGGCTATAAAAGTGATGGGTCAATATAAGGATTCATTTTTGCGATCTATATTCGAACCCAGCCACGATATACTGATTTTCATACTGGCCCTCTTCACTTCCTTAAGTGGCGCAACATAATCTTCTTGGACATTCTCTCTTCACACATTTAGTTTTTAAAACTCACGCCGGATAAAAGGAATTGCAGTGTATATTTAACGTTAGAAATCTAGTCTTTTGCAACACACAAGGCATGTGTGCGTAGATTTTATTCAATCATTTTTAAACAAACGTTTATTGCATATTATATTTTAAATTCACAATTATTACTCTATTTCTGTATAAATAAAGAATATTTTCTTTTGAATTTTTTTAACTCGTTCGAATTCCATTTTATTTCGCACGTTTCTGGCCTCTTTACCTGAAAAGTTTGTGCATGTGGAAATTTAAGGTTGTTTTTCTCTCTCAATTCTCACGTCTCAATTTGTTTTGTTTTTTCGCGAAACTTATTGTAATTGTAATGGAGGGGGGTTGTGTGTTTGTTGTATTTTTTTTTTTAAATTGGAATAGAACTTTGCATATAGCAGTAAATACGATTTATTATTCTCACATGTCTTAGATTTGATTGTTTGATAAGGAAAATATAAAAAGCGCAAAGTAGAGGAATATGTTAAAAGAAAGAGATGCTTTATTTTTACAATATTGAAAATTGATGTTTTAACTATTTTCTTAAAGAAAAATAAATGGCTTAAGTAAGAACAAAGAATAAACAAAACAAAAAGTGTCCGAAGGTGACGTTTGAGTAACGCGAAAGATGTTAGACAAAAAGTATTAAAAACAAAACAACAACTGTAAAGCACGAGATAGGCCCTCCCCTGTATAAATGTGTTAACTATTTTGAAAAGAATTCATTTTACATTACAAAATTGTTCATAATTTACAAAATAAATGATATTAAATTTACTTATTTTCCCTAAAAGTGTGTTAAAAACAGTTTTGTCTTATGGGTTCCGCTAGAGTAGAACTGGTAATTTTAACGCTAAAAAAAAAAAAAAAAATTCATCATGAACTAATATGAAACAAAATCAGAAAAAAAAACCTTTTGTTTGTGGAACATCCTCATTAGAAGTCGGAGATCCAGCCATAGCTCCTAGAAAATTAAACAACACACTCTCACAAGAGAAAATGATAAGTTTGAAATTATTCTATACAAACAAGCAACAAGTTTTGGTAGGTGTGATGTTGGGTTGAGCACATGTCGAAGTGAGGGGATGTAAGGTTGGGTAAATACATACTTGCCAACCTTCTGGTGTAGTAAGAAGAGACAGATAGAAAATAGAAGAATAATAAAAGCACCCACCCATTCTCACAAGTTAGTAAGTACTTTTATTTCCTCGTCATATAGGCACCTTCGCGGCACTAATTCTTATTTTTTAAAGTCTGCTTTGGAGTTTAAATTTTGGTTTTAATTCCAACAAAATAAAATTTATTTAAAGTTAGTCATAATTACTTTTCACTTTTGGGTATATTTTTTATTAATGCAAAAAAAAAAAAAGTGAGAAATAAGTTGCGGTTAAACCAATATTGCGGTTTAACTCTTAAAGTCCTATACCACCTCATTCCACCCGGCTGGAAGTCACATTCATTTTAACTAATCAGCCCTAAACAATAGCCTTTGTTTAAATTTAATATTAAACATATGTAGAAGTCTTTGATTTAAGGGAAATAACAGGTAACTTTAGATGCAAAGGTCATTTTTAGCCATTTTTTTATATATACCCTTATAGGAATGCTCTGGACTTATACAATTCTCAACAGGATGTTAAGAGTTAAACATGTTGTTAATACAAAAGAAAGTTTGTATGGCCAAACGTGTTTTTTTTTAACCCCCCTCGTGAATTAAAATTCAACAAAACTTCATTGATCAAGAAGGATTTTTTTTAAAATCACACGTAAAAATTATTTGTTTTACTACAGTCTTTAAAACGGAATAATTTTTTTTATTGATTAAAATCATCATCATCATCATGTCGCGGATACCCATTACTTTTTCTCGCCAACCGGCCATCGCCCCTGACAGATCCTCCGCACAGGTCTGATTGATGTAGGGTTTTGCTGGTCAGCCTACACTGGCGTGTCCATGTGGCAAAACTTGCAAATTGGTCGGAAAATTAAAACGGAAAGATTTTTGGTGGTCCCCCATGACAGTTTAACTACAGTCTATGAATGAACTTTTTGCGAATTGGGTTACGGTTTAGGGGTTTGGGGATTAAGGTTGTTGTTTTTTTACGTATTGCTTAAAAAAACCAAATTACTATACATTTAATGTTGAAAAATATTTTTTTAAAACCAAGTTTAATTGAAATTATACATTGCAATACTAATACACAAACAACTGAGACTAATGTGTCTACCGTTGGGTTCAATAATTAATTTCAATGGTTAATTAAATGTATAGTCATTTTGGGTTTTTGTTGTTGTTTTTTTTAAAGCAATACGTAATTAAAAACAACCTTAAACCCCTAAACCGTAACCCAATTCGCAAAAAGTTCATTCAAACTGTAGTTTAACTATCATGAGGGACCACCAAAAGACTTTCCGTTTTAATTTTTCCGACCAATTTGCAAGTTTAGCCGGGAAGTAATACCTACCTATATAGTAGATTATTATAGTATTTTATTAAATTACCTGGAATTGTTTAACATTAAATTCAGTTCGAAAATGTAGTGAACAATTAAACATGCACAAATTACGACAAAATGTATTGGACTGCATAATATGGTTTAGGAATGAGTGGTTAATTTAGGTGTGGCTAATATGTGTGTGTGTGCAGACAGCAGCTTTTCACCTGAAGGAGGTCTGACCTAAAAAAAAGTAAGGAAAGCGAAGTGAGAAAAGAGGTCATTCCTGGGACTTTGTCTTTTATATCTCCAGGCTGTTACTACTATAATGTATGTCTTAAGACACTACAGAGGACTGATCGCCCTATCGGTGGGGTAGAAGAATACACTGACTGCACCTCTACAGAGGAGAGACCCCCCAATGTTGGCCGTGGGTGGCAACCCATAATGCTTATGGATTGAATCCTGGTAGATAATCAGTCCATGACATGCAACACTCCACTTAGGCCCTTAATTAGGCTAGACGGGCGGTCGAAGAGGACCCCCCCCCCGATCAATTGGCTTGTCACGCCCTAGCAATATATAATTGTTTTAACCCTTTTGTCCTTACGGCAACCCCAACATTTTTTATCATATATGTGATAGAAGGTAGTGCCTGAGGGTTTTAGTGTCCTGGGTATGACGTTAAACTATCTATCTAATGGCGAAGTTCCAGTTCTGGAGCCCTGGGGAGAGTGGAGTACCCCTTCATCGCCATTACTCCCAGGTCCACTCTGACCCCGTGTGGTAGTACCCATTTATGGGTTAAATAGAAAAAAATGTTTAAAAATGTGTTTAAAAAATTGAATACTCATCATGAATGAATAAAACAAAATGTCTTCGGCATGAAATAACCCAACAAGGGTTGACATGTGTGGGGGTTAAAATAAAACTAAAATAAAAAAAATACCCATCAAACTCCCATGAGCCCTCAGACCGGAAGAGCCCTGAGTCTGGTCGCTTCTACAAGCCAGGGAGATATTCCCTTGCCACTGGCGACCATGACCGGCCAATAATATAAAGAAAATAACACTAACGGCAATACTCTTAGGTTTGTGTATGGAGTTAACCGCAAATGTGGCAGACAGGTTAAGAGTCAAAGAAGTAAAACGAACAACTAGAATGTGAATAAAAGACTTGTATTACATATAAAGAACTTGCAAACTTTAGTTTCGTTTGCACAAATAATATATTTGTCACTTAACTGCTTTATCCTGGGATAGGGTATTATCGAAGCCCTTGCTACGACCTTCTGTTCCGTTCGGATATGATGGACTTCTGCTTGAGTCCGACTCTGGTTCTGGTTGTCTGTTGAAGTATAGTAGGAGCGACCTTTTGTTCGGTCCGTTCCCTTTCGTTGCTGAATCAGAAGAGCATGAGTTTCACACTTTGGGTTTGCCGCCAAAGTATGCTGGCTCATGATTGGTTGGTTTGAAACAGAGGCTCGCAGACAAGGGACGATAAC
The DNA here is from genome assembly GCA_023376005.1 of Doryteuthis pealeii. NCBI lineage: Eukaryota > Metazoa > Mollusca > Cephalopoda > Myopsida > Loliginidae > Doryteuthis > Doryteuthis pealeii. The sequence continues at coordinate 13,383,129 of CM042137.1, forward strand.
CCCATACCCCAGAATTCTTAATAATAAAGCCTAAGTCATAAAACCACCCTCTGTCTCTGTCTCTTTCTTTTTTGTTCTTTGAATTCCTTCTTTTCAGCGCGACCACCAAATGAAATGGGGTAAAAAGCGAAAACCCTAAGAACACACAACAAAGAATATTCAGCCACCATTAAACCATTAAACCTTTAAAACACCAAAACCTCTTACCACTCCATACATGTCGTAAAATCCAACCAACCAATCAACAGAGGATTGATTGATTTTATTGCGTTCATTGTACATTTATATTTTTTTGTGTAGTTGTTAAAGAGTTGTTTTTTAACACCGTTATATATCAAACATTCGTGCATTATACTAATAATTTGCACACAATTCTATGGTTTCAAGTAATTATTTCTATTTAATAATCGTCATTTGTTTGCTCACAGTTGTATGGTTTCAAGTAACTAATAATAACCCTTGCTAAAAATTATATATACAATTAACTATTATCAATACAATTAATTTACGGTTATATGGCATTAAGTAACCCTATCGAATACGAATATTTATTTAAACATATGTTTAACCTATAAATGGTACCCTAACAAATACTACCACTTCAAGCCAGAGTGAACCTGGGAGTAATGGCAATTAAGGTTTATTCTACACTCCTCAGATAACCAGAACTAGAACCTTGCCTAAAATACAGTTTGGTATCATAACCAGCATCCACATTTTTTTCTGCAGGCGATACAATCAGCGTATTCTAAACCCCGTAGTTCTGCGGTATGGCCTGTCCACGAGTGAATGTGCATCTGACGATGTTCTTGTGTGTATAGCAGTGAACAGTATTTGATCTGTCAACTACATTGATACGTTGGCGGACTAAAGATATACATGTTGTTAGGCTGGATGCTGCATGCCGTTTCTTCCATTATCTACTTTGTTTTATTGGTGCTGTCTGTCGTGGCGGGTTTCGTTAGGTGTCTTTTTAAAAATAATAATTCCCTACTGAAATTCAGACTTTTGGTCTTTTATTGCCATTGGTTGGAACATGTTGTTTTTGAGATCATGTATTATGTTTCCAACTACGTTCGCGTGAGATTGATTTTACCTACCAAACTAGTGTTTCTGTGTCTGTAATTTCTGTTCTATTTCTAGATTTGATGCAAGGTTTATTTTCATTTATCTTATTTATTTGTTTATCTAAAGAGCATGATACTTACTCTTGTAGCGATTACATTCTTTACTTGTCGCAGTTATCCTATTTGATGCTAGGGGACACGAAAGGTAATTACCTCTCATGTCTGCAAATAGCTACTAGGTAGCGAGGCCAACAGCATTATAAAAGAGGAAGCGGCAAAGTCAAAACCCTCTTTTACCTTCCAGCCTTAAGAGAAGTAACAACGCACCAATTGTGTTTCCTGTCAACTGAACGGGGCCTTTGCACTCCAGTCACCTTGTGTCCCGTGAACACAATAACATGCTTAATATGTAAGTTTGTATACTTTCATTTTTTTACCAACTATATACCAAGGACTACACTTTCTCTACTGAAGACTCTTCATATTAGGACATTTCACTCATACAACTTCAACGTTATTACTTCCACAATCTAAATTGCTTGCAAAATAATATCAGTAACCGTTGCACACTTTTATTGGAAAGATTAGGGATTAATTATCTGCCCTTGGCACCAGGGGCTGAATCAGCCAATACCGTAGATTGGCGTCTAAATTGATTTCCATGACTAGTTACTTGTAGTGTTGAGCACACGGTAGCAAGACGTCTAAATCCAGTCTCTCACAAAGCTTAAAGGATTCAGCAGATAAGTCTGCAGCAAACGCCATTAAGTTTGCAATTTGTACCTTTTTGAATATAAGTTTTTATCTTCATTTGTTTGTGGTCTTCTTCATCCGAATTTAATTGCCTACCTTATAACCTGGGAAAATAGATGGTGCCCGGCAAAAAGATCATACTTATAGGCGTTGAAAACTGTCAATTGGAAGTAAATATTGTATGTTTCTCACTTAGGTTCCGTCAAGGACAAAAGGCACAGAAAGAAGAATTGCAAAACTATGCCATCAAACCCTGACTAGAACTTCAACTGCAGCCATTGCTACCATACCATTGCGACAGTTATTTGCAATTCGCATAGCGCTAATACCTTTTGGAAAGGTAGGAATCCAACTATTTTCCCTCTAGCTGTGAGTAAATAGTAGGAAAGACTATGCTCTTTAATCTTGCTATGGCAATCAGTCTAGGAGAAGGAAAACTCTGAATTCAAACTAAAGGAGTTCACTTCTCGTTAGTATAATTTTGAGGGCTCCTCCTCTCCCTCTTCCTATACCTTCCTATCGATATGGAAAGAATTATGGTGGGTGAAAATCTAATGGCTGCATACAATGCAGTTCTTTGTCAATGCCTCTGTGTTGCATAGCAGACGTTTGTGGTATAGACATTTTCTTCTCTTCTTAACTGTTTTCTATGCCATATCCTCTATGTTGTCTCTGCTATTCTGGGCATCTAGGCTGGTTTCTCACTGTTCTTCTGGCCTTTTTTTCTTGGGACTACTTAAGACTTCTCTTCTTTGTTTGCTGTTGCTTTTAGTAACGAACACAAGACTTGATATTGTTTTTCTTGGACTTCTTTATTCAATCTCAAGTAAAAACAAACACGCGTGGCCTATAGGCGACAGGTGCCATTTTGCTTCTATCCCATTCGATAATCTAGACAAATCTGACTTTCTATCTTTCTGTTCTCCCGCTTGGCTATCTGGCCAATGAGATCCAATGTCAGTAAAGGATTAAGTCCTGTCAATCACTTACGCGTATCACTTATATTGTTTTCCCCATGATTCAGTATCACCCTTGTTTTCAATTTCTACACTACCTTACAAAATTGATAGGCAAACTATGATTTACGCAACATCTATTCATACCTGCCTGTCCCAAAAATGACCTTGTTTTTTTTGTGAATATGATACTGACATGCCCTGAAACACAAAGTTTAGCGTAGAAAATTAACTGATAATCATGGAGAGGTGAACATATTGAATATTGATAAGAAATAAAGCAGATGATGTTAATTACTTGTTAGACCATCATCGAAAGAAATAACACAAATTGATCAATTGGGAAGATTTGAAAATTAAAATCTACCATAAAATTTCAGGTATTGCATATTGGATCCCAAAACATTGAAGTTGTATATAAATTAAGCAACAAGAAAATCAAATAAGTAAACGAGGAATGTAGTCTAGATGGTTGGTTTTGATGTTAATTGAAACTTTCAAAATAATAAATGGAATTACTAATCATGTTTTCTTTTCTTCTCAAACTTGAAACTTACTCTCAAGACAGAAAAAAAACGAAGTTTACTTTTCTGTCTGCATTTGGATAATAGTTTTGATCGTTTGTTAAGTAAATTGTTTTGCTCTGGGAAAGTCATTATGGCTATTTTTTCTTCTAATTACGGTATTTTGAGATGTAATCTGGTACTATCTTTTTACTTTCCAGGTTGTTTTTGGTGTGTTTTTGTTTGAGTTTTTGAGGTCCCAAATGTGTCTAGAATGTGTTGTGCTGTGTTTTTTTAAATTGTTGAATGATGTCTTGTGCATGTAACTCCTCTTTTTCCAGGAGACTTCTGTCACGCCGTTTTGTTCTGTTTTGTTTAGATCTTATGGTGGCTTGGTATACAACGTTTTTTTATAGGCATTTTCTGTTCAGCGGACATTTGTGTTTTATTTTGCAATTTCAAGTGTTTTTTGTCGTTGTTTGTGGTGTATTATATATTTGCGTTTTTTTAATAAATATTTGAAGCATATGTTCAGTGTAGCATTAACTGAGTTTTAGTGTGGCCCTATTAAATATTTTATGTAGTCTGTTTGATTTAGAGAAGCGTTTGCCCATTAGTTTTATAATTTTTTTTTACATTAGTTTTTACATTTCTATTGTATGGCGGATTAAACCAGATGGTGTTTCTATTTCTACTTCCTTTTTTATTCTGCTAGGTGTTTATGTTAGTTTTTCTGAAAACCTTTCTTATATATATGCTCTATCACTGATATTGATCACTTTTTATTTACGAATATAGCAGACATATATATATATATTATATATATATATATATATATATATATATATATATACACACAAGGGTAATCTTAAAAGTAAGGCCTCCAAAGCATTGGGAAATGGTTTGTGCAACTATTGTTGTGTTTGTTGTGCATCCGCTTGCACCTACCCCTGTGTATGCCTTGCTGTCACACTCAGTGACATGGCAATCATTTCTGATGGACCTTCTCATTGATGCTACCAGCAATTGTGAAGTTTGAGCTGTTATTTAGTTTTTTTAAAGGCATTAGACCTATTGAAATTCATCACCAATGTAAGCATATGGTGAGTCGTGCATGGAAGGGTCCCATCTATAGGTTAAATAGAACAACATGAGTTTTAAAAATGTTTTTAAAAAATTGAGTACCCATCAAGAATGAATATAACAAATGTCTTTGGCCTAAAATGACCCAACAAGGGTTGACATGCCATAAAATTCAACAACCAACCAACCAACCAACCTACAATCCTATTACAAAAACCATCGAAGTAAAAAAAAAAAACATACTAGACACTGCTGGAGAAGCAAGGATGAACTCATAAGTGACGTTCTCCTGTGGATACCTACATATGGACACACCATTGTTGACTGACCAGCAAAAACCCATATCAATCAGCTCTCTGCAGATTCTGGATGCCATTCAGAAGACCTGTCAGCGGCGATGACTGATAGGTGAGAGAGAGAGAGAGAGAGAGAGAGAGAGAGAGAGAGAGAGAGTCATGGGAATCCATGCTGTCAGCACAACTTGATGAAGATGATGATATACGCTGTTGATTGTAGCCATCACGCTTGATTGGTCAGCAGGTGCAAATAAATGTCACATCCTACCCACCATGAACGGGTTAAGAAAAAAAGGCTCTTCATTATGGTGTAATGGTTAGCAAACTAGTGTAGCAGATCTGTTACTAGTGAATAGCGACTTTGATTCTTGTTGTATGCCCCGTACTTGCGATCTTATATCACGTCTTACCCATGGCGAAAGGGTTTGGAAAAAAATGCATTCCATTGTGGTGTTATGGTTAGCAAGCTAGTCACAGCTAGTCTCCATTACTTGTGAATAGCGAGTTTTATCCTCACTAGTGCTCCATACTTGCAACCTTGTGTCACATCCTATTCATGGCAAATGGGTTTGGTAAGAAAAGGTGTCACATTCTGGTGTAATTTTTAGTAAGTTAATCTAGCAGATCCATTATTACTGAATAGTGAGTTTGGTCCCCTGGATGCTCCATACTTGTGACCTCATATTACATCCTAACTCTGGCAAATGTGTTGGGTAAATAGGGTGTTCCATCACGGTGAATAGTTAGCCAGCTAGTCTGGCAGATCTATTATTTTTGAATAGCAAGTTCGTTCCTCACTGGATGCCCCTTACTTGCGGCCTTTGTGTCACATCCTACCCATGGTGAACCAGATTGAGTAAATACACACTTGTGCAAATTAATTGAAATAACCACTTTAGTTTCCTTTCTTTCATCATACGATCAGTTTTAGACCCACTGGAGTGACTGGGTGTAATCAATTTTTCTTCTCAGATTAGGTTATTTGCTGTAGTTTGCAGTAAATCTATTTTCAGGGTGAAATTTGTTTGGCCTTGAAAAATATTGTGTCAACCATGATTGCATCAGATTTTTATTATGCCCAGACACTATTTTCTTGACTGTCGATTAGTTGTCCTATGGCCATTGTCTGCAATGGACATTATGCAAAGAAGCCTACGAAAATTGTAACCTTGCACAAACACACTGGATAGACTTACAGAGAAATTTTGTGGATATTATAATGATAATGGAATTATTTATTTAGTTTCAAATAATTTGCAAAAGGGTGTACCTATCTCATAAGCCATTAATTTATTCAGTATTTACTCTATACTTACTTTATACTTACAATAGTCTCATAAACTACTGATGTGCTCAGTTCTTGTTCTATGCTTAAAATGTAACCTTGTTTCGTCTGCATTTTATCTGGAAATATTTACTATATTTATTTCAGTGCTATAAGCAGATGAGATAAAGAAAAAAAAATGTCTGTTTGTAGAATATTGTTATTCAGGAGTTGATTGTGATCTGATATCTCTTGTATATGTTATCTGCCATATTTATTTCAGAGAGTTTTACTCATTGTACAATGATTCATAATGGTTAGTGGTTGTTTTAGCATGAAAATTATTTGTTCTTTCCTTAGAATTTTGGCAGAAGTCAGTGCCAACATATTTTGGATAAAGTCATTTCAGCATTTCTAACAAATACCCAGAAATTCTTCATGTGGATGAAGCAGCAAAACTTCCTTCCTGACGAGGCCAACAAAGACACTGCACAAAACACACTGGAGAGACTTACAGTGAAATTGTGTGGATATTATAATGATAATGGAAATTATTTAATTTGCAAAAGGGTGTTCCTATCTCATAAGCCATTCATTTATTCAGTATTTACTCTATGCTTACAATTGTATTATCTCAAAATTAGAAAATATTATTCTTTTTTCCTTTCTCTCTGAATGTTTGAGATGAGGCTTGATGATTAGTATTATCTGCATTATTCGGACTATTGTCCCCATCTTCATTGTTATTTGTACAACGTTTCGGCCGATATGCCCTCCGCCCTTCTTCAGGTATTTCTTGTCGGACTCAGGAACCTTCTTTTCGAACTCAGGAACTTTCTTGTCGTAATCGGGAGCCATCACGGAACTTTGAACCTAACCCTTTATTTAGTCCACGGGGGTATCCTGTTCTCATTCAGCTAACCATAGCTGGGGTAGGAGTTGTGTTAATTATTTTTCTATGTTACTGCCTCTACTCAGGATTGAACCCGGAATCCAGAGATAACTGTCACTTAGAACTGTCTTAACCTAACTACCTTATCCACTAGGCCATGTGTCCAATTTTTTCCTTACTGTTATTTATTACATTTAATAGAGAATTTTCAACAAGATGGCTGATTTATATGATTTAACACAAAGATTAATCGTTTTGGTTTTGGATTCTTTGTTTAATGGTGAATCAACTTAATGCCAAAGTCCTCCTTGTAGAAGAACAGTAATGATACTATTTAACCCATAGCTGAGGAGGGGGTGAGGGAGTTTATATTGGGGTAAGACATCCAATCATATAATAGTTATCAATCTAGTCTTGCAGATCCATTACAACTGAATAGTGAGTTTGATTCTTGCTGGATGCCAACAAAGACTAAAGTGTGTAATCTAAAAATAAGAAAATATTATTTTTTCCTTACTGTTATTTATTACATTTAATAATCAGAGAATTTTTAACTAGATGGTCTTTATATAGTTTAACACAAAGATTAATCATTTTGATTTTGGTTTCTTTGTTTAATGGCATATCAATCTCATAAGTTAATTAATGCCAAAGTCCTCCTTGTAGAAGAATAGTAATGACACTATTTAACCCATAGCTAAGGAGGGAGTGAGGAAGTTTATATCTTCCTTAAGGGCAGGGTATTCCATTGTGGTTTAAGAGTTAGCAATCTAGTCTCGCAGATCTATTATTACTAAATAGCAAGTTTGACCCTTGCTGGATGCCAACAAAGACTAAAGTGTACAAAACTAAAAATAAGAAAATATTATTCTTTTCCTCGCTTTTATTTATTACATTTAATAGTCAGAGAATTTCCAGCTAGATTTCTGCTTTATATGGTTTAATGAAAAGATTAATGGTTTGGATTTCTTTGTTTTATTGCATATCAACCTTTGTGGCCTATTTAATGCCAAAGTCATCCTTGTAGAAGAACAGTAATGGTACTATTTAAGCCATAACTAAGAAGGGGATGAGGTGGTTCATACCTTTTCCAATGGTATGGCATTCTATCGAGCTGTAATGGTTGGCAAACTAGTATCACAGATCCATTACAACTGAATAGTGAGTTTGATTCTCACTGGATGCCCCATACTTGTGACCTTGTGTCACATTCTCTACACAGTAAATAGGTTTGGTAAATATCTACCTTTTCCAAGGGTATTAGTCCAAAAGTGAATGTAAATGTATGACTGGAATTCAAACTTATATAAGAATTGAATATAGTTTTGGCTTTAGTGGCCAAAACTGGTTCTTACAATATGTTAGAAGGCTTCAGAGAAACCTCCAAGTGTTGGTGAATATATACATAATAAAATCCTAACAAAGAAGTACAATATAACAACAATACAGACTTTATTGTCTGAGCATATGATATATGAAATATATAACAAGATATAACAGTTAGGATGAAAGCCTTTGGGAAGTAAGAAAGAGTTCTTACTGAATATAAGAGTTACTTACTTAACTCATGACCCATGTGGAAGGATCTATAAAAAGCTTCGTACACACATGGGCATGAGCCTATAGTTGGGAGGCAAAGCCCCCCCCCCCGACTTAATGGACAGAGACACCACTTGCCTATTGCATCATTGTAGATGCCGTATCAAAAAGAGAGACCGAGAGCTTCCCGGGCTGAGTTTAGATAGCCAGGTAGTAGTGCCACCTAGTGGCAAATCCTTGCGGCAAGTGAAGATAACTCTTTCCCCCCCCCCCCCAAGTCCATCTCAACAATGGCAGACAATCGCAACACTTGCTTACTATGATGTTGCACTCCCGCATGATAGCCATTAGGCCATAGGGTCTCCAGTGAAAAGATTAAGATTCAATTTCTCTAACCTAATAGACATAAAGTAAGGGTCCATGTTAGAATTATACTTACATTGTAAATTAATTAGATTAAATTAAAACCTTCATTAAGTTTTGGAATTTTCCCAAATCAAAATGCTAAATGTTTACTTGGAGTTCCCATTTATGTATTTATCCAATCTCTCTGCCATGTGCAGGATATCATACAAGGTTAATTTTTAAGTGGAGTACAGCTGTTTTGAATTCAGAGTTTTCCTTCTCCTAGACTGGTTGCCTTACAAAGGTTATAGAACCCAGTCTGTTATTCTATTTACCCTTAGCCAAGAGAGAACAGATGTAACTGTAAACAAGGAAACAAATAATATTGATGATAAAATGAAAATAGATAATAATATTTCATTTGCATTTTGTTTTTTTAATGTAATGACCTTTATCTAAATTTTGTCATCTCGTAATCTTATGCCCTTTGTTCCAAATGTAAAAGGCAAAAACAAAAAACAGAGAACTTCTATTTAAAAACGTGTTAAGATATAAAATAAGCAGAATAATTGACAAACGCACTCAGAAAGTTTTAGATAAGGAAACCTTAAAATGCTTAGGCTGTTTTGTAAATTATTGAAATTACTTTTTTATTTATTTATTTAAGATCAGATGATATGTCAGAAGAGTTCATTTTTTTAATGTTTTAAGCAAAGTTAATAGAAATACACAATACCATACCCGCAGATATGTATCTGTTTCTTTGTAAACACATGCATTGTCTTTGCTGGTAAGATAAAAATGCCTTTCAGCAATGATGACTCTGAAGACCAAATTAGAATTCATCAACAGGTTTATTAAATGCTCAGAAAGGTTAAAACGTGAGGGTCAAAATTATTGGATTAACTTGGAAGGATAAACAATAGCTCCATTCTTGGTTTTGTTTCTGATAAAAAGGGACAACACCGGAAGTTGTGTGCTAGAAGCAATTTTGGGTTAAATCGAACTTAACAGACCTAAATTCCACCATCTTATGTGACCCCGCTGAAAAAAAAAAAAAAAAAAAAAAAAAAAATCAGGGAATTAACCGAATTTAATGAAATTTTCAGTGTTGATATATTAATGAATAAATATATAATGCACTAGTTTATTTTATTTAAAAACTTTTACATTTTTTCAGGTCATTTAACTTTTGAACCATGTATCTTTGAGGCGTAACAGATTTTCAAAGATACGTTATGTTCAATTTAACCCAATTTTGGATATGTGACCTAATAAATAAGGGTCTGCTAAGGGAGATAAATAAAAGGGAATCAAATCTAATGTGTAATACGGCATATCCAATAAAAAAGTTTGTGGGTGTTCCATCATGGTGTAATGTTTAGTAAGTTTGTTTACTGAATAGCTCAGTTGGTAGAACACTCACCTAGGAATCACAAGGTTCCTAGTTTGATACTGGTCTCTGCCAACTCGCCGTATGAGTAGCACAGATTCAGTAATCTGATCTGTATGGTAAACTAGGGAGCTGATAGTAGGTGTGGCACTCCAACCCAGCAAAAATACTCTCTCTGGTCTAACACTAATAGGCCACTCTGCCAACTTTACTTTTTTTTTTAGTGAGTTTGGTCCTCACTGGATGTCTCATACTTGCAACCTCCTGTCATATCTTACCTGTGGCAAATAGGTTGGGAAAATACCTACAATAAAGTTTATTTTTCCTTCTAACAATCACTATTTACAAATCCGGTGTAGCTCCGTCAGTGAAAAGGGGATAGACTTCCTTGCAGTCTAGTTGATACTGACAATAGGTCACTTTGCATACTTTACTTATATTATACTACTTCTGTCCCATGTGTAATTTGTTACATTTAGTGTGTAAAATTCACATACAAATGTAACAATAATTATGGGACAGAGGTTAAGTAAATTTAGTAGAGTGACCTATTGTTGATATCTACCAGACAATGAGAACATCTATTACCTTTTCACAAGTGTTAGACAAGGGGGATTGTTTTTGTGTCTGAGGTGGAGCAACACACTTACCATCAACTCCATACTTTACAGTACAAACTCAAGCTGTGATACTCATGTGCTGAGCTGGTGAGGGCAGGTATCGAATACAGAACTTTGTGGTTACTAGGCAGATGCTCTACTAACTGAAATGGGTTGAAGGTAAGTAAAAAGTAAAGTTGTCGGGGTGGCCTAAAGTCAGTATCAGCCAATCAGCGAGGGAGTATATCCCCTTTTCAGTAGCGCTAGACCAAGGAGATTGTTTTTAGGGTCTGAGGTGGAGCGCCACACCTACCATCAGCTCCTTACTTTACCGCACAGATCCCTGTGCTACTTATATGCTGAGTTAGCGAACTAGGAACCTTGTGATTTCTAACTGAATGCTCAACCGACTGAGTTAACCCGTTTATTTAATATTTTGTAAGTTTCCGGAATTCTTTCAGTTTAAAGATTTCTTGTTCTATGTTGATTTGAAAAAAGATAATAGTGAGGAATTCTTCAAATTCCAAAAGTATTTCATAATTTACCAAACAGAAATAAGTAATACATATGGAGAGAGAGAGAGAGAGAGAGAGAGAGAGAGAGAGAGAGATAGAGAGAGAGAGAGATAGAGAGAGAAATATTTAAAAAAGGGAATGAAATGTGTGTGTGAGAGAGAGAGAGAGAGAGAGAGAGAAGAGAGAGAGAGAGAGAGAAAGAGAGAAATTTAAAAAAGGGAATGAAATGTGTGTGTGAGAGAGAGAGAGAGAGAGAGAGAGAGAGAGAGAGAGAGAGAGAGAGAAATATTTAAAAAGGGAATGAAATGTGTGTGTGAGAGAGAGAGAGAGAGAGAGAGAGAGAGAGAGAGAGAGAGAGAGAGAGAGAGATTATACATAAAAAGGTAATGAAATGAATGATAGCAGAAAGATAACAATAATGCTTCTTGGCAGGTGTAGAAATATTTGTTGAAGGAGACGTGTCCCTTTAGTATTTTGTTATAACTTATCTAATCTGTCTTCGTCTTTAGGGAATCCAACACATTAGTGAACCTTTTCTTGAAACCTATCTAATTCCTTAGTGAAAGAAAAAAAAGAAAAGAATTTGTTTTTCAAAAAATAAAAAACAAAAAACCCTACCCTATATATGAAATCAACTTGCTGTTTTATTAAATAAAACCTAAAAATAACAGCAAGAGTAAAAACTAGATTTTCTATCTATCATTATTCATGTAGCGACATAATAATATTACTAAACATTTTTCTCATGTATATGTAAATAAATATGAGACGCTTGAGGTTTAATGGACAATATCGTAGAAAATTGGACCCGAGTTCAAATTTTGGATGAGGTTGTTTACATTTCATGTAGTGCTAATACCCTTGGGAAAGGCATGCATCCAGCTATTCTCCCTCCAGCTATGGGTAAATAGTAGGGCTCTTTAACATTGGTTAGGCACACTTTTTTAGATCAGCTGATGACAGAAGATTGGTGCACCAGTATACCACAGATTCTCTTAAACAACACCCCTCGTTTTCCTTCTCCTGGATGGTTGCCATATCAAGGTTAACTTTGAAGCTTTCTTCCAAATACAATATATATATATATATATATATTATACCCTGAGTAGGATGTGACAATTTCTTAAGCAGTTTATCACATTTGAATTTAGAGTTTTCATTCTCTTGAATGGTTGCCATATCAAGGTTAAAGAGTCCAGTCTGCCCTACTATTTACCCATAGCTGGAGGGAAAATAATTGGATTTATACCTTTCTCAAGGGTATTAGTACTATGCGAAATGCAAAGAGCCTCATCCAGGATTTGAACTGTTCACCGTGTTGATTTTCTATGACGATAAACTGAAACATTACACCACAAATACCTCAATAATATTTAACATATAAAAAAATATATATATATGGTACAAGGCCTAAAATTGGGAAGGAGGAACTGGTCTTCATTATCCTATCATTAACTTAATTAGTTCTTTTTACTGACCCCTCAGTACTATATTATTCCTTTCACTATAATGTCACATTTATTGAGAAATTCATTCAAACTACAGTCACCAAATTACATGAATCATTCTATGAGATTCTAATCTATGGGAGGGAATGACTGAAATTTTATCTATAGAAAATTCCCTCCCCATGAAATATTAATGAGAAAAAAAAAACAAAAAAAAACCCAACAAAAATTACAATCAAAAGATGATTATGAGTATAACCCCCCCCCTCACTTGCTAATATGATAGAAAAACAAATTGATGCAAGAAGTGTAAATAAATAAGTAAGTAAAGGTTGTCAGGGTGGCCTAAAGTCAGTATCAGCCAGACAGTGAGGGAGTCTATCCCCTTTTCACTAGTGCTAGACCAAGGAAATTATTTTGGCATCTAGGGCAGAGCGCCACACCTATCATCAGCTCCTCATTTTACTGCACAGAACCCTATGCTATTCATACACTGAGTTGGCGAGGGCCGGTATTGAACCAAGAACCTTGTGGTTCCTAGTCGGATGCTCTACCGACTGAGCAAAATTGCTAAATAAATAAATGGATATAAAGAAACCCTAACAAACAAACAAAGACAAACAAACAAAATAAAAACATTCCAACATCTTCAAAGTGTAAGAAGAGTAACATGAATCAACCGTCTCATGTGATGTATGAAGTCCAGAATGCAAATGGCGGCACCCACCAATCATTAAGTAGAAACTTACCAACGGCCTGCCACTGATATTTGCATAACACCATGGACAGTCACTCTAAGTTAACTATCAATAAAGGGAGTTACTCTAACCTACCCACCCACAGAGTACTTGGTTCTCTGTTGTTTAATCAGGGAGAGAAGGAGTAAGTATTCACCCAACTTGTTCACCACGAATAGGATGTGACACAAGATCACAAGTATGGGCATCTAGCGAGGATCAATCTCATTATTCAGTAGTAATGGATCTGTGAGACTAGCTTAATAACCAATTCACTATGATGAGACGGCCAAGGAAGGAAAGGAGTAATTAAAATTAAAAGCAGTGGGAGACTAAATAAAATAAATCAAAAGTGCATACATACTTTAGCTAAGTTAAACCAATTTTTTTTTTCACGAGAAAAAAAAAAAAAAACTCAGAAAAAATCTAGACTGACCTACCAGGAAATGACTGACAGGACTTTTTGGAACATAAAATTCTAAACTCAACCTGTAGTTTCCAGAAAGAATTTGAGAACAGCTCCTTTCACTTGACACAAGTGCAGAACATTCATCTTCTCTTTCACCAAATTCTGATGAAGACAGCATCAGTTTTTCATCTCTAATCTTAACTTTAAGCTGATGCTTAAAGAAAGAGATCAGATTTGAGGAGAGAAAAACTCACCTTTGTAGAATCTCTTCAGTCACATCATCCAAATCATGTCTCTCATAATGCCAAGTAGGTACAAATACAGTATCTCTTCCTATCCAGTGGTGGAACCATACTGCTGCAGACAGAACTGGCTCTGCGGAGAAAGAACTTTCCACACAACATGTAAACCATGAAGCCTTCCTGAAGTTTACACAATAGTCATAGAACCGTGCAGTGAAAATGTGATTGTTAGACTCATCCATATTACTGCAGTAGACACATTCTGGTAAAATTGCCAGTCCCATGCAAAAAGGCTCTTACTGACCTGAGAGTATCATGTATCATCAACCTTTGAGATACCTCATCTCAGTTACCCAAAGCCATAAGAAGTGATCACACCCTCTTTTGTTATATGGAACTCCTCCACTAAGTTGTCTTCAATGGGTGACTCTTTTGCAGCATATAACTGTAAACCCTCTCTGACAATATTTGTATTTAGCAGCTAGGTTCCTTTAGGGGACTGAAGTCCTTTTTTTTTCCACTGTCAGCCCCCTCCACTTCAACTTATTCATTGGCTCCAACACTTTGTTGTTTTAGAAACAGGGGGCTAAATGCCCATCTTACTTGTTCTGATAGTTGGTTAGACTATGGGAGCTTTTTTTTTTTTTTCCTTAGGATTGGAATGTGGGGATTCTGAGTTTGGATAGAAAAATTGTCAGGGGCCTTCTTGGCTGGGCAAGTTGAGGAAAGTGCCCAGTCACTCTCCCCCAAGCCAGCAAGGTGATTTTCTTCAGTTACTACTATCAGCAATTTCCATCGATGTGCGTCCAACCAGTTTGAAATGAAAAGACGTTTGAATCGATCATGTATCAAATTTGATTCTGCTTGTATATTGTTATGCTTCACCAATTATCTTCCCAAACTCAAGAAAATATTTGGTGATGTTGTCCCCAATAAAGTAGCTAGGTATTTCATATAATGCCAGTGTGGTTCTACACAGGTCCATATACTCAACCCTGAAAATATGATCATTTGTTTTCAGGGTCGTTTTTTGTTAGAGCCATGACATCTTTTTACTAGGCAGCAATATATCCTCAAAAGGATATTCAAATAGTACCTTCACTCCCAAGATTGACAAGTCCTTGGTAAATTTGACCATTTCTAAAAATTTCTATCAACCACAAAAAACAGACAGTTCTTTGTTTACTGGTCTCATTTAAACACTCTATGGCAAACTCTCTACTCCCCATTGTGACAAAATAAAGCGATACAAGGACTGCTTGAAATAAATCCTTTGGTGCTTGTCACATCAACCGTTGCTATTGATCCATCCTAGCTGATAACTGTGATATCTGACATTTTACCCAAACCATGTTGTCTCCTCTTTTGAAAAAACCTGCAGGGCTACCCACAAGAACAAAAGGTACAGGAGGAAAAATCACAACACAATGCTATCAAACTCTGACCAGATCTTAAGCTGCAGCTGCTGTGACTGTGTTTGGCCTTATCAACTATGAACATGCCTTCAGTCAATGTGAATCACCCCTTAATCATCATTCATGAAACAAAGCCATAACTGTCAGAGTGACTTGTCTAAGGTTATCCAAACTGATGAATAGTACCTTCTTTTTGATGAGCAGGGTAAACTGTTTGGGTGGGGGCCCTAGGTTTTCAGAGAGTTCATGCTTGTTGCTTTTTTCTGATGTTTGTTTTTCTTTTTCATTCTTTTCTTTTTCTGAACCTGAAACGTCTTGAATAAAGCCTTTATGGCTTGACCATCTTTTTTGGTTGGTCATGAGGAATAACATTTTTGTAACCTAACAAAGGTTACTAAATGTGAAATAACCAAACAGATGTTGGAAATGAGATGGAATCATTTTAACATTAACAAAATACAATACTCGCCAGTGGCGTGAAGAAGGTAAACCACTGCTAGTGGTATAAGACTACTCAGTCAGCATAATGCTTCTGTATTTATGAGTATTGGGACATACCTATTAATGTTCATAGGTAGGGTATACAGCAAAAATAAAACAAAAAGTCTTACCCTTTATGGTAGTAGCCAAAAACATCCCTCAGACATCCTTGTAATAAGTAATCCAACAGCAAATAAATAAAAATTCCTCCTTGGTCAAAATGAATTCAAGGCAAAAAGTGAAATTACACACAATGACAAAAAAAAATGGTTTGTGAGGCAATACACAACAAAATTGAATAAATAGAATTAAATAAAATATGGAATAGTCCAACTTAGAAAAATAGAGAAGGTAGTATCTTCTATCTAATGATATTTTATTACCCCCCACCCCAACCGGGTCCAATAGGTATGCATACTAAATTTGGTTGCTGTCCATCAAACTGTTTGACTCTCTTCCTAAACATATACTATCAAAGCTACCTGGCACTGTCCGGGATTTTAAAAGTTTGAAATAAATCCTTAATGCTATATTTATATATAGATTAATAAAAATCTCTTTTCTATATATTTGTTTTGTTATCTTTTATTCCTTATATATTTTTTGTTTTGAAGTTGTTTAATTTTATTATTATTCTTGTTTGAATTTGTTTCTTTTATTTGCTTTTTATTATATTTCATCCCTTGGTTTTATTTTTTTATAATTTTTAAAATCAATTTTTAATATTTTATTGATTTATACCCTTGTTATATTTTTATTTAGCTTTTCTTATGGAAAATGAAGGGTAAAAAGTTTTAACCCCCTTCTTGGTCTAAAATAGGGCACTGATTTTATTGAACTTTGGTCTTTGCTGGTCTCCACCAATTTTCCAGTTATAAAAGTATGTGCACTTAATCAGTTTACAAACATACAGAGAGACAGATATGCAGAATATATATATATATATATATATATATATATATATATATATATAGATAGATAGATAGATAGATAGATAGCAAAAACATTAAGTATTTAAGTTTTAATGTAATTAAATATTAGATTAGATTAACAAGACAGACAAAACTAAATATGAATGCATATAAAAAATTATACTTATTCTTGTTTTAATTGATTTCTATATAAAATTATACATAGTATTGCTTTTAATACATTTGAGAATAAAACAATAATATTAGAAATCAATAACACCAAGTAATTATTTATTAAATCTGGTTTTCTTAAAACCAGTATGAAAATTATCCACACTTTATACGAAGTAAACCTTTATTTCTTTGTGATATATAATACACTTTGCAGGATTCTAAACTTGTTAATAACATGGACTGTTTTAAGTAAGACTTTGATAGAGACATTGTCGATAAGATGTTAATTAAGATTATAAAATAATTATTTAATTGAGTATATAAAGTAAATATCTAAACATATTGTGACGTAAGCAGTGACATAGTTTTGGTTACAGAAAAATAGAGACCAAGTATCCATTATCAATAGATGTGGATCATTTTTTACAATGGTATAAGTAGTATTTTTTAAAAAGTGGTATAAGTAGTATTTAATAATAGTATAAGTAGTAGTTTTTTTTTTCAAAATGAAAGTGAAAAGAATTTGGCACAGTAGTTAACTGAAGAAGATGGCATCCCTGAATTTAAACAGGAAATTGAAGAAGCAATAAGTCTTACTGAAGATATGAAACTGAGTGATAAAATTTAAAAAAATAAAAAATCCTAATATTGAGGAACTAAAAAAAAAAATTTCATTTGATTTATTAAGGGACACAAAATGGCAATCTAAAAAAATGTTGACATTTATTTTAATGGACAATATAATTATATCTTGCTCTTTAATCTTGAAGAACTTCATAATTCTATTCTCCCAGAACATTTTAGGTTTCTTAGGAAAGAACTGTTCCTTTTACAGTCTTCTAGGGAATGTTTTTTTTGTTCGTTTTGTTTTTAAAATTTTTTTTTTATCCATTAAGAAAATTCTATCAAAACTCAAATGAATAGTAATTTAAAGTTGTAATACCGGGTGAATATATATCTACCCAAACCCTTCTCTCAAGCAGGATGTGACACATGGTCAATTTTTAAGCGAAGTTTAACAAGTTTGAATTTATAGTTTTCCTTCTCCCATACCGTTTGCCATATCAGGGTTAGACATCCCAATCTGCCCTAGTATTTACCTGTAGCTGGAGAGAGAATAATTGGATGCATACCTTTCCCAAGGGTATTAGCAATATGGGAAAGGCAAACAGCCTCATCCAGGATTGAACTCTCTTGACTAATTGTAGATACTTTTTTTATTAATTGCTGCCTTCATAGAAGACTCATTTCAAATACTATATATATATTATATATAGGTAAAAGTATCCAACTGACTGGTATATAGGGGATAATTCTATTTGGGATCATCCATATCTTCAGTACATTCACAATGCTTACTTATAGATTTATACAAGGATTTTTACAAATCCCTAAGAGAACTCAAAATATAATAACTAATAAATTAATGATATACAAAGCAATATTTATACTTTCAAAGATAGAAAAACTTAACAAACCATCATTTGGCTATTATAAATTTATTTCAGCCAGAACTCAATATGAGCCTATCTGATGAGACTAGGCTCATATTGAGTTCTGGTCGAAATAAATTCATAATAGCCAAATGACAGTTTGTTAAGGTTTTCTATCTTTGAAAGTGTATATATATGTAAGTATATAAAAAATTGAAAAAACAATAAGGTGTTCAGATTGATGATATTTTAATGTACGAGCCAATGTTTTAACATTTCAGTTTGTTTAGCACACCACTGTCAGGGCATTCATTTATACAGAAAAAACATTAAAAACAGTGGTTTGTTTCAATATAAATAAATGCCCTGATGATGGTTTGCTCAACAAACAGAAACGCTATAACATTGGCTCTTACATTTAAATATTATCAACAACTTGTTTTTTCAATTTTTCACATTGTCGGATTCATTTACATTTCCCCTTATATATATAGCATCACCTTATAAAACCAGTTTTAGATATTGTTACTTGTTTTATTTCACTGGCCCCATGATTTCTTGCAGTCTGTTGTAAAATATCCACTTTTCATTGACAGAGAATTACTGCCACACTGACTCTTATGTGACATAACTTTAAACAGCCTAAATGAAGAATTGATGAATTATCTCCCTTTAAGCAGATCTGCGTGGTTTATATTAATTCAGTTATTTTCCAACTTTAAATTTTCCTTGAACCTACCCATACTAATATGCTATTAATATTTACCTTGAAGTATACTATTAATATAACTAGCAGGATCTGTGGATATACCAGAGTATGATAATTTAACTATGTTTGATATATATACTCAAGAGCGATTGCAAAATAGTTCAGTATGTAAAAAGTGTAATCTTCATTTAACTCTCTCACTTTCTCCACCCCCCTTATTTTCATGCTATTCCATTAAAATAGATTATCATTATTGCTTCCTCATCCTAATTCACCCCTAAAGATGATTAGTTTGACGAATGGTAGAGTTTTCGACCGCCCAAATTAGCTCATTTAATAAGGACAGATTTTTGGTTAAACTAAATTGACTTCCAGAATAATTTTACTTCTGGTTTAATTTCAATCACGTTTGGGAAGGAAGAACCCATGCACACTGCTTATTTATTGATATTGGGCATGTAAGTTAGATTAAAAGACCATTGGTGGTAAATTTGATTTTCACTGGCATCCAAGTCATGCAACCGTACAGTAGCACCGACATGACTATGGCTTGGAAGAAAAATCAGAATTCTATATATTATAATCTGTCAACAGCAGACCATGTTTAATGCATGTATTAACATCACTTTCTGTGGATGAGATATTACTACCTAAGTACTTGAACTGGTTCACTGATCTTAGAAGTTTACTGTTGAGTGTTTAGTGCTTCCTTCCCTCCCCCCCCTTATTAGCCAGGTTGTCTGTTTCCTACATCATTGACTACAATGCACATCCATTCTATTTTTACCTTTCTTCTCCATATTTGTCAGAATTGCTTGACAATTTGATCTTCTAATCATCATGGAGGCCTTCCAACTGGTCATTTATGGTCTCTTGGATACCAATTGACAATTGCATGGGCTCCCCTGTTGATGTTCTGACCCAGTGGAACTTCTAGTTTGGTTTGGTATAATGGCATATAAACCCTGTGGGTTATTTAATGCCAACTCTTTATAATATTTATAAAATATACAACTTAATATAATATATATATCTTATTATAATGGAGATTGAGTATTTTTCTGTCTGTAACCGAAACTATATTACTACTCAATTCATAATTCCCTTAGTTATTTACATCACATTCTCCCTGATTTTATTTTTAAACCTTAATTATTATTAACATTGTTTTACATTATTAATACTGTTGGCTTTATCAACATACTATGAACATGCAATTGTATTTATATATATAACAAAATAGCGGTTTAGAGTGTGAACGGGAAGGCTAATTTGCATATTGATATTGCAAATTTGATTTTGATAAATATATGCTTTGTATTATTGATTTCTAATTGTTCGGTTTTATCTTATTGAATATAAGAAAAAATCTTGTGGATAAATCTTAAAAGAAATTCACTAACAAGAAGAAATAACTGTCATTTTATTCTTTACTTTCTATTTTAACTAAATAGTTAAATTAGGAAAATTTACAAATGAAAGACGGGAGTGATTCAAGAGTTAGTTTCAATTGTTCTATTTTTAAAAATTATATATTATATTCTCCTTTGTTTGAAATCTTTTTATCAGCATTCTTATTTAGTTTCATTAGTCTTTTTAATTTAATATGATATTTTATTACGTTAAAACGTAAATACTTGCACCCAAAGGGTGCAAATATTAGCTAGTATATATAATATAATAACAACTTAATATCTAACATAACACAATACATATACATATTTCTTAATACCCATCCCCTTCCGTTTAAATTGTTTCGTCTTGTTGCCAACATCTCAAAAATTTGCTACATTTGGTTGACAAAAGATATACATTTGAGACATGACCGACATATATATGGCGCGAATGCCCACGTTGGTGAATATTGTAACATCTTTCGTTTTTTGCAGTATTAAGGTTTTTTGTTTTGTAAACTCATTTGACTTTCCTCTCCGACCCAAACAACTACGGGAGTGAATGAGCTCTGATGATGATTTTTGTAAAATCGAAATATTGATCAATATCAGCTATGATTATATTATAAATTGTTTTCTTCTTTAACAGCATTGTGTGATGTTTTCATTCCACCTTTTCTTACTCATATACATATTTATACATACATGTTTTGTAAGGGATTATTTTGTGGTAATTTTTTCTTTTCTTCTAAAAACAAATTGTCAGGGTGTGAAATCCCAGTAATCAGGTGCATTCCTGTAAGTGGCATTTTAGACGTATTTCATATCCGATTTATAATTTTCGATATATTTTTTATTTCTTGCAAGAAGGACAAAATTATATCTATGTTAACATTTTCAAACAAATGTTGTTAATCGTGTTGGAAAATACTACCTCCTCCCCTTGGAATTTTCTATATCCCAGTTTCTATTCTCCTAGTATTCGCTTAATTGTTAATAATTTATTTGGTGTGCTACTATTCCAACGTTGTTGACATTTTTGTTTTTGCTTATTTATTGATATAGGGTATGTAAGTTAGATTAAAAGACCATTGGTAGTAAATTTGATTTTCACTGGGCATCCAAGTGATGCAGCCATACAGAAGCACTGACATGACTATGGCTTGGAAGTTAGCATGGCATGCACTTAAAGTTACTGACAGGTTCTTGCCTATATGATACAAACCATACTTGGTTTGAAAATCACATTGACAAGAACTTATACCAACTTTTCAGACCACCTTTGTATATAATGCTTTATTTATGTTATATTATATATATATATATATATATATATATATATAATAAATAAATAAAAGGTTTATTTGAAATGCCACTTTATTATTTACATCTTGCTACTAAACTATTTCAATTCATCAGATCAAAATAAGAATTAAGAGTGATAGGAAGATTTTCCCCCCAGGGTGATCAAGAGAGAAGGTTATAAGGGATTACAAATAAACAGGTAGTAGTTGACATGTTTATTGAATTAACTGGATTGATTACATACTGATTACTGATTAGAAGGTATCCCATTATGGTGTAATGGTTAGCTAGCTAGTCTTGCAGATCCATTACTACTGAATAGCAAGTTCAATTCTCACTGGATACCCCATACTTGCAACATATCCTACCTATGGTGAACGGGTTGGGTGAAATCCTAATTATCTATAGATTAATATGCTTGAACCTCTGTGTGTCATGTCCAGTCATCACCTCAGATAGACATTCTGTTTTGAGAGAGAGAGAGAGAGAGAGAGAGGGAGAGAGAGAGAGAGGGGGAGACAGAGGGAGAGAGAGGGTGGGTGGGACATCATTTATTTTAATGGAATGGAATGAAAAAAAAAAAAAAAAAAAAAAAAAAAATGGAAAAAAGAGTGGAAAAATAGTTAAATCAAAATTATTATACTTTTTACATATTGAACTATTTGGAAATAGGTCTTAAGTATACATATCAAACATTGTAATAGTTAAATTATCTATATCCACTGGTCCCACTAGTTATTTATGATAATATCAAATATTTTTATATCCTGCAGTGAAAATTATATTTTCATTTGTTTATTTGGTTTGTTTTACGGCATATTAACCTCGGTGGGTCATTTAATGCTGACAAAGTTTTAAAATAAATTCATTCTTGATGGCCCCTTACTTTTTTTTTATAAACAAATTTTATCTATTTAACCTATAGATGAGACCCTAACAGGTACAACCACTCCGGGTCAGAGTGGACCTTGGAGTAATGGTGATGAAGGGGCACTCAACATTCCCAGAGCCCCGGAATTGAAACTTCACCATCAGATAGAGTTTAACGTCATACCAAAGATAATAAGACCCTCAGCCACCACCTTCTAGCACATTTATGATAAAAAGGGTTGAGGGGTTGTTATATTTTTGTACCTTTTTTTTGTATTATAAAAATGTTTGAAAGTCATAAAAAAATCAACAACAAAAAATTAATAAGTGATTTAAAAACAAAACAGACACAATATTTCAAGATATAAAAAAAAAGCAAGGAATCTGTTGAGGTAAGTCAATAATTTTATTGTTTCTTTTTTAGAATATAAATTACATGAAAAAATGAAGAATAAAAAGGATAAATTTATAATCAATAACTGAATATTTACAAGGATATGAATAAGATAACTAAGGCACTTTTAATGAATTGTTGAGAATTATTTTAACATTTTTTTCTACACTGAAATGATTCATTTATTATTCCTGCTATCATATTGGCCAACTAACAATTTTTTTCACCATACTTTTCCTTCACACAGTGTTCATTCATTTTGTATGTGATAACCATAAGTTTTATAACTTTTAAAATCATTTATCAACCTGGCAACTGTTAGTTGTTTTAGTTGCATTCTGGCACTGATTTTGTATCCTTCTTGACTTAGAATTTTGATCTGCACATGCATCATTAATTAAATTCTTTTACTAGAGATAAACACTATTATCACATTTTGTATCTCTATAATTCACAGCTAAATCCCATTTGAATGAGAATGAGAATAAAATGAATACTCTTTGATTGGACAAACAATATGTCATCCAATTTGACCAATCAAAATGAGTCTATCATGTGTGAAATTAATGAACACTGTAAAAAAGTACAGGAAAAAAAATCATGTGAATCATCCATTCCGGCCAATACTGTACATTTATCAAATATCTAAAGACAGATATGAATTATTATTATGTTTAGATTTTTTTTACAAGATGAAGAGAAACATTCATAGCAACTGTTTATTGATATTGTTACTAATTTCATATTTAATTCTGACACTTGTTATATTAATTATGATTCTAATAGGAAAATAGATTTATACTTGAATTTTCATTGTTGAATTTTTATCAATTGGATGACTTCATATTTTATCTTCTATTGAATAAATTATTATAAAAAAATAGAATGAAAAATATGATTGTTTTGTTTTTTAGCATATCAACCCTTTTCAGGTCATTTAATGCCAAATCAAGCCATTTAAAGGACTCAGGATGCTTACAGTACCTGCTGTTGCTTAACTGGTCACCCAACTATTGAACAGGCTCATCACTGCTTAACTTCGTTGATCTAGCCATAGCCGGTACTTTCAGCGTCATTTGACCGTAATGAAAAATATGAAGATTATCGAATATGATACAACAAACTTTACATAGTTAAGTAAATATTTAAAATTGATTGGAGAATTGTCTAAATCAGAAAATAAAAATTGTTTTCCACTTGATTAAAAATAGTTAAGAAATTCAATTTTGTTTCTGACTATAAAAGGAAAAAAAGATTGTTACTGCATGTTTTGGTTTGAAAGATTCATAATAAAAAAATAAATTCTCTATCACCAAATCTCTCCAAATTTTTGATTGTCTTGTTAGAAAGGGCAGATAATCCAAGATATATCACTGGAAAATTATGCACAATCAAAATATTGCAATGTCAAAATAAATACATAGAAATCCCCTGAAACTGAAATATTAGGAGCTAGAAAATTTAAGAATCTATTTAAAAAAAAGTATTGATTCAGTTTGTATTGAAAAAAGTATGGATCCAGTTTGTATTTTAAAAAAATACAAGAGTTTTGATCAAGTCTGTATTTTTCTAAAAGTATTGAGCTAGTTTGTATTTTTTAAAGTATTGATCCAGTCTGTATTTAAAAAAAAAATTTTTACAAAAAAAGAAAAGAACAAAGAAAGAAGCTATTTTTAAAAATTCAATAAACAAAATGTTTGTATTATGTGAACATGAAAATGATACAAGGCAAGTAGAATATAATCTCATTGATAATGATGGAATTTAAATATAGATAAAATAAAATTAGTTATAAAGATTGTTGGTGGTTTAACAGATTACTTTAACCTAGGTAATAAAATATATGAACACTTAGGTAATATAATACAATGTATGCCACTTAATATATAACAACAGAAATTGTGGGATTGAATGAAAGACATGGATAATGAAGAAATTAAAATATTTTATTAAAAGTTTCTATTTACGAGCAATAGTTTTTAGTATTAATTAAAGTTTCTTTTTTTAAACAAATCAGGAAGTGTGATTTACTCTGGTAATAAAACCTTTTAATCAAAGTTAAAAATGCAGTAAGGGTAACCAGCAGCCATACTTTTTTTTTTTAGATCTTATTTTTCTGATGCAAGTATAATTGGGGAATGAGTTAGGTTTTGGCCTGTTTATCAAAATTTTTCTTGTTCCTAATGAAACCTGCATTGGAAAAATAAGATCAAAAAACGTTCGGCTTTGGGTTATCCTTACTGCAATTTTAACCTGGGTTATTTGGTATAAGTCAGAGTATCTTAGACTTTTATCACTTTATATATATATATATATATATATATATATATATATATATATATATATATATTATTGTTCTTCAAGTATACTTGCTGGACACAACAAGACAGTTGATCAACACTCGGTAGAGCGTCTGACTAAGAATCACAAGGTTCCTGGTTCAATACCAGCTCCTCGCCAACTCAGCGTATGAGTAGCACAGGGATCTGTGCAGTAAAGAAAGGAGTTGATGGCAAGTTTGGCGCTCTGTCTCAGATGCTACAACAATCTCCTTGGGCTAGTGCTAGTGAAAAGGGGATAGACTCCCTTGCTGTCTGGCTGATACCGACTTTAGGTCACTCCAATGACTTTACTTACTTTTTTTTTTACTTATATACAATGTATTTCTTGCAAAAGAAATTTTAGAAATTAAAAAATTATTGAATATCATAAATATAAGAACATTAATAGTTTTTGAAGGTTTTTAAAAACAAATATTAAAATATACACACGAACTTCAATAATCAATATTGAAAATTGTTAAGAATTGGCCAGTGATAGACACTCCCTCAAAAATTGTCCAAATAATCAGTGGTGGCTTGTGACATTAATTTGTGGTGGTGCTGCTTGAAAAAATGTATAAAAATTATATTAATATTGAGTAACGCACACACACACACTGAGAAATAAAGTGTATACACACACACACTGATAAATAAAGTATATATACACACACACACTGATAAATAAAGTATATATACACACACACACACACAGTTAAAGTAACAAAGACATGAATTCAACAGCACTTGGTAACTGACAGTTTCTCAGTTATGTGATTTCCAAACCAAACTTGGTTTGAAAATCATATAGGTGAGAAAACGTCAGTTACTAAGCACCATTGATTTCAAGTTTTTGCTACCCTAACTTAGATATACATGCTTCATTGATATTAAGCATTCTTTACTTATAAATATAGCAAATTTATATATATATATATATATATATAATATATAATATATAAATATATATAAATAAATTATATTAAAGCTATGAATATACCTCTTATTGCTGCTTATAGACAAGCCACCACTCTAAATAATGAATTGAAATTCTTATTCATGGAGACATGTATCTAATCGTGTCACAAAAATGTTGACAGTGACATTGAAGGTATAAAAAGTGTTTAGTTTTAACATTTAAAAAAAGATTTTCAGAATATTTCGTCAGGTAAAGAATTGTTGATTTTTCATTTAATCTTTGGAATGAATAAGATGAATTCATTTCTTTATAAAAATGCCATTATTCAAATATACAACCTCATATATAGAGATTAATTTCTTTAACTTAAGACACTTTTACAAGTCGATCTATTCAGCAGAGCAAGCATTTATAGCCAGAGTGAGGAGATGCTCTTTTATAGTAATTACTTTCCTATTCAAAGAATAAGTATTACATTTTATGATTGTTATATAAACACAGGCAACGTAGGTAGGTGAATTTTGTTCAGTAGAGAATATCAGGTCTTGATATGTATGTAGGAGCGGTTGAAAATGTATAGTCTTCTTCAAAACCTCTTTCTGGAGTTCTGTAAAAAGAGAAAAAATAAGAATAAAGATGAACAGACAATTAAGCATCAAAAGAATAAAATAATAATGAAGGTTAAAAATAAATTACTTTAAAATATAAAGTTTTCACTGGAATTAGATAT
This sequence comes from Doryteuthis pealeii, assembly GCA_023376005.1. Classification (NCBI taxonomy): domain Eukaryota; kingdom Metazoa; phylum Mollusca; class Cephalopoda; order Myopsida; family Loliginidae; genus Doryteuthis; species Doryteuthis pealeii. The sequence goes on from CM042137.1 coordinate 13,410,225, forward strand.
ATTCAATTATATGATTTTTTGGGTATGTATGTACCCAACCCTTCTATGATGGGCAAGATGTGACATAAAGTTAACTTTTAAGCAAAGTTATAGCTGGTTTTAATTCAGAGTTTTCCTTCTTTTAGACTGGTTAACACACACAAAGGCTAAAAAACTCAATGTTCAACTATTAACCTGTAGCTAGGAGAAGAAAAGATGTTTTGATTTCTTCATTAAGAATTAACAAGCATATAAACCTTTGTGGGTTATTTAATGCCAAAGCCATCCTTGTAAAAGAACAGTATTTCTACTATTTAACCCATTACTGAGAGATGAGATGGTTCATATCTTTCCCAATGGCATTAGACAGAAAGTGAACCTAATAGTGTGACTAGAATTTGAACTTGCTTACTATGATATCACAGTCCAGTATGTTAGCCACTACACCACGGGGACTCCCCTGAGAAAAAATGTATCCATGTTTTTCCCAAGGGAATTAGTATGAAGTGAAATATATGTATATATAGTACATTTAATTGTTATTTTGTTTCCTAAATTTATTGACCAAAAACTATGTTTGGCAGAAATTAAAAAAGTATATGAATGAAAAAAAAAAAAAAACCTCTATCAAAAAGTGGCCTTCTCTGCTTCATTTAATAAATAAGAAAATTATTAATAGATATTTTTCAAAATGGAAAGGCATTGATGTAGATTATGATGATAGTGCTGATGATTGCTGACATGATTGTGATATTTAGATTTCATAATGGAAAATATCTTATAAATATATATTATTGACCTTTCAAAACTACTGGAATATTCCAAGGACAATGATTTGGGCATTAGCATCTCTCCATTTTCTGGCAGATGAAAAGCTAATCCTCCAAAAATTACTCCAGCAAGTCCAAGGAAAAGCAGTGGAACAGGCTCCGAAGAATATCGCAAATGGATGATGAATGGTACAAAGATTGCTCCAAGTCTTGTGGCAAGTGTGCAACATGCCAATGCAACACAACTAAAAATAAAAAAAAAATTAAATTAAAAAAAGTCAATAAACAAAAAATAGGTTGAATTAAAGAGAATTATTTTCTCTTTATTAAAATATGTGAATAAAATACAACCCCCCCCCCCAGATATTTATAAATCTTAGCTGAATATAAGTAAAATGCCAAATAGATTGAAATTGAAGTAGGAAGATTGTATTGTGCTAATCTTTTTTTTTTAAGGGGGGTTAATGTCTGTTTGCTTTGAAACTCATTATCAATTATCTTAGCTTTTTAAAAAGAGTATGAACATATACAACTGGCAAATAAAATACAAACAAATAGTTATAAGCCAATTTCATCTTATCAGATAATGATACATAGAAATATCAAAAGGAGAAAATGATTTTCGCTAATTTTGGTGTGAGATTAAATACACATTGGCCATATTTAACAAAAAAAAGCAAGAAGCAGGCGATATCCCGCACATACTATTACGGATGCGGACTATGCTGATGACCTGGCACTACTCGCAAATACACCTGCACAAGCCGAATCCTTACTACACAGCCTAGAAAAGGCAGCACGAAATGTTGGCCTGTACGTGAACTCTGATAAAACCGAGTTCATATCTTTCAAAAACAAAAGCGACATCTCAACCATCGATGGCAAACTCCTAAACTCTGTAGAACAATTTAGATACTTAGGCAGTAACATCTCCTCCACAGAAAACGATGTTAATGCACGCATAGGAAAGGCATGGGCCGCTATAAATAGATTATCTATCATATGGAGGTCCAATCTCACAGACAAGCTAAAGAGACAGTTCTTCCAGGCCATTGTCGTGTCAGTACTGCTGTATGGCTGCACCACCTGGACCCTAACTAAGCGACTAGAGAATAAACTAGATGGGAGCTGCACAAGAATGCTGCGGGTGATCATGAACAAGACGTGGAAACAGCACCCTACGAGAAAACAGCTGTACGGCCACCTACCACATATCACCCAAACCATCCGAGTAAGATGGACAAGACATGCGGGACACTGCTGAAGAAGCAAGGACGGACTCATAAGTGACGTCCTCCTGTGGAAGCCAGCACATGGACAAGCCAGTGTGGGCCGACCAGCAAAAACGTATGTTGATCAGCTCTGTGCGGATGCAGGATGCTGCATAGAGGACCTCCCAAGAATGATGAGTGATAGGGACGGATGGAGAGAGATTGTCATGGATATCCGTGCTGAAAGCGCGACATGATGATGAAGTCTCATTCTACTCAAATTATTATAAGTACATCAATGATTTTTTTCTAAAAATAATGAGATAAAATCATCTTGTAAAAAATTGCACTTTTAAAAGGTAATTCTTCTTATTAATTTTTAACATACTTTTATGAGAAAAGATGTTCAGGTGGTTCAATCTTGAAAGAATTAACTTTTATCAGAGGCATAGCTAAAGATTTTGGGACCTGAGTAGCCCGTTTCACTATTTATAAAATTATTTGGGATCTTGGGGTATCATTATGTTTGTGTTTTACATATAAGTTAGGGTAGCATAGACATAAAGTAAATGGTGCTTGGCAACTGTCAGCTACAAAACACTGTTGTCTTCATGACTATGCTACCCTACTTTAGATACATATGTTCTATTACTGACATAGAGCACTTTATTTATAAATATAGCAAACTATATCATCTATCTATCTATTTATCTATCTATCTATCTACGTATCACCCTGTGACTTGTTCTGAGTTGATCATTTCTTGACCACTTTCCTTCTATCTACAGCATATCGTCGGATCCTAAACCCATCCACCCTTCCTTCATATATATATATATATATATATATATATATATATATATATATGAGTAACTATATCCCAACAAAATGGTACATTATTAGATTAATACAATGAAAGTTAAAATGCTCTTAGAGAATAAAGCAATTTCCAGTACAATTTGCAACTGAATGATGATTTTTTTTTTGGGGGGGGGTTATTTTTGGGGGGTTGTAAGGTGGTAACAATAAAATATTAGAATTCTTCTCTCCTTTCTAAACAGAACCAATACCATCATGGATTGCTGTTACAATAGGCAACCAACTGGTTCAAGGGTTGCCTATTTAAATGATAAAATTATATATAATGATATTGATTGATAAAATATTTAAAATCTATTTTCTTTGCTGTAGACCAGTAGAAAAAGTTGGACAATAAATTCTAGGGTACCAATAGCATAAAAAGATGCACATATTTATAAACAGAAATTATCACTAAGTATATATTGTGTATATGTGCATATTTAAAGAGACTGTACTGTAGATTATCAATGTCAGCTGATTAACAAAGACAACAATAATTTCAGATTATCTAAATTAACCCATAATCCAGATTAATTATCCTAAGTGGCCTCTTGAATACTAACAGTATTGGAGAGCACATATACATCAACAAAAACATAGACATGTCTGCATTTGGAGAGATAAAAGTTGCTTTTTGTGATATTTTGGCTATTTTTAAGGATAAGGCTCAATTCATGTTATTAACCTAAATTATAATCTGAGAGAACGTGCTTATTGAAATGCACAGTTCTGAAGGCAAGTGAAAAAAAAAAAGGAAAATATTTATCTACGTTTAAAGGAACTAGTAAAAAACATTCTCCAGGCAGTGTAAAAATAAATTTTTGAAAGATATTGCCGAAGGCGTGTGGAAAAATTTAAATAAATAAAATAAAATGTTTAATTAAAAAAAAAAAATTACTTACTTAAAAAGCATTCATATTCACTCCCCTTCACGGAGATATTTGTTTTGTTTTATGACAGTAAGGACCTCCTAAACATTTCTAAAAGTTTTTGATTTAATTATTCAAACTCTTATCTTTATAGAAAAATTAAAAAATCATACAAGTAAAATATATTTTGTTTGGATTTCATAAAATGAAGGGGTGGGGGGTGACCTAGTAAAAAAATATTTCCCCTAATATATTTTAGGAAAAAACTATTTAAAACAAATTCATCTAAAAGGTAAATAAGTATAAAAAAAATTGTGAAAATTTGACTCTTATCTGATTTTTCATAGAATTTAAAAAAAATTACTATGATGATGTAAGCAGTGATGTAGTTTCGGTTACAGACAAAAGAGATCAAATCTTCTTTATTAATAGAAATTGTTAGTCGATTTAAATAAAATGCAAATATTTTACCTAATGATTTCAATCAATAACATCTTCAATTATCTGCAGAATAGATTGTGTCCATTTGTACAAAATATACATATTTATGTAACAGTTCTGGTTCTGGATCTGGACAAAGCTCTGAGCAAAATTCTATAGAAGATTAGCAGTTGCCCATGCAGCAGGTCTCCCTTCTCAATGATACTAATGTTGTTCAAGGGAAGAGTAAAGGCTTATATAGTTTGGCACTAGTATCAATAGAGGAGTTGCCAGAATGAAGATAAAGACAATGTCAGACTACTTTAAGGGTTCCACTACTTTCTAAACTGTTTGCCCACAAAGTATATGTATCTATATATAAATATATACATACATATATTTACCCCCCTCCACACACACACACACACACATATATATATATATATATATATATATATAGTGCTAAGAAGTTTTTAATTCCTGGTTACCAAATTTTGTCTTGTCAGTGAGCCATTATATAATATATATCATAGAATGTATTTATTTATTATAGGAACAAAACAGCTAGAATATATTCCCTTTAATTTCCTATACTCATTTAAATCTTTATCTCGGATTTTATACATTAATCAAGCTGTGTATTACACACATGCACACACAAATGTGTATGAATACAATAATATTTTGTAAGTTAATAACATAATTCATTTTTGAATGGTTGTAAGAAAAAAGAAAAAAACTAAGTATTCATGTGATATTTAACATAATTATGTTTGGTTTCTTTTAGCAAAAAATTAACCTTTTGTTACCAGATAGATTTTAACTTTTGATTAATAATAAAATTAAAAAAAAAAGATAATAGAACAACAAATAAAAACCATCAACAAAATGAAAAGTCTAGAATACTCACTGAACTACAGGTGGGAAAAATTCAATACAAATTAGATTTATTATTCCATGAGCTGCTGATATTACCAGTTTGGCAAGGATGAATAGTGAAATAGAAAACCATGAAGCAGCTGGAATATAGAAAGAAAAAAAAGGAAGATATTAATCTGTTTAGATTAAAATTGTCACAATTCACAGACAATTTCATATAAAACTTTTGTTAGTGATCAATTCAAATCATCATTAAACATTCAATAGAAGATTTATCTTTAATAGAAAGTTGAAATAGATTTAATCATTATTTTAGCTGACATAGTTAAGCAAAACACTTGTCTGATTAAAATAGATAGGTATTTACCCAACCCCTCCACATGAGCAGAATGTAATACCAAATCAATTTTTAAGCAGAGTTTAACAGGTTTAAATTCAGAGATCTCCTTCCCATAGACTGGTTGTCATAGCAAGGTTAAACAGCCCAGTCTACCCTACTATTTACTCATAGCAGGAGTGAGAATAGATAGATTCATAACTTCCCCAAGAGAAGGTATTTCCCCAACCCATTCACCACGGGTAGGATGTGACACAAGTTCATTTAATTATTAAATCCTTTAATTCCTTTCTGATTGATTGACTTTAATGGTTTCAAATAATCATTTGTATTTAATAATAGTCTTTGTTTGCATACAGTTATATGGTTTCAATCATTTCCAGTTCAGAATGGATCTATGAGTAATGGCAATGAAGGAGTACTCCACACTCCCTAGATGTTCAGAACTGGATCTGCACCATCAGATGCAGTTTAGTGTCTTATCCAGAACACCCCATATTTTTAGGGAGAGAGTTTTACCTCTCTGTATGCCATGCAGTTAGCATATTTTAAGCTCCACTGAAAGGGTGGTAATTCTCTTTAGGTATATTTTTAGATTCCAATAATTTATAGAATTTCAATGAATAGTACTAGTTAGATTTCAATTTTCTAAAAACAAAATCTAAATACATTGTAGATTTACAACTGCAAAAATTAAGTTCTTTTCAGTTGAGCCATTTAGTAATTTTTAAAGCTTGATCAAATTAAAATTTTGGCTAAACTTTTGAGGTTTTATAATTAATGACTTAAGATATTCATTGAACATAAAGCTATATTTATACAGCATTTAATATAGGTAAAATCATTTTCAATGGTTTACAATATTAACAAGCTAAACATTCCTCTTGTCATGTAACACATTAGATTAGATTCCCTATTGCTTATCTCCCCTAGTTGCTCTCCTGGTTTTGTCCCTTTACCAGAAACAAAAAAAGAAGACTTTAGCTTCTCCAAAATGGAGCTGTTTATCCTTTGGAAATCCAATAATTTGGACCATCATTGCTGGTTGGTTGGATTTTCCGGTCTAGGGAGGGCCAAAATAGAGTTATGCAACTCCTGCACTGCTTAGCCACCAGGATTCCATTCTAAAGCATCAAAAGTCACAACCCACAGTCAACAGCTGGCCCCATTGGGGGAATTTTACCACTCTGCAGAGATACAGTTGGCATATTCTACAGCCCCAGCCATGATAAAAATCTTCATCTTCTTAATCTCGGAGCATAGAACCACCATCATTATTTGATATTTTGTGTTTTTTTCCTCTTATTTGTAGTTTATTACAAGTAATTTCTTGGCACCATGTGCTAGCCTTAATTTTGTTTCACTCATTAACCAAACTCTTACTTAAACACAACTTCTACTCTTCACTTATTAGCTTTATTTCTGCATTAAATAACCCCCTTTTTATTAAAGTACCAACAGCTACTCAACAATTCATTAAGACCAGCCTAAGTTATAGCAAGCCTACAATGAAGTTATAATGAGTCCCCTTGTTTCCTGCTTTATTTTTGTATATTGTTTCATATACGTATTTGTCAAACTGTATTTGTTCCTTTCAGTTTTACCCTTTCCTAGCGGTCAATAAATCTGTGGACAGATCCTAATTTTGCTATCAGTCTTGAGTGTTAAAAGGTGTTTATCTCACGATGCCCACATTTACCTTGAAACAGATTCGTATCTGGAGATGACAGAGCTTATTAACAGATTTTTTTCCATAAGTATTGACTGCAAGTACACTAAATGACAATAATATGCTTGTTCACATAAAATCTCCAAAACATGTATTTCTATTGTAATAATTTTATTATATTAAAAAGTTCCTATGTAGAATTTTGGAAATATCAACTAAAATGATATACTTACATCTTGGAAGAAGACTTGCTACAATACATGCAACTCCTCCAGTGATCATACAGAATGAGAAAGGACGAAGATGGGATGAGAGATAAAAACAACTGAGATAAGCAGGAATCTCAATAAGTCCAAATAAAATCACATTAACAAATGGATTTTCTCCAAGATTCACTGTGTATAAAACCAATCCATAATATAACAAACTGTTTACAAATCTGAAATCAAAGAAAACAAAAAAGGTCAGAAAAATTATGTTATAAATAAGTAAATTTCAACTGGTTAGTCAGAAGGGTAATAGTAGTAGTAGTAGTAGTAGTCTGTGGAATGGCCTATTGTCAGTATAAGCTGAACAGCAACAAAGTCTATCTCCTTTTTACTTGCACTAGACCAGGGAGATTGTTTTGCTGAGGTCGAGTGCCACACCTATCATCAGTTCCCAGATGCTTTACTGCATAGATCTGATTACCAAAGCTGTGCTACTCATGTGCAAAGTTGGTGAACAGAGTCAAACCTGGAAACTTTAACTTCGGTGAATGCTCTAATGACTCATTATGTTATGTTAATAGCATGGATTTCCAAGACTCTCTTGCCACCAGTCTCTATCGGTCATTGTCCTATCAAGTCCTCCTTATGACATCCACTATCTGTCCATAACTGATCACTATAAATCTTTGCTGGTCGGCCCACTCTGGTGCATCCATGTGTAGGTGTTCACAGGAGAATGTCACTTATTAGTTTGTCCTTGCTTCTCCAGCAGTGTCCAACATGTCTTGTTTATCTTACTTGAATAATTTGTGTGATGGAAGGTAAGTGGCTGTACAGCTGCTTTTTTGTGGTGTGCTGCTTCCAGGATGCAAACAGCATTTTTGTGTAGTTTCCATTTGCCCCCCCCCCAATCATTTTGTTAAAGTCCAAATGGTGTAACCATACAGTAGCACTAACATGGCTGCAGCTTGGAAGAATTCTCAAGCAAAAGATTATATCATCATTATTAAATTTGACTAGTATTTTCTTTTATCTTTAATTTTTAGTTGCTTTTTTTTTTATTATAGCTCACACAGTTAATTAATTTACAATGACAAGGAACAGTATGGATTGTAAATAAGCTTTTGGTGATATTTACTGGATACATTAATCGCCAGATCATGTGTTATTATTTGACAAGTAAAAGAAAATCAAACTTACAGATTTAACCAAATGTTGAGGTAATGTTTTGAAAATCTCCATGTCCGAAGAAGATCATACATAGCATAAGATTTTGGTTTTGCATCTTCATCTGCAATTTCTTCCAATTTTGAATATAAATGAGGAGGTGGTTTCATATTGTTGCCAAAAGCAATTTTAGAATTACTTTTTCTGCATCGTAAAATCTCCTTTGCATCAAAAAGAATTTTGGTGATTCTGGAATTAACCTGAAAAGCATAATTCAACAATATAACAGAAAATGCGTGATCATTTTAGAGGCTAGTGGATTAGTTACAATGGTGTTTACATGAAGCTGGTTGTATTTCACATCATACTAATACCATTAGGAAAGGTATGCATCCGACTATTCTCCTTCCATCTATGAGTGAATATTATGGCAAGCTAGGATCTTTACCTTTGGAATGGCAACCGGTCTAAGAAAAGAAAAACTCTGAATTCAAACCTATTAAAATTAAAAATTGACCTCGTGTTACATCCTGCTTGTTCAGAGGGATGGTTAAATATATACAACAGGATTTAGATTATACTTTAATTGCTTTCTTTCATATATTTTACACTAGAAAAGAAGGTATTATTGCAAAAATATCGGTATGCATTTACCTAACCCCTCCATGCAAGCAGGATGCAACACAAAGTCAATTTCTAAGCAGAGTTTAACAGGTTTGAATTCAAAATGTTCGTTTTCCTAGACCAGTTGTCATACCAAAGTTCAAGAGCCCAGTTTGCCCTACTATTTACCCATAAGTGGAGGGAGAATAGTTGGATTAATACCTTTCCCAATATCTATATATAAAACTTTAAATAAACCCTTTGATTAGACAAATGCAAACAGTTCTAAATTGTCATTTAAACTGCTGTGCAATCACCAGTTTAAGAAAGAGATTTAAGAAATTGAATTTAAGTTATTTATATCTGACAATACCTAAACTTTTTAATAGCATTAGATAATATTGAATAAACTTACCACCAATATGCAGCATATATGACCCAAGGAATAGATAGGGCAAGCTCAAGATGTTGCCAGTCTTCTATGAGGTAACTCATCACAGCCAAAGTAAAAAAGCCTAAGCCGAACGATGTATAAACAACAAATCCAACTTTGGTTCGTGCTGTTGGGCCGACTAATTCCATGACTAAAAAAATGCAGAAAAGCATACAAACATGAAATACTGTTGAAAGAGTATGGCATATTAACATGAAAACTTCTGCTATAAATATCTCTAATACATATTTTAAATATTAATGTTAAACCAGCAGGACCTGTGGATATACCGCAGCATGATAATTTAATTATTACAACATTTTGATATGTTTACTTAAGAGTTATTGTAAAATAGTTCAATATGTAAAAAGTATAATAATATTGATTTAACTCTCTCTCTCTCACACTTTTTTCCCCCCTGTCTTTCCTTCTTTTCATTATGTTCGAATGAAACAAATCAGTGTTATCACTTCCACACTCATCCCCTCTCTCTATCTTTCCACTACTTTCTTTCTTATATTTTTTCTGTGTAGCATGTCCTTTTTCTTCCCTTTATTTCTTTATAATAAAAATGGAATGGTCCATTATTTAGCTGAGGTGACGTCACTCATAAGAAATAAGAATTAGGTGGATAAGCGACACAAGATAATCTGGATTTACATTCTTGCATTTCATCTTCAGTGATTTGGATGGTCTCATTTTTAACCAGGTGTTGCAAGATGATAACAGTCGGAAGATTAAGGAACAGGAATATCAATGTATAGATTAATTTTGACAGTGAGAAAAACAATAAAAAGAACTTTAAATATAAGTTTAATTATATTTAAAGTTCTTTTTATTTTAGGCAAGCACCAGACACAATTATCAAAACAAATCACCTTTTAATATAGCACTTGTATCTTTAATAGGAAAAAAGTATCCCCATAATTATGAAATTTAAATTGCATTAAGTTTATTAGTTGTTGGTTCTTAATATCTCTTCCCCTATTTTATTTTTCTATTACATTTATCAAGGTCAAAACAAATTGAATAATTTAAGTAGCAGGATATATATGTATTTTTCATAACATTCATATACCAAATAGCTTACTTTCTGTAGCATTTATAAATTCTCCATATATATATATATATATATATATATATATATATATATATATATATATATATATATATATATATATATCAAAGTCATCAAAGACAGCACAGATTTGCATAACACTTCCAAGCCACACATTCCTATCAGCCATTGGTCCTGGATGGTCCTCTGCATAGCATCCACTGTCTGTGCAGAATTGATCAATGTAGGTTTTTGCTGACCAACCCACACTTTTGAGTCCATGTGTAGGTGCATATAGGAGAATGTCTCTAATGAGCTCATCCTAGCTTGTCCAGCAAGTCTTACCTGAATGGTTTGTATGGTAGGAGACAAGTGGCCATACAGATGCTCCTTTGTGGGGTGCTGCTTCAAGATTTATTCAAAACAGCATGCAGCATCCTTATACAGTTTCCATCTAGCTTTTCTCCAAGCGTTTCCTTAGAGTCCAAGTGGTTCAGCCATACAGTAGCACTGACATGGCTACACTTTAGAAGAATTCTCACTTTATCTTATCAGAGATCAGATTTCCATATAAATAATCTGTCTATAAAGCCTAAACAATTATGCAGTGGATCTTTCTTTTTTGCTCTGAGATATAATGAAGAATTCTCAAAAATGGTGTTCTCTTTTTTTTTTGTTAAGGAATCTGCAACTTTTATATATGTTGGGATCATATGACTCTTTCTATCTTCTTTCTGTTTACCATTTCTCATAGAATTGCTATTTCTATATGCAGCCTTTTTATTAAAAATTTGTTTAGTTAAGGGTATTGCATCACACAAGTAAGAATTATCTGTTTTACATGTTGCTAGGTCTTCTGTTTTGTCGTCAAGTTTGCCATGTTCACTGTTGCTAAAGTTTCTGCATCAACTGTACCTTTAACAATAATTCTAATATATTTGGATCTCTCAGCAAAAGATAATATAACATTTTTGTGACTCCATATTTTAGCAAAGAATGCATCCCTATATGCTACAATCTGTAAACATTCAAAATTCTTTAAATCTGGAAAATTTATTTTAAGATTTTTCATTCTTTGCTTTATTTTCTATTTTGTTGACTTGTTTGGAGCTATAAACTTCTTTTTGCTTCAAAATATGAGGGTCAGCTGAAAAATTTAGAGACTGACCAAGTGTTGCATTGCTTCTTATTAAATTCTAACATCTGTTTAAACAAAGGTAATTACCTTTTGTGTCCCCTATTATGTGAGAGATATTTTTCAATATTCTATACAACAATACTGGTTTTGGTAATATAATTTTGTTTTCCCTCAGTTTTGTAACAAGTTGATCAAACCCAATAAGGTAACCATTCACAGATACCTCAACTGACACTTGATATCTTTCAAAAGACTCATAAACTGATTGATTTGAGTCTTCTTTAAAAAAAAAAAAAAGTCCAGTTTTTCATCTAGCTTTCATCATATTTTTTCATTATCTTCATTATATATATATTTTTAATTAATTTGCCCTTTTGTGTCAGAAAAACAGTCTGTTTTTGTACAAGTAGCCATTTCCCAAAGCTGCATTTCCTTTTTTCATGACTCATATCTTTCAGTTTTCAGCTATGAATTTGGCAGACATTTTTGCTATATCTGATAGAGGAAAATTTAAAACAAAATCTTCAATAAAAAAAACAAACGACTTAAAAAATAAAAAAATTAAAAGCAACTACATTTTTGATACCGATATTTAAATGAATTTTGACAAGCTGTCAGAAAAACAGTAACTCAAACGTAGGTTCTTTTTGACCAAGATAAACTACAGACGCAATTATCAAAAGATTTTTTAATATTGTATTTGAGCCTTACCCCCCATTTTCAGTTATGAAATTTACATTTACAGAAATTGATAACTGTTTGTTGTTAACAATTAATATACATGATATATCCTTATTTTCATATATGAATAATATTTGAATTGTTGGTGATTCTGTTTCAAATATAAGAAGAAAGCATTAATGTAAAATAAAACCACATGAAAACAATATTCATGAAGAACTATGTTAAGAACCATTTAAAAAGAATAAAATTTGATAATTCTTGCTATGATCTTTGATAATATAAAGAATTTCAGTTCTACTCTAACTGACTGAAAAGTTCCTAGGCTGACCAAGATAGTTTCATGGAATGTGAGCAAATGAGGTTTATTATTGAACATAGACCTCTTGTGGTCCACACACTACTTTCATCAGTATTGCAGAACTTGGATCCCATTGATCAAAAAATTCATCAACAGCAGATATGATGTCATCATATGAATTTTTCAGCCCATCCTTGTAATTCTAAAGATAAATGTTGAAAAAAAAAAGAAGAAAGAATTTAGAAAAATAGATAAAAAGACAAGTGAGGAAAACAGGAATACTTACATAATCTAAAAATGCATAGAAATGAACTAATTTGTCCAAATCCTTGAATAAAATAAAGTAACATGAAGATAGACAAGTTCACTGCAAAAACTGTGGCACAGCCACTGGCAACCATAATGTTTACTGAGAGCAGGAAGCTAAAACGGCGACCAAATCTGAAATGAAAAATTATTGATTGATAAAAAAAATGAAAAGTAGTAATAATAAAGTAGAAAGAAAAAAAATCTAAATTAGAGATGATATTGATAGGTTTGGTTTGTTTTGTTTTACGGCATATCAACCTTGGTGGGTCATTTAATGCAGACAAAGTTTTGAAATAAATTAATTCTTAATGCTCAATTTTTTTAATAAATACATTTTACTATTTAACCCATAGATGGGACCCTAACAGGTACTACCACTCTGAGTCAGAGTGGACCAGGAAGCAATAGTGATGAAGGGGTGCTCTACATTCCCCAGACCTCCAGAATTGGATCCTCACCATCAGATAGAGGTTAACGTCATTCTCAGGACATGAAAACCCTCAGTCACCACCTTTGAGCATATATATGATAAAAAGGGTTGGGGCATAATGATATAGGTGCTAGGGCTTGTATGTGACCAGCTGATTGATTGGAAGGGGTTTCTCTGACCACCCATCTAAGTGGAGTGTTGCAGGTCATGGAATGCTCATCCACCAGGGTTCCATCCTTAAGCATCACGGGTTGCCACCATGGCCAACAGGTGGGTGTCTTACCTCTCTGCAGAGGTGCAGTTGGTGTATTCTAAAGTCCCAGCTGACAGGGCTGAGATGATATTGAAGAGAAAAACAAATACAAGAAGAGAGTAGTTGAAGAGAAGCTAAGCTTATGCAAGGATACATTTCTACATGGCCAATTTGAAAGGATCAGAAAATAGATGATTCATGGAATTGGTTAAGTAAGAGAAATCTGAATCTGAAACAGTCTAATATTGGTTGATAATATTCAAAACCTAAACACTCTGTAAAGACCATCTATAACCAGGCAGAGTCAGACAAATGTAAAATGGTGACAAGAGTGGAGATGGTGACTTATATAGTAAGTGCTTGCAAATTGCTTCCATAGAAAGACTATAAAAGGTTTCATGATAAGTATGTTATCATATACAGTAGTGTTTAGCTCAAAAGTATCAATTCCAGCTTGGTAATAAATGGTATTATTAATGACAATTTGGGTTAGAGAGGATATTTAATCATGTCTCCATTCACCAATATAAGCATTAGTATATAACACATCACTCAATATGTCCTGGGCCTGACATATAGATGATGCCATTAATAAAAAATCCATATGATGTTTATAGAGTACTAACCTTCAAGTGGCACAGGTCAATATTTGAGTCCAATCGGATTATTAGTTTACAAATTACAGTTAACCAGTGAAGCTACTGTTGCAAATTTTCAAAACAATGGAAAAATCTGAATTTTGTGTGTTGATAAAGTATTGCTTTCTGATGGGAAAATACTGTTCAAGCAAAGCAATGGCTTGATAAGTGTTATTCGGACTCTGCTCCATGTTGTACAGACACAAATGATGCTGAACGCTCAGGTTGCCTAAATTTGGCAGGTGTCCCAGAAAACACCAAAAAAATCCACAAACTCGTTTAGGCCAATCGTAAATTGAAGTTGCGTGAGATAGCAGAGAGGTTGAAGATATCAGAAGGCAGTGTATCCACCATTTTGCATGAACATTTGTCAATGTAAAAGCTATGTTCAAAGTGGTGCCGTGTTTGCTCACAATCAAACAAAAAACAATGACGCGTCGATGATTCAGACCATTGTTTGCAACTGTTTCAACGCAACAAAAAGGAGTTTTTGTGTAAATATGTGAAAATGGATGAAACATGGATCCACCACATCAGGAGGAAAGGTTTTGGCCTCCGTATTTTGGGATGTGCAAGGTTCATGGATTATCTTGAGAAAGGAAGAACCATCAATAGAGAATATTATATAGCATTATGGTGCGTTTGAAGAAAAAATCACCAAAAAACGGCCACAAATGAAGAAAAAAGTGCACTTTCACCAAGACAATGCACCGTGTCACAATTCGATCGCAACAATGGCAAAACTACATGAATTGCACTTCGAATTGCTTCTGCGCCCACCCTATTCTCCCGATCTGACCCTCAGCGAATACTGGCTGTTTGCAGACCTCAAAAGAATGCTCCACAGAAAGAGATTTGGCTCCAATGAAGAAGTGATATCAGAAATTGAGGTGTATTTTGAGGCCAAAGACAAATTGTTCTACAAATAAGGCATCGAATTATTAAAGAAGCGTTGGAATCATTGTATCACCCTTAAAGGAGACTATATTGATGAATAAAGTCGAATTTTGCCTAAAAGTTATTGTTTTATTAGTTAGGCCCTGGACTTATTGAGTTATGTGTTACAATGATATACTAACACTGATTAGATTTAAAGTGATAACAATAAACTTTTAATATTTTAATGGATAACCCCATTAGCAGTGTAAATAATTGAATTCACTTGAAATTGTGTGTGATTAAAGTTAAAAAAAACCATCTTTTTTAAATCTCAAAAAACTGAATAAAACTTGTATTATTTGGATTATTCGGACTATTGTTCTCATCTTCATTGTTATCTGTACAACGTTTTGGCTCATGTGCCCTCTGGTCTTCTTCAGGTATTTCTTGTTGGACTTGGGAGCCTTCTTGAACTTGGGAACATTGTACAGCTAACAACAAAGATGAGGACAAAAGTTCAAATAATACAAATTATCAACTCTCATGTAAAAAATTCAGAGAAATGAATAAAACTTACTTGTCAGCAAAAATTTGGCCAAAAAGAATTGCTCCAAATGTTTGTCCAAGAAAATATACAGCTTGTGCTGCAGCAACGAGCCATGTTCTATCACAGACCAAGTCATACTAAAAAAAAAAAATAGAAAAGAAAAAAAAAAAAAAAAAAAAAAGGGTTACAAATAAACTGATATAAAAAATTACAGACAATTTTCAGTATTTCTCAGAATTTTTGAGATGAGGCTTGATAATTAGTATTATTTGGATTATTCGGACTATTGTCCTCATCTTTATTGTTTCAGCCGATATGCCCTCCGGCCTTCTTCAGATAATTCTTGTCAAACTCGGGAACTTTCTTGGACTCGGGAACCTTCTATTTGAACTCAGGAACCTTCTAGTTGAAATCGGGAACCATCATGGAACTTTGAACCTAACCCTTTATTCAGTCCACGGGGGTATCCTGTTCTCATTCCGCTAACCATAGCTGGGGTACAGGTGTTAAGCTGTGTTAATTATTATTCTATGTTACTGCTGCCCATGACCAGGATTGAACCTGAAGTCTACAAATAACTGTCACTTAGAACTGTCTTAACCTAAGTCCTTTATCCACTAGGTTATGTGTCCAATTTTGTACAGATAACAATGAAGATGAGGACAATAGTCCGAATACTAATTTTCAGTATATTTGGTACATGCAGTATAATCTATAAATAAGTACAACTCTACCAATTTTTAACAAAAAGTGAAATCAAAGATACCAGGATTTCATTATTTCTAGTAGAACATTATACAATAAAACAGATATTATTAGGTATCATTTATTATCAAATTCTTCAGCACTGAAACTCTACAATCAAAAATATGAATATGTACCAAAAACAAATACATCTTGGACACATGATGTAGTGGATATAAGCGTTGAGTTAATAAAGTTCTAAGTGACAGTTATTTGTAGACTTCAGGTTCAATCCTAGTCATGGGTAACAGTAACATAGAATAATAATTAATACAGCTTAACACTTGTACCCAGTCATGGCTAGAGGAATGAAAACAGTATACCCATGTGGATTGAATAAAGGGTTGGGTTCAAAGTTCTGTGAAAGCTCCTGATTACAATAAGAAGGTTCCTGAGTTTGAAGAGAAGATTTCCTAGTTTGAGATGGTTCCAGAGTCCGACAAGAAATACCTGAAGAAGGCCGGAGGGCACATCAGCTGAAACGTTGTACAGATAACAATTAAGATAAGGACAATAGTCTAAATAATCCAAATACTTTTTTTTTTTTTTTTTTTTTTTTTTACAGTTTTTTACTCTTAAACAAACTTTCACAAACAGTTGAATGTTAAATACCTAATAATATCTGTTTTGATGGCATAAGGTTTCACTCGTTATCATCAAGGCTTGCTGACAGCACAGCTTACTTTGATTCTCTCTCACCATCCATCCCTATAGGCCATCACACTTGCTAATTTCTCTAGACTACATATAGTGTTTGCACAGAGCTGATAAATTTAAGTTTTTGCTGGTCAGCCAGCAGTGGTGTTTTTATAAGTAGGAGTCCAGAGGAGAATGTTGTTTGAGAGTTTGTCCTTACTTCTCCAGCAGTGCCAAAATGTCTTGCTTACCTTTTTTGGATGGTTTGCAAGATAGGAGGTAAATGGCTGTACAATTGCTCTATTGTAAGGTACTTCTTTCAGGATTTGTTTATGCAGCATACTCGAGTAGTTCCCATATAGCTTTTTCTTCAAGCATTTTCTTAGAGTCCAAGTGGTGCAGCCATACAGTAGTACTGATATGGGTACAGCTTGAAAAATGTCCTGCTTTATTTTATCAGAGACATCAGATATCCATATGATCGTAACCTATCAATAGCAGTCCATGCCTTTCCTATACATATATCAACATCAATTTCTGTAGATGAGAATGTTTTTGTATGTGTTTTAGATAAATTTTCATTCTTTTCATTTTTCTTTTAAAGTGTTTTCTTTTTTCCTGAAATTTTGAAACTTTTCTCTTTGTTGGTAGAATTTAACCATAGCTGATAATAGTTGATTACTAGAAAACCCTGTTTTGTATGGCACAGGGTCAGAATGATGGGATAATAATGAATTTTAATGTTAAAAAAATATTGTTTCACTTATCTGATTATTATTCATAATATCTTATTGCCTATGATAACAATATACAAATTAGCATGAGCCTAACTTTCACATTCAGTTTTTTTATTTTTTATAAATATGCATATATATAAGGAATCACTGTTGAGAAAAGGATTAATCTGTTGGATAATGGTATTATTCACCTCAGAACATCATCATTACATGGAACAATTAGGATCAAACTGCTAAGTGCTTAGTCGTGAGAGCAAGGATTTTCCAAACATGTAAAATTCAAATTGGAAGGTTCTAGTCTATAAACTAATACCAGTATTGAATGAGCAAATACAAATTTACCCAACCCCTCTGCCACTAACAGGATGTGACACAAAGTCAGTTTTAAGCAGAGTACTGTTGATTTGATTTCAGAGCTCTCCTCCTCTTTGACAGGTTGCCTAACCAAAACAGGAGAACCCAGTTTGTCCTATTTACCCATAGATGGGGATAGAAGAGATTGATTCAATGTATTTATTTGCCATTGATATAGCAGCTTTATTAAAACAAGATAATTCATAAGCAACCAATAATTTTCTTTTATAAACATTATATGAAAAATAGAATTGCAAAAATATGAGAATATTTCTGTAGTTTTATTTTTAAATATTTTAACTTTATCTTTTTACAATTTTAAAACCTGATCTAATACTACAGCTTTAAACAGAAATTATAGAATATTTTAATTAGTTGTTGGATTTAATTTACATCATTTTATTTCCATATAAATGCAGAATGTATTATGATGCAATAGTAGATCAACAAATTCACAGATTGTTAATGAAGATAATCCTCATTGACAAACAATCTATAAAAATGTGTCCTTGTTGCAAATGAAGCTGATCTCAGTAAATACCTGTGTTTATAAACAAGACACAAATGTTTGTATTTCACATAGCACTAATACCCTTGGGAACAGTATGAATCTAACTAATCTCCCTCCAGCTAGTGGTAAATAGTAGGGCAGACTGGGCTCTTTAACCTTGGTATGGAAACCAAGTCTAGAAGGAAAGCTCCAAATCCAACCCTGTTAAAATTGTCCTTGCGTCTCATCCTGCTTGCGAGGAGGGGTTGGGTAAATACATATATAAATAAGAAATTCACTCGTGTGAATTTATTACTTTTTGTATATAAACATAGGTATTTACAGAGGTCAGCTTCATAAATAATCCTGTCATTTAATATTTTTATGGGAATTGTGATTATTTACACACACACACACACACACACACACACACACACACATTATATATATATATATATATATATATATATATATGCATGCACACTCATTAGCACAGTCCCAATAAAAAATCAAAAAGATCATTTTTGCATGGATTGGCACTTCTGCATGATCTATGTGTGTATATCTGTGCATGTTGCCTTGAATCAAAGTTTTACTCCCCAACACGTCTGCTTAAGATCAGAGTGTAGTATCTGCACCTATGGAAATTCTATGGTCATTTTCAAAATAATGATGTAAGATATGCAGATGAAAACAGTTAATTCAAAGAATGCAAAATTTAATACTGACTAAAAAAAAAAAAAAAAAAAAAAAAAAAAAAAAAAAAAAAAAAAAAAAAAAAAAAGAAAAGTTGTATTAGAATATTGGTATTTGTTCAAATTTTTTTGTAATATATTTGATTAGATTACCATAGGAACAGATGCTACACTTGAATCCTAGAAGAAACCATAATTAGATGAGAGAAAGAAACAGGAAAAGTTACAGTTTACATCATCTTATTATAATGGAGATTGTGCGTTTTTATGTCTGTAACCGAAACTATGTCACTACTCAAGTCACAATTCCCTTTGTTATGTATGTCACATTCTCCATGATTTCAATTTTTATTTAAACCTCAATTATTAATAAATTTGTTTTACATTATTAATACTGTTGACCAAATCTACATACTAATAACATGCGATTGTATTTATATATACTACAAAATAACAGTTTACAGTGTGAAGGGAATGCTAATTTGCATAGTGATATTAAAAATTTGATTTTAATAAATATGTACATAGTATTATTGATGTCTAATTGTTTGGTTTTATCTTAATGAATATGAGCAAAAATCTTGGGGATAAATCTTAAAAGAAATCCATTAACAAGAAGAAATAACTGTAATCTTATTCTTTACTTCCTATTTTAAATAAATAGTTAAATTAGGAAAATTTAGCAATGAAAGACAGGAGTGATGGAAGTTGTTCTATTTTTAAAAAAAAATACCCCCCCTCTGTTTCAAATCTTTTTATCTGCATTCTTATTAGTCATATTAAATTAGAAATGCTAATAATTTATTACATTAAAACTTAAATACTTGCAACCGGAGGGTGCATATATTTGCTAGTATAAATAAAAATATATATAATGTGAATTTTATGTTTATATATACCAACCCCTCCGCATGAGCAGGATGTGACACAAGATCAATTTCTTAAGTGGAGTTTAACAGGTTTGAATTCAGAATTTTCTTTCTCCTAGTCTGGTTACCTAGCCCAAAATTTCTCAAAGGACAAGAATAGTGAGAATGCCAATTTAGATGTGCCAAAAAAGATGTAAAGTGTTTCTCTGAAGTGAAAAAGTTTAAAATTCTTGATTTAATAAGGAAAGAAAAATTGTATGCTAAGTTTGTGAAGATGTAGAATAAAAACAAATCCGTCACAAAACTCATTAAGGTATATTGTTATAAATAATCCTATTTTATTAATAGTTATAATTTTTAATCTATCAGGCCTAAACTTTATCATAGCATGTATCTATAGGAGAAACCAGAGTATAGATAGGGTCCAGTACTATCTTTGATTGATTGATTGGTTTTAACCCATGTAAGGTTATTTTATGTCAAAAGGTTAGGAATTGTCTTCATTGTACACTAACATTTATGTTTTTTGTGTAGTTTCCTAAAGCTTTTTTTCACATAGTCCTATTGAATTTGAACAATTCTTAAACAGATCTATTTGACTCAAAGATAGGACCCTAACAGGTACTTCGGGTTAGAGTGGGCCTGGGAGTAATGGCAATGAAGGGATTCTCTACACTCCATAGATCTCCATAACTGGAGCCTTATAATCAGATGCAGCTTAAGTGTCTTACCCAGAACACATCCTTTGGTGGGTATTACCCCTCTAAGGAGGATACAGTCAGTGTATTCTATACCCCACTGACAGGACTAAATAATATCATTGGTTTCAGCTATTGTAGTATAGTAAAATGACATGAATGTCATTCGATATCAATAGGTGAAAGTTTGTTTGGCTATTTTTTGTTTATAGATGAGCCAATCCTGTTTGTTCACATGTAGCTGTGTGTTTAAGGTGTATTTTGAGTTTCATTTGGTGCTAATGTCAGGATTTTCTTTATTGAGGTGCCAGGTGACATTGTATTTAAGAGGCAGTCAAATTGGGAAAAGATCCAAAGGGACAACCAGCCTAGGAAGTAAAATCTTCCCAAACACAAAAAAACTTCCAACTCCCTACTGTTGCCACAAGTGTTTGGAAACTTTCAAATTACCACATCTTTGCATGACCAAAATGAATGTTAAGACAATTAACAACAAAATGTGATATGTTTAAGAGGGTTGTTGTGCTGTTGGTTAATTTCTTTTTGATTACCACTATTTTTTTCCCTTCTAATTCTCACCATTATAGTTATCCTGCTGTAATCATCTACTGCCATAATATACATTATGGCTACTAGATAATTTGCTGTCCCCTTATATAAACAGTATCCAATGAGAATCTTGGAACATGTCTCCCACAAATAAGAGGAAACTACAGTGTAGTGAGGAAAGAGATTTGCTAGTAGTTCTATGAGTAAAATTATGATATTGGCACTATGTTTACAAATTCTGAAGTGACAATTTTCATCAAAAGCTCACCAATTTCAATATATTTTGCATTTCATATATTTTTATTTTGTAGCATATTTTTTAGCAAAATAATAATTATTTTGTTCTTTGTTGATTCAGCAACATTTTAATTAATCAATTGATCAATTAATGTCAAATTAAATCAATAGAAAATCTGAATATTTGAACAACTGGGAAATGTTCTAAAAGAAAGTAAAGAATATATTAAATCAAACAGTTTCTACAGTATCCATATGATGATAATATGAAGATACAGGCCTAATAGAAAAAAAAATTCTTTTAAATTAAGATTTTACAAATGATTTCTGAATATTATTTTTACGATTAACCTTATTCAACTTATCTTCCATTAGGTAACAAGAACTGGCGATCTCTTTTTTCTTTTCTCACACTCACACACACACACACACACACACACAAAAATAAAAATATTTAGAGGGTGTATTCATTTATAAATGATAATATGTTGATGTTTAATGTCTTCATGGTGATGTCAGAATGCAAAAAAAAAAAAAAAAAAATTCTTAATGTCCAATTATTGTTAATAGGCTTCTATTTTTTAAAATATATTGACATAATTAGTGTTCAAATTTTTTTTTTTTTCAAAAAGGATGGCGTCTTTGCTAAAGATTTTTTTCTCTTAAATTTTAAAACTTTTATAAGAATTAAGAATTCTTGAAAATTTTTTTTCAAATTTTTCCTTGAAAAAAAAAAAAAAAAAGAAAAGAAAAAAAAAAGACATGCATTGTTATCTTTATTTTTATATTATATAAAATAAAACAACATCTTTGTTGTGGTTTGCAGTCAAATATATATATATTATATATATATATATATATTATATATATATATATATATTCACAAAAATGTATAGACACATTATCTGTCACTTATTTTATAGTATCTTCATTTTTTTCAAGTTAAAATTGTTTTTAGAAATAACAACTGATTTGTATTTAAACTTGACTAGCAGCCAAATTTGACAAGTTAAAAAATATAATACAATACATATCTTGTTGATATTTTGTTTACACACAGATATATACACAAGAAGCCTGATACAGTTTTAACAAAATAAATGAAAACTAATAATATAAAATGCCTAAGTAAGAAAACCTAAGAATTATAATCACATCAGAAAATAATGCTAAATATATAAATGAAAACTAAAATTTCAAAAGAAATCTTACCTCAGAAACAATTGTTTTTCTTCTTCCTGGGTATTCCCATCCATACTGGCAAGGAAACTTTTGTAAAGTGTATACATTATCCAGAACTTCAGAAATGTTATAATTCCTTGTAATCAGGAGCTTCTCAACATCTTTTGGCTGATACATGTGGCATCTATCATCTTGTGGTATGAATAAATTGAACAAATCTTCATCACTGATGTTAACGAATAAATCAGTGTCATTTACAATAGGTAATCGACAATGGTGTTCAACAACCCTGGTCACAAATATCATATTGTAAGCAATCCATGTTGTCGTAATTCCAACTGCAAAGGTAAGGTTGATTTTAAGCTTTTGGTACCTTCCATACTCTCCAGAGCTCCGTAGTAAGTCATCAAATTGCATAGTTTTTCTACAATGAGAAATACGAGGATTCCGTGAGAAGACATATTGCATTTCCATGAATGGAAACTAAGAGTGACAGATATAGATTATATGAAATTTAGGTAAGAGTATAAAAGTATTATGATGCAAGTAAACATGATAGCATTTTGTTTTAGTGTGGTTTAAGAATAAACACTGGATTATTTACATGCTTTCCCCAGATTATTCAATCATTGTTGTTGTTGGTGGTATTATTATTATTATTATTATTACAACTCTTTATTCATGGTACACTGGTTCCTGCCAGATCACCAAAGTTAAGCACTGATGACCCTGTTCATTAATTAATTTGGGTCACCGCTTAAGCAAAAACAGGTACTGTTAGCAACTAGAGTCCTTTGTTTATCAAAATAACTTTATTCAACATTAAATGTTCCAAAATCAGGTTGATATGCCATAAAACAAAAACAACTAACCACATTATTCATGGTACTTTAAAATCATGGAATCACTTAAACCAAAAAACCAAAAAACAAAGAAAAAACCCCAAAAAACTCAGTTTTAAAATATTATTTATATTGCTTTCTCCCTCAAACCATATAATTGGTTTGTTTTAATGTCATGTCAAATCTACTAGGGTTATTTTATACCTTGAGGTTAGGAATTTGGGTTCATTGTATGTTCCTATTTACATTTTTGTATAGTTGTTTCTTAAGATTTTTTTTGTTCTATCAAATATGAATAATTTTGAAACAGATTTATAGGACCCATAGATAGGAGCATAATAGCTACTACCACTCCAGGTCAGAGTAGACTGGGAGTAATAGCACTGAAGGGGTTCTCCACACTCTCCAAACCCCCAAAACTGAAGCCTTATCATCAGATGTAGTTTAGTGCAATACCAAGGATACCCCTTTAGAGGGGGTGGGCGTCTTATCCTTCTACAGGGGATAAGGTCAGTAAATTTATGTCCTACCGACAGGACAACTTGATGCCAAAGTCGTCATCATCAGATGATTGTTACTGGTCTAGCTGTTGTTTTCTTTCTTTTTTTGTTTTGCACTGTGTATATGAAATATAATAAAATGTAACAATTTTCTTGTAAGAGATTAATAAAATGGATTATACTAAAGTATTTATATCATGCATGTGTGTGTGTGTGTTTCTATGTCACCAGAATTTACCATAATGGTATCACTTCTGGTGAAATTGTCATGTCAGGGTCTGTATCTTTTCTTCTATAAAACAGAAAAAAAAAAAAAAAAAAAAAAAAAAAGAATAAAAAAAGCAAAAAGAACCGTGTTCTGAATAAACAAAAAAATACAAACAAATACTTCCATAAAAGTCATTGATTTATAAATATCTATTTAAAAATTCCAAGTAATTTTTCTTTCTTCGAGGCACCATGACATTCTTGCCACACAACTCAAAGCAAGTAAGCATCATATGACCATAACAACAGAATTTTTAAATTATAAAATCAATAGAATAGAAATAATAGAAATTTAAATATATTTTAAAATATATTGATATGTTAACACATGTAAATATATTATTTACTTTCTTTTCTAGATATATCACTTCATAAGAATTCAAATCTTAAATGGTAAAAACTAGAATCTAAATAATTCATACAAACTTAACCTTAATCCAAACTATATTATTATTAGCTATTCAGTACTTTTGAGATAATTCTTTGTCAAAAGAGGCTATAGCTTTGTATTCGAATCCTAAATGTATTAAACTGTACTCAGTCGAGTCAAGAATGCAAATATTATTTTGCATATATTTAGATATTTTTAACAGTAAAAAAACTATATACTTAAATTGAAAAATAGAGCATTGTTGGGTTGGTCTGGGTTAGTGGTCCTAAAACCATGCTTCACTCTGATTTATGTTGTGTTTGGTAGCAGCATATTATATTTTGGCTAGAAACCACAAGGTTCCTAGTTTGATACTGGCCCTCGCCAACTCAGCGTATGAGTAGCAGGGATCTGTGTGGTAAGTAAGGAGCTGATGGTAAGTGTGGCGCTCCACCTTAGATGCAAAAACAATCTCCTTGGTCTAGCGCTAGTGAAAAGGGTAGACCCCCTCGCTGATTGGCTGATACCGACTTTACAATGACTCTTTATATATATATATGTATAGTAGTCATCACTTTAGTTTGAAACTTGTGTGACAGAGGTCATATGGCAACAAGGGCTATTTTTGGTCTTGCCCATGTATATCAGTCCCCCCCTTCATTAAACTTACCATGTGTTACATGTTATACCAAAGGAGATGCAGTTGAATAGGGAAAACCAACTTTTCATAACTTTCAAACTGAGATTAAAGTATGATACAGGTATATAAGAATGTTTTTTTTTGTCAGGTAAATAACATGATAGTGAATTGAAGAAACTTATTTTCAACGATAATAGCCTGTATATATATTTACATCTTTCTCTCTTGTATATATATATATATATATATATATATATATATATATATATATATACACACACACACACACAATAGCATGGCCGAGGGTCTAAGCTACATAGCCTCATATGCAACAAAGATTGATGCACTGTGTTGTGATGCATTCTTTCCTTCATCTTTTTCAAAGCTATCAACAATGTGCCATAATAGTCATATCTATTGGTTCGTACTTGGCAGAGAAGCTTCTATTCACTTTTCAATTGACTATCAATTACTTTGCTGAAGGTTGATGCATTTTTTCTTCCTAAACCACTGTTAACAGGTACTCAGCACAACAACATTACTAATATTTTTCTAATTACTTTATAATTCAAAGTAAAGAGGTTTTCTCAAATTAAAATACATTCTCTTAGATTATAGATGAGTGATGTTGAAAACTTAATTTAGCAACATGTTAAGCATTTACTATAAACAACTATTTTTGATATTCATTCGATGTTATTGCTGTGACCAGTTGCCAATAAAAAATTCCAATCATCTAAATTCAAAAGTGATCCAAACAATATTCTGGCAATGATGGAAGATTCTTTTGAGTGTATTTACCTAATAAAAGTATTCCTTTCTTAGATACCAAAGTTGTCTGTCTCAGAGTAATATATTGATCACTGCTTTAAATAACATTGAATCATATTTCTAATGTTTTTGACCCCCCCCAAAAAAAAAAACAAAAAAAAAAAAAACAACATGAAAACAAACATTAGTTGCTTGGTGAAAGTGTGCATTTGTGATTTTGAACACATGTCAGATATCTAGTAGAAATTTTGGAAAAGATCTATCTATATAATTAACAGTGCAACATTTTGTTGCTTTATTTCTTTGTCTTTTCATCTATTACTTCAAATAGAAAGTGTAGTATCTTTGCACCCTGTTAATGATCAAAGTATCACACCCCAGTACTTCTGCCTAGAATCAGACCATGGCTTCAGTTTTTGGGCTCTATCAGAGTGTAATATCTTTTCCTCTTGAGTTATATTCTCATCTTTGGGTTGGACACGGAAAGCCTAGTCTTGGGTTTGGTTTAATGTCATATAAACACCTTATGAACACTTTCCCTTATCTGTTAACAATGCAAAGATGTCCTGTAATGTGAGTTTCTGCTAAATAACAGAGTCTGTCTTCTTTAGCTTACTCTATGTTGTTTTACATTGTGATGGTCAATATCTTTAATGAACTCTTCAAAAAGTAATCCTTTCCCATCAAAGTAAAATCCATAAGCTTTAAACCAACAACTCCATTTGGGACATACCATTTCTGCTCCATTAACATAGTCCAAATTTCTAATTCCACCAGTCAAATTCTCGTCCCCCATATTGCATTTGTTACTATGTTTTAAGTTCTTGGTTTTCTTATCATCAGCAATGTAATATCTTCTATTTGTACCATTTGTACCAAGGTTGTGGAGTTGGAGTCAATTAAAGGGGAGTTGGAGTTGGTAAAACTATACCAAATCCAACTCCAGATGAATTTAAACTTCATATAGTGTTAGTTTAGTCTGTCAAGTTATACAGTGCAGACTCCTTATAAAAAAATAATGATTTTATATTTATTTGTAGACCATAATCACTTACATAAAGAGGAGTCGAAGTCTGAGATACCAAAAATGTCAGAGTCAAAAGTTTTGTGTTCAGACTCCATAGCATTAAACTCTTAAGGCTCACCCAATAACAACATGTGTAAACCACAAGATGACAGCAGTAATACTAATATTTATAATGAAAATCAAACAATTGGTGATGTTCACTTTCGCTGGTGTCTTTGGAGTAAATATCCTGTATCAATATTATACCAGACTATTACAGGGAATGTCTCCCAAACAACCCTTTCAGAACTAACACCTACATTAGCCATAGGACAACTACTATCTCTCATTACCTTACATATAATCTTTTAGATACTAGTGCCATAAAACAACAAAAACATAGAAATAGCACTGATGAATTCACATCTGCTCATAAATCTTCAATAACACCAAAATACTATATATATATATATATATATCGATTTTGAACAACTGTCGTGATTGATTTCGGGTGAGTTACGTCACACAATTTCGAAAGAAAAATAATGGCTAAACAAAGGTAAATCCTTTCACATCAATTTTTTTTCTCACATATACTGTATTTCACTTTTCCTCACAGTGATCACACCTTGAAAAAGGTGAATGATCACCCAAAATATTGGAATAAATCGAACCAGGGACAGAACAACAGCTGGATATTGAAACTGTTTTTTGTTCACTTGTTCATTTCCATTCTTCATAATACCAAAAAAACAATGTTCACAAGAACAAAGTTTACACACAATTAACTTTATATATATATATATATATATAATGTTTTAGAATTGACTCAATGGAACAAAAACAAAAACGAATGAGTCACAATTTTGACAGTTGGAAAAAGAAAAAAATTGAATGGAATCAAGATAATATAGGAAATCAATACATAATTGTAGAGCTGTTTTAGGGAACCGAATCAGCAACAGAAATTAACTACCTAGGTATCACTGAAAGATCTTTAAGTATATATATATATATATATATATATATATATATAATATATATATATATATATATACATATATATATATACACACACACACACACACACACACACACATATATATACACACACATTATATATACACAATATTTATCATGTACCCCATGTGTATGGGTTAGGCACAAGGCCTTATTAATGTGGGTGCAAAAAATGTGTTGATCCCATTGGCATCCCCCTCAAGGGGGGCGGCTCAGGCACTGGGCAATAACCCCAGCCCTGCCCCTTTAAAATGAGGGGGCAGGTGTTACCTGGGGGAATGGCCCCCTGGGATCAACGATATTAGCTTGTAAGATCCAGGGCTGAAGCCACACACAGATATACATTATATATACTAGCAAATATATGCACCCTCCGGGTGCAAGTATTTAAGTTTTGATATAATAAAATATCATATTAAATTAGAAAGGCTAATGAAACTGACTAAGAATGCAGATAAACAGATCTGCAACAGAGGGGGTATAATCGAAAAATAGAACAACTTTGAAACTAACTATTCCATCATTTTTCATTACTCCCCTCTTTCATTGGTAAATTTTCCTAATTTAACTATTTAGTTAAAATAGGAAGTAAAGGATAATATACAGTTATTTCTTCTTGAAAATAAATTTCTTTTAAGATTTATCCACGAGATTTTTGTTTATATTTCTTAGATAAAACCAAACAATTAGAAATCGCACATATTTATTAAAATAAAATTTTAAATATCAATATGCAAATTAGCCTTCTCGTTCAAACTCTAAACCGCTATTTTGTTGTATATATAAATACAATTGCATGTTATTAGTACGTAGATATGGTCAACAGTATTGATAATGTAAAACAATTTTTATTAATAACTGAAGGTTTAAAGGAATGAAATCATGGAGAATTTGACGTAAATAATTAAGGGAATTGTGAATTGAGTAGTAATATAGTTTCGGTTACAGACAGAAAAACACACTATCTCCATTATAATAAGATATACACACACACACACACATTATTATATATGGGGCTGGGTTAGCTCAGTTGGTAGAGCGTTCGGCTAGAAACCACCAGGTTTCTAGTTCGAGACTGGTCCTTGCCAACTCAGCATATGAGTAGCACAGGGATCTGTGCGGTAAAGTAAGGAGCTGATGGTAGGTGTGGTGCTCCACCTCAGATGCAAAAACAATCTCCTTGGTCTAGTGCCAGTGAAAAGAGGATACACTCCCTCGCTGATTAGCTGATACCGACTAAGTTACCCCGATGACGTTACTTTTTAAAAATATATATATATATATATATATATATATATATATATATATATATATATATATACATACACATATATATACACACACACACATGTAAGATAGCTTTAATCTCTAGTTGATATTTATTAGTGACTTTTTCACTCGCCAGAGGGAATTTTGCATATTTATTTTCATACATAAACATCCTGTAGTTCTGAGGATCACTTTTCAACATTTTAGAAAGTTCAATAAACCAGTGGATTAGGATTATTTTAAGCTGACTGATACTAAGGTAGGAAATTGGAAATACCTGAAATACACAAAAAGTCAAAACGGACTATATTATTATGTTGTATATGAACAGTACCTGAAATATTAACATGAAATCAATAGTGCTATGACACAGATGAGCAAGCTTTTGTTTTTAACTATTTTCAGAATATGGTATTTTTGTATCTGCAAATAATAGAAAAGCTTTTATAAGACAAAAAAAAAAAAAAAAAAAAAAAAGAAAAAGATATTCTCGAATTATTCAAACTGGAAGAGAATAAATGGAGAATGATTCTATTGAGTTTATACAATTTCTCAATGCATTTATTAATGTTTAAAATAAAAGATAGAATTCAAAGTGCCTTTATGATAAGAAATTCTTTAAAATTCTGTATAAATCACTTAAATAATTCTTTGACATCTTTTGGTATATTAATATAATTTTTTTTTACCAATATTTAGGAGTGAGCTGATTACTACAAGATTTCCAGATAAAAAAAAATTGAGAGAGAAATAGTTGGCACATTTTCTATTGAATTTTATGAATAAAGATTTTAAATATGTCATTGCTGATCCTTTAACTTAAATTTGTTTTTATATAAATATATACATGCAGGAAGAGACACACAGATGCATTTATGCATATGTATGCACATATACAACTTTGACAAGAAAATAAATAGAATATAGTTTAAACAAATTCATGAAAATCACTGTATATACATTGAGGTGTAATAAGATTGCAACATGCTGAGTATGTGTTTTAATGTAGAGACTAAATGTTTAGGTAATATTTCAGTAAATGCTCAAATATCAGATCAATATATGCATAGGTTCCAAAGTAAGGGATGTATCAATAGTATACAGACATATATATATATATATATATACTAGAAAAGACGTGACCTGTTGGGTCACCCATTGAGCTCGGGTTAGATTGTTGAAAAAGAAAATATCACAGGATATTATTTTGTCAGTTAAGGGGGATCACACAAAATTCTTCAAAACTTGTCAACTAATTATCCAATTTTAATAAAATTTTCGGTATATAGAGTTATAGATAAAAAGGTTAAGTATGTTTAGATAATTGTGATCTGAAAGAAAGTTAGTTTGCAAATTGAATAAAAAATTTTAAAATAGATACGACAGGAGAATTAAAAAAACAAAACAACGACGTTAGTCTTCTCTCTGGGTAGAGAGAGAGAGAGAGAGAGAGAGAGAGAGAGAGAGAGAGAGAGAGAGAGAGAGAATTGCCTTCTCACTTTATTTGTATGTTATACATCAACAGTCATTGGCTGCAGACATGGAAGGTAAGTCTCTCTTTCTCTCTCACACAAAGTAACATATATAACGAGTAGGTAATCAAAATATATAGTATAACACTGTAGTAGTGTTATGGACTGATTGGCGATATCTTATTAGATACTTAAAAATAACAATTGAGTCTAGAATCGTACAAGCGACTTAGATTAGAGTACAAGTCAGTGGTGGAGTAAAGTCAACACTAGATAAAATTAATTACTCTAACAAAGAAATTCTAATGGCTAAAAGTCGGTTGATGGTTGATATAACATAAATGACTTTTTGTTTATACAAATGTTTTCATATAAATATATATTATCATTCTTGTAGCGTCAACACAAGATAGGAAATAATTTTGAAGAAGGGAATTCTAATGGCAGAAATCAGTTGATGTAAAAGGAATGGCTTCTGACATATCCATATCTATTGTTGTTCATGTGGGGACTGTGTAAGATAAGGACATTTATTTAACAAAAACAGTTTAAAGATTAAATCTTAAAAGTGTTGATTTAGTGGGAATGATAATTCGGCCGGGTGGTCTTAGGCCAGTTTCTGGGAATTATCATAGCAACTGACAGGACCATTTATACAATAACAAAAATATTATCAGGTGCCTCACCAATCAGGAAACTGGGGTGGAGACTTGTTGATGTGTAACCCAGGGCCATGATTTCGATTGGCCGTCCAATCAAATGCGACCGCGTGGGTGGGTTTTTGTACACCTCCTGATGTTTACACTGTAGGACCATTGGTCCGGCATTTCTATTGGCTGGCCAATCAGAGCCCTGGATTCAGGGGTTTGGAACCCATAAAAGAGGACCCAAAAGGGTTCCAGGCAGATTGGAGAGCTGGTCCTTGACCACATTGGATAGCTGGTTCTTGGCCAGATTGATAGCTCCGTCTCACAGCCCTTGCTTTGTCATCTTGTTACTCAAAGTCCTGAATTTGAATCAGAACCCAACATATATCGCCAGTCAGTCCACAAAATTCCGACTCAACTTCAACTCGATACCCCTTTGTGGTTGTACATGATTTTTAATCACTGTATGATTAATAAAGGTCTTTTATTGTTAAAAACGCGTTCATATTAATTGTGGAACAACATTGGTGAATTTGGTCATTTTCAGGTACAGCCCGGAACAAGCACTTCAACTTTCCTGTGGGTCAAAGAACACCCATCGTGTTAGATTCGGCGCCGCGACAGCATAGTATTACATTTGGTCCCGTGACCAGATCATAGTATTACATTTGGCACCCCGACCAACATCGTATTACATTTGGTGCCGTGCGACAAGAATATTGTTACGTTTGGTGCCACGCGTGCAGCATGGATATTATTACAATAGGAAGAGGGGGAAAGAAACAGGCAAAAAGTAAAGTGAGGACTGGTGAGTTTTTAACTTAATTGCAAATTACAACTAATTAGAACCAAATGAAATGGAATTTTTTTCAAACATAATTTAATCCTAAATCTAAGAAATATTTTGGGATGTGTTTTGTGTCATAAACTAAATAGGAAAAAAGCCTTTAGGAGACAAAAGTTGATTCACTCAGCTTTAGTATATATATATATATATATATACACACACACACAATTACGATTAAAATTTAAAGTTACCAACTCCTCCACAAGAGCAGGATGTGACAAAATGTCAATTTTTAAGCAGACTTAAAGTACTTTGAATTTTGAGTTTTCCTTTTTGTAGGTAGGTTGCCTTAGAAAGGTTAATGAGCCCAGTCTGCCCTACTATTTACCCACATTCATATGGTATGTATGGGTGTGCATGAGAACATATACCAGAAAGAAAAGGACACTGATAAAATAGGAAGAGAAGGAAAGAGGAGAAATCAAATAAGAATGCAAATAGTATTAAAAAATAAATACCATCAATTAATTAAGAAGGTCAATACTTGCACATAGACAAGTAATAAGTAAATCAGTAGTATAAACCATTGGTAATGAATTTTATCCTTGATAAAAATGCTTTTTTTTTTTTAAATACAAACCTTGGCATACCCTAGAAACGTAGATCAGTAATCCCACAGCTTGTCATAGTTATTAGCTGAATTTGGATCTGAAATTTTCTGTATATAATGTTCAACCTATATGATTAATAGGGAAGAAATTAGTTAATTGTATTGATAAAGAATATTATGTTGAAAAATAACTATTTGCTATTCAAATAAATGCTTTCTTTTCATCATGGCTATGGACTCATTGATATAGCTATGTAAATCTCAATTCATTTTGACTAGATAGAATGATTTTTGCTAGATAGAATAAATCATTGAATAAAGCTGTTATTGGGGTATTGGTATCCCTATAAATTTAGTGTGTGTGTATATATATATATATATATATATATATATATATATATATATATATATAACAACGTCAACTGAAGATTGCTGACGCATGAAACCAAAATGGTTGTGACTGTTCCTTTGTCATCAAATAAATAGATATGTAAAACCTTTATATATTTATTTTATTATATTATATAACAGCTCCATTTTATAATGAGCACTCTTCCAATAATACTGCATTTGGCACACCGTTCCAGTAAAAGCTGAAACAGTGACAATCCCACACTATAGTATATAGAATATATATATATATATTGCAAGTGCATGCGGCATAATGGTTATTATTATCATAGGAAATGGACTCAAGCTGAGTTCAAACCCAAGACAAGGCAGTACTTTATTTTACACTAATGTCCTTGTGAAAAGCATAAATCCATCTATTCTTCTCTCAGATATGGGTAAATAGTTGGACAGACTGGAACGATTAGCCTTGTTAGACCAATCAGTGTAAGAGAAGAAAAAACTGAATTTAAAACCTGAGGAGAGTTGTTTACAACTGTAGTACACCGGTTAGCCATTCTTCTGTTATCAGCTCATCCAAAAAGTGTGGCTGGTCCTACATAAGCCTTCACCACTATAAACAAATCAGTTGTGAGTGCAGTCTACTGGTTTATATGTTTTCTTGGACATACATACAGTGTATGTGAAGGACAGTTATTATCATTATTACTACTACTACTATTATTATCTGTATAAAACTATAAGGGCTCATTGCACATAGTTTTCCACACAAGATCCCCGATCTTGTCTTTTGCCAGTCTTTCCACAGGTAGGTAGTATTTAAATATATCTTCCTGAACTGAAAATTTCCTGTTAAGGTAGATTTTAAAAACAAAGTCTATTAATCAATTAAATTTTTTTGCTATTAGTGTAATCCATGCCTAATTGGATCAAAAACAGCAATAGTATTAAAAAAATAAAGATTTAATTGGATGATTTCAGAAATAATGATATTAAAAATAAACTAAGGGACACTTTTGGGAACTATTGAATGAATTACTTAACAGAATTTGATCTGTATATAGATATTGTATTAATATTATATAAGTTTTGTATAAAAATCGTTTTTTTAAGGTTGATTTAAGATAGTAAAAAGGAGAGACGCCCAAGAAGACATAGTGAACAAATAATAATAATAATAATAGTAATAGTAAAACAACAAAAATATTCAAATGCTTTCTGAGGATCATTTTTGTATATAGATATTGTATTAATATTGTATAAGATCCTTTTTTTATGTTTGATGTAAGAAACTAAAAAGGAGAGATGCCTAAGAAGGCATAGGGAATAATAATAATAATAATAATAATAATAATAATAACAACAAAAATATTCAAATGCTTTCTGAGATCATTTCATGCAGCTATCATTAATTATCTTATCCTGTGGGAATAATAAAAGTAAAACTATAAGATTTACAAAAAATGTGAAATAGTTGAATTTTAATCTGACTAAAGATCAGTTGGCCATATATCACAATACATTAGTGGTCATGTCAGTGGTGTCAATAAGAATGATTAAGAGATAAATTACTTTCATGCATGTACAGAGGAATTATAGTAAAAGCTTTTTGACTTCAATCTTGAGAAATGTACTTTATCCTAATCTCTTACAGGATATAATAAATCAAAGAGGCTGAAAATTGACAGGGGATAAATTGCCTAAAATCAATAGTTTTGGTTTTCTTCTTTTCTTTGTAAAACAAGAATTTGTTACAAGAGTGCCACATTAGCAAATTACTTGGAAAGGGATAAGCATCAAATTAAATAATCGAAAAACTAATTTGGCTATAATCGACATCTCAGAAAAAGAATTAACAATTGATTTAACACATTTTACACAGAGAAGTTGATATTGAAAAAGAAAACAAAATGTGTTTTGGATAATTATTAATGGTTAAGTTAATCTAAAAAAATTTTTGAAATGAAAATTAAAAATATGCAATTTTACATTGCTTTTATTAGGGTTGGTGAAAAATTCTTGGGCTGATCAAGAAGAGAATGACTTAGAACCAAGAAACATACATGTATATCGTTTATTAATTCTTTTTTTAAGGAAACCTTAAAAAAAGAGAGGGTCTTCTTTTCTTGGTTGGGTCAAGAATTTTTCAGCACTCCATGATAAGTAGATAATATTAACTCACTTTTGAATTTATCTAAAATTTAGCTTAGAAAGCTGCTGTTGCATAGCCCCTTTTAATATTGTCTTCCATTGGGTGTTTTCTCTTCATATTGAGTCACATCAGGTCATCTCTCTCTCTGGTTCTATCTTGTTATGTTATTTTCAGCAACAACACAGAGACATTTTCGTGTGTAGACACTTTTATCCCTTCCCCCCATACATTAACCTGCATGCGCATGGGGCAACAGAAACAGAAAAACAGGTCTGCCCAAATGGGTTGCTAGACTCAACCTCACTAAATTGTAACTAACTTCCCAATGTTGGCTGATGCATGTGATCTAAGCCAATGAGAGGCTCTGTTACAGATGACACTGAGGTGACACTTTATCAATCAAATTCTCAGTGATTTTTCCAGTTTTACCATTATATCAAACTACTCTGCACTAATTGCTAAAAATGATTTTGTTTCTTAATTAGAAATCATTTTTTCTCTAAAGATATGGAGTGAATGAATATTAACAAGATCAAATAAGATAGAGTGTAAGATTATGTGCTCTACAAACATAACTTCAACTAGCTAAGAGTGCTAATTCATTTCCTATGAATTTACTGATTAATCAAAATATACCTATCGTTGCTTAATTATGGTAACTCAATTAAACTAAGTATGCAGTCAACACGGATGATCTAGCACTTCTTGCAAATACTTGTTTTCAAGCTAAATCTCTGCTGCATAGCTTGGAGCAGGCAGCAAAAGGTATTGGTCTATGTGAACTCAGATAAAGTTAATGAGTCTCAATTAAGATGGTACCATCTCCTTATTAAATGGCAAGCCTTTGAAATTACTAGACCAGTTCATATACCTTGATAGCAATATCTCATCTACTGAAAGTGATGTTGACATATGCATAGGTAAGCCATAGACTGCTATTGACAGGTTAATGACCATAGGGAAATCTGATCTCGCTGATAATAAAATGGGAATTGTTTCAAACTGTAGCAGTTAGTACTCCTGCATCAATTGGACTTTAACAAAATGCCTGGAGAAAAAGTTAAATAGGAACTACATAAGAATGCTGCATGTTGTTTTGAACAAATCTGGGAAGCAGCATCCTACAAAACTGTAGCTGTACGGCCACTTACGTCCCATCTTACAAATCATCCAAGTAAAAAGAGTAAGACATGCTGGGCACTGTTGGAGAAGCAAGGATGAACTCATAAGCAACATTCTGTTATAGACTCATACATATGGACACAACAGTGTAGGCCGACCAGACTTACATTCATCAGCTATGAGCGGACACTGGAAGCCATCTAGAAGACTTACCAAGTGCAATGGTCGATAGGGACAGATGATAAAAGAAAGTCAAGGGAATCAATGCTGTTGACATGCCTGTAGATGATTAGTTACTTCCATTAACTGTTTAACCAACACATCTTGAGTATATGTGCTTTCATGAATTGGTGAAAAATCTATGGCAAAAGATATCTCTTGTACTCGTCTCCAATAAAAAATACCATTGTATTCATATTATATTTAATTTTATATTATTCATAATTTGAAATATGTGGTTTCTAATGTTTTGGAATACAAAGAATGCAGAGTATGATTTTCAGCCTGCACATGGCTGGTTGGGTGGGTAGATTTGATGCCCATGCACCTGGCAGGTAAGTGGTTAAATAAAGTGGTAAATAAGACTTTTCATGAATGAATATACTGATTCACATCTTACTTAATACTAAGCAATCAGACTGGAAGATTAATTGTATATAATTTTCCAGTAACATTCAAGAACATGTGTTTTTCCTTTCAGTTTCTACTTTTTTTCAAAATGTTTGTATATGCAGCATTGGATATCTACAACATTGTTTAACTTTGAGGACTGTATAGAAAAATCAACATTTTCTGGCTATAAATTTTCCATATACTCCCTCCAGGCATAAGTATATAAGTTTTAATGTACTGAAATATATTAAATTAGAAAAAATAACAAAATTAAATAAGAATATATATAAAAAGATTGCACTTCCTTTAATTATATTTTAATAGGTTTCTATGTAAAATCCTTAATAGAATTGATTTTAATATGTTGTAGAATAAAACAATAATATTAATATTTATTTCTTACTGATATATATAAAACACCTTGTAGGATTTTAAACATTGGTTGCTTTGAGGCAAATCTAACTTATATTTTCATAGAGACATCATTGATAAGATTTAATCTATTCTATGTACTAATGATTTTGACTATAAATTAAATACTCATTGATAAACTACTATGGATATAAGCAGTGATGTAGTTTCGGTTACAGACAAACAGACACCGAATCTCTATTATAAAAAGAAGATAAATGTAGAAGAGTAAAAAGATGAAAAAAATATTTCTTTAAAACCATTTTTTCCTCTTGAAAGTTATTCATTTATCTTAAGAAATAATATGAACTTCATAAAAAAAACTGGTCAATTCATTGTGTAATTTTATTGATATCTACTGATATATATATATTGTGCTAAAAGCATTCATTATAAGTAATAACTCGTCAAAATAAACTGCTTTTGTTTTTTTTTGTTTTTTTAAAATTCTAATACAATTATTGGAAAATAGTAAAGTCAAAATATGACAATGTTTCATAGAAACATTTAATGTTTGAGAAAACAGACATTAAAAAATTCCTACAAATATATCATGATAATTTTGATTTTCAGACATTATGATTACATTAGGAATAAATAAGAAAAAAAAAGTATACTAATGAAATGAAAGCACAGAAATTGAAAAAAAGACCAAGAAAAGTTAAAAGCTTTGAGAATTTTACCATGAAGCCATAAAAGCTGCCAGAAAATAATTCTTTTTTTTTTATGAGCAATTAAAGACGTAAACAAACTAATTCAGAATCTTTTCCAATAATATATCACTTAGATTTTTTCAAAATAATTTATACAGATAACAAAATGGAAAAAGATGATAAAATGTATACACAGGCCTAATAGTATATTTCATGGTGCTGCAAATGGTTTTCTTTTAAATTTGGTATAATATCATGAAGGAGATCAATTTTCAGATCTTACTTAAATTGGAATATTGTCTAATATTTTCTTTATTTTCTTTTCTTATGAATCAGTGCCAACATATCCATAATTATTTATATTCCAAAATTGCTTGGTCTCTTAATATGGCTGATATATCTGATGTTAACCCTACTTTATTCTTTTCAGAGTCTCCACTAGGCTATTCTTGATCAAGACACATGGCATGAGTAGCACCCCCACAACCAAACCAACTTATGGGATAAATCTCTAAGACTCAACAAAAATGTACTAAGTAGGAATGATACATTTTTTTCAAGATACATTGCCCTTGCATTTATAAAAATAAAATAAAAATTCATACTAACACACACACACACACACACTGTAATCTACCTTATAAACATTGGCTCATAATGACTGTCATAATACATTTTTGTACAAATTTCAAAAAAGGAACATAATCATAATTAATGGAGGTAAATTGAAAATAATAGTTTTTGTTAACTCTTTATGGATTATTTAATGCCAAAATTTGATTCATTTGTAAATGTTAGATTATAATCATAACTATATTTTCAATTTTCCATTGCATTTCTTTTTAAATTGCACTTTTTTTATTTGTCTATAATCATTTGTTAGCATATCAAGTATTCCTATCTAATACTAATAATTATATTTTCAATATTACATTATAATCATTCTTTTTAAATTAACTTTTTTATTTGACTATAATAATCA
The DNA here is from genome assembly GCA_023376005.1 of Doryteuthis pealeii. Taxonomy (NCBI): domain Eukaryota; kingdom Metazoa; phylum Mollusca; class Cephalopoda; order Myopsida; family Loliginidae; genus Doryteuthis; species Doryteuthis pealeii. Next base: position 13,449,540 of record CM042137.1, read on the forward strand.
TTTGTTTGTGCAGTTAAATCATTTCATGTATTCCTTCAAACTTTCATATGATTATTCTGGGGATTGTTTATGTTGATCCTCCCAAGGATTGAACCCACCATTCTTGACTGGCAAATGTTGTTGAATCACCTTGTCCTACTTGCCAATTAGAAATGAATTCTCCCTTTGTGAACAAACCACAAGCAGCTTTAATGGAAAATAATCAGCAAGTAGGACAAATTGATTCAACAACCTTTTCTAGCCAAAAATGGTGAGTTCAATCTTTGGGATGATCAGTAAACAATCTCCACAATACTCATATGAAAAGTAGAAGAGCATGCTTAACAGTTTTATCAGTAATACAAGAAAAGTTGAAAAAGATTATCAGTTTAAGCTCTTTTTACCTGTCAACAATGTATATATGTTAAGATGGAATGTATTTAAGAATTGTCAAACAAGTAAATACATGTAAGAACCTATTTGTGCAGATGAAATACAAGGAAATTATATTTTAGAATAAATAAAACAAAATGGAAATGCTTTCAATTGCTTTATTTTTCCATATGTAGAGAATTTTCCCCATCTAATGAATTTTTCTTTCTGTTGTTATTAGAACAAAAACACATTTTTAAGATAAATTTAAAAACAAAAACAGTTAATAAATTACATTCATCAATAGATATAAAAATATAAAACTGCATTCTGAAGAGATGAAATAATAAAAAATGTTCTTCTGTCTTATTCAAATTAGTAAGTGATAATAAAAATGGAATTTTAAAACTAATACAAAATTAAATATAAAAACTGAAAAATACAAATATAAAAAATCAAAGAATAATTTTTTAAAGGTTTATATTCTAGAGAAACAAAAAACTTAACAACTTATAACTGTAATAAGATTTTGCAAAACAACATAAAGAATTAACTTTGTGTCATAACCAAATATTTACTTCTCAAAAAATATGCTAACCAGAATCTCAAGAAAATAATAATCTCTTATTTTAATCTTTTGTACTCTACACAAAAATGTTAATTTCATAACATCATACTTCATATTTTCTCCTTTTATTAATTTGAAAAGGTTTTATACTATTGTAAAATAATGAGACCATTTCTGTCAGAAGAAGTGTAACAAGTAATATGAAAAATCACCATTTCACTCTTATAAATAATAAAACAGATTATGGTAAAAAACAAGAAAAATGACATTTAAAAGTCTTTAACAAATTTTAACTAAATAGCAGAAAATAATGACTAAGTTATAGTTTTGGTGGATAAAATTTCAAGTATGTACCACTAGAATCTATAAAGTATTGCCAAGAATAAACAAGTCTATTTCAATATCATATAATTTTGGAGTCACAGAACTGAAGAAATCTTCAAAGGTGTTTTAAGCTGCTGATGAGTTATTGGTTGTTGGTTGATTGGCTGGTTGGTTGGTTGGTTTTGCACTATTGGGTCATTTTTGTTTTATCAATTCTTGATGGGTACTCAATTTAAAAAAAAAACCTCAACATTTTCTATTTATCCCATAGATGGGACCCTAACAGTAATTAATTCTGGGTCAGTTTGGTTTGGTTTGTTTTATGGCATATCAACCACAGTGGGTCATTTAATCTTGACAAAGTTTTGAAATAAATTCATTCTTAATGGATACTCAGATTTTTTTTATAAACATTTTTCTATTTAACCCATAGATGGGACCCTAACAGGTACTACCGCTCTGGGTCAGAGTGGACCAGGGAGGAATAATAAAAAGGGGTGGGGCTTGCCATAAAGGCAATCATATAGGTGCTAGGGCTTGACAACTCTGGGTCAGAGTTGACTTGGGAGTATAATGGTGATGAAAGGGTACCCACATTCCCCAGAGCTCCAGAATAGGAACCTCACCATCAGATAGAGTTTAACATCATACCCAGTACAAGACCCCCAGCTAACACTATCTAGCACATATATGAGAAGAAGGATTGGAGGTTTGCCATAAGAGTAATAGGGTTGGGACATTTATATAGGTGCTAGGGCTTGACATGACCAGCTGATTGATCAGAGGGGGCCTCTTCACCCATCTGTCTAGTAAGAGCCAAAGTGGAGTGTTGCATGTCATGGCCTGCTCAGCCACCTAGGTTCCATCCTTAAGCACCATGCTTTGTCACCCACGGCCAACAGGTGGCCCCATTGGAGGAGGGATTTCCCTCCTCTGCATAGGTGTAGTTGGTGTATTCTAAAGCCCCAGCCAACAGGGCTGGATGATTTATTGAAGTCTTTCTCTTGCAACAAGTTGTCAAGATGCTAGAAAAAGTAATAATCGGTTGGAGAGATGTCTACTGAGTAAGCCGAGTGAGGTAGAGTTTCATAACCCATTCCATTCATTTTCTGCACAGAGTTAATTGCAAAACTTGTGGTTGGATGTTGTCATGGAGAAGAATTAATCTTTTTCAATTGAATAATGCTGGATGTAAATGTTGCAGTTATTTTGGTGCATTTTGTCAATTTCTTAACAATATTTCTCTATTGAGTGATGGTTTCATTGAGATTCAAAAAGTAATGGATAATTTCACTTGCTCATCACCAAACAGTGACCATAACCTTCTTTTAATGAAGTATTGGTTTAGTAAAATGTTTTGGCATTTCACTATGTTACTGCCACTACATGAAATGCTGTTGGGTATTGTATACCATTATCTGATGTCACAATATTATTTTTTTTTAAATGGATTGTTTTTGTTGTAGAAAAGAATGTAACATAATAGAGAGAGATAGTGTGGAAAGCCAGGAATTTAATAGTTACATGTAAAGTTTTTAGGATGAGTCAGCACAACGCCACATGGTATTTTTCTACTGATCAAGAGACATCACATGGTGGAGTATGGAAGAGTAGAAATGAGAGGTGAGAGTGTGGAGGGAGTCTGGGATGATGCATTGACAGAGTGAGATGTGTCTAACTCAGGGCAGTTTGACTTATGGGAAAATAAAAAATCTCATGAGAAAAAAAATAAGTAACCTTGTGTTATTACTAAAAACTATAAATGGCACGAGGCAAAATGTCCTCCATGTTGGTTCCAAATGCAAAACATCAAAGAATTGCCAGCCCACTCAACATCAGATCCAACTGCCAGATTCAAGCTTCTCATAGTACTCATCTGAAGATAAGTATACCATGTTCATTTTTATATGACACATCATCACTCCCTTGAAAATGAGCACCATCATGCAACAAGAAGACTTCCTAATGGAAAAGATTTTGATTTTTGTTCAGCTTGTGCAATTTCCATTTTATTTAACTTTCTTTATTTTCAGTTTGGTACAAGTGTCAAACAACTGTTGAATGGTTAACATTTAGTTCTGCAATCTTTTAAATTGCTTTGAATGGATTCAACTTCAATAATACCCTTTTTCTAAATTGGTCCACTAGTCTATTCAGTAATACATATCAGGTTGTGCTGGTAGCATGGATATCCATGACAATCTCTCACCAACTGTCAATCAGTCATCACACCTGGGAGGACCTCTGTGCAGCATCCAGAATCAGCACAGAGTTGATCAATGTAGGTCCTTGGTGGATGGCCCACACTGGTATGCCTATGTGTAGGTTTTCACAGGAAAATGTGGCTTATGAGTTCATCCTTTCTTTTTCAGCAGTGTCAGGAATGATCCTGTTCATCTTACTCGGATGGTTTGAAGTAATATATATATATATATATATATATATATATATATATATATATATATATATATATATATACACAGGGTGGACCAAAATGATCTGACACATTTGGAGGCTTAAAAAAAGATTACAAAAAGTCACCATTTTTTGTAACCCCCCTCAATTTTGGAGAGCTAAAAACCGACATAACTGTGCCAATTCTTGGAATTGGAAGTTAAAAGTTTGGGGAATGTCTAACTTTCACATAGTCCACACCTGTACAAAATTTCAGAAAAATTTGAATGCATTAGATCATTTTGGTCCACCCTGTATATATATTTAGTCATTGGAGTGGCTTAAAGTTGGTATCAGCCAATCAGCGAGGGAGTCTATCCCCTTTTCACTAGTGCTAGTGCTAGACCAAGGAGACTGTTTTTGCACCTGAGGTGGAGTGCCACACCTACCATCAACTCCTTACTTTACCATACAGATCCCTGTGCTACTCATACACTGAGTTTGCAAGGGCTGGTATCGGACTAGGAACCTTGAGGTTTCTAGCTGAACGCTCTACCAACTAAGTGAATCCGGAAGGGTCATTTAATAAAATAAGGTGAATTTTGGTAATAGGAAGCACTAGTTACAGTAACACTTTTTTCAAGGCAACCATGTTGATACAACATGTTTTATTTTTTTTACTAAAACATCCTTCTCAATACACAACACATTCTTCTATAAATTTTACATGATTTGCACTTGTCAGTCACCAAGAATTTGACGACAGACCTCTGTTTAAACCTAGAGCACTGTTTGATTTGCCACCATTTTGAAAGCCTCAAAACAAATATTTTTGTATTTATCTATTTTCACTATTTATAAACTTTATAAACCTTCACATTTTAGTTAGACTTAATTAAACTACTGATCCTAGTCTGATGTGTGATACAAAATCTCAAGATGCTAAGCTTTAATTTTCTTCTTTATTAAATTTTAAATAAAAGCCATGAACACAGCTGAGTAATGATGTCTAAATGGGTCTGTGCCAATTTGAAGAATAATTATTAAGCTAAGACTTGTTACTTTTTGAACAGCAATTTTTGGTGAAACACAGGTTTCTGCAATTGATATTTTATTCACTGATCATTTCTATCTTGATACATACAGATTTAGTTTTGATACTTTTTAAACACACAAAATGCATCTGGTGGTGAGGCTCCAGCTCTGGAGAATATGGAATCACCTCTTCATTTGACATTAATCCTAAGTTCACTCTGACCTAGAGTGGTAGTACTTGTTAGTGTCCCATCTATAGGTTAACTTAAATAGATCTGTTTGAAAATTATTTGTATTAGATAGGAATACTCAATACCATATAAATGTGTGTAAATTATTTTAATTAAGAATAGTTACTTGAAGCTATACTTGTTTAGTAAAGATTTTTATTATTAGTTACTTGAAACCATATAATGGTTTGCAAATTATTGGTGTTAGGAATACTTGAAACCATATAACTGTGCAAATTGGGTGTTTTTAGGGTCCCCACTATGACCTTCTGCCATCTTTTAAAACTGACGTTACATTGTCAGTCATCAACTAATAGTATACATTGTGTATCTGCATGGTTAGTGTGCACTACATACAAAGCCTCGATCATGTGGGGTCCCCAAAAGGGCTAGTTTCAACTGTTTTTGGCCTTCTGCCATTTTTGCTTTTTTTCTACATAACTTAAATGAAATAACCATGAAATCGTCATGTAGTAGAGATTATTATAATCAAATAAAAAAGTGTAATTAAAAAATGATTACAATGGAATATTGAAAATATAAAGTTATGATTCAAATTATTAGTATTAGATAGGAATACTTAATTTCTTATAAATGTGCTAACAAATGATTATAGACAAATAAAAAAATGCAATTTAAAAAGAAATGCAATGGAAAATATTAAATGCAGTATTTAGTAATTCCATTCAGACAACAATATTTATTGAATAGGTTTTTACTTGTCTTTATTTGATGAAACAAGAAACTGTATTCAGCTGGAGACTATGGAAAACAAAAAAATCTAAAGCTCTCACCTATTATCTGTAGATATTTACATTATTGAATTGTTTATCAACTTTCATTAAGATCTATCAAACTATTCTTGAGTTATCATGTGTGCATAGAGGGAGGAATCAATTACATTCTCCTGCTTTTGTTGCACCAAGCCAATTCAGATTGTAATGAATGAAAATATTCAATTAGTTGAATGCTTTTTACAGGACTTAGTAAACAGTTTTCACTCATAAATATTTATGTTATCAAATGATGACATTTATAACAGCTTATTAAAATTTGATTAGAGGAGCCATCAAGAACATCTTTTGAGAGGGATAACTTTTTGGCATACTTAATAGCCTGAAGACTGTGTTGATGGCAAAGACTATGAAATTATATATGAGGTATATTTATTTAAAATTAAAACACAAGGTCAATGATTAGTGGGGCTTAGAATACACTGACTGTGTCCTATGCAGAGGGGTAAGACCTCCTCCCAACTCCCCAAAAATGGTGCTTGGGAATGACACTAAGTTGCATCTGATGGTGAGACTCCAGTTTTGGAGCTCTGGGGAGTGTGGAGTACCCCTTCATTGCCACTACTCTGACATGAAATGGTAGTACCTGTTAGGGCTCCATATATGGGTCAAATAGATCTGTTTAAAATTATCTGTATTAGGAATACTTGATGCCATATAACTGTGTGCAGAAATCTCTTAAGAAACTACACAAAAAATGTCAATATAAACATACAATGTATGCAATTTCCTAACCTCTAGGCATCAAATAACTACAGACAGGTTGACATTCCATTAAAATGAACCAAACCGTCAAACACCTGGTTTGAAAATAGGGTTTGCCAGTCAGTCATGACAAAAGACAATGGGATTTAACCTTACAGATTAATTTGTACCATACTTATTACTATATGTGCCCATGGTGTAATGGCTATCATTGTAGGAAATGGACATGGCAACACGAGTTCAAATCCTGGATGAGGCTTGTTGAATTTCCCCTAGCACTAATACCCTTAAGAAAAGTATGAATTCAGCTTTTCTCCCTCCAGCTTTGGGTAAATAGTAGGACATACTGTATTCTTTAACTTTGGTAAGGCAACCAGTCTAGGAGAAAGAAAACTCTGAATTCAAACTTGCTAAACTCCCCTTAAAAAATTGACCTTGTGTTGCATCCTGCTCATGTGGGGGTTGGTAAATACATACTTATTAATATGAAAAATAAAAAGAAAAGCATTTTTTAATTTTTCCACTTTTCCACTCAATGATTTATATCAATGAATAAAGTTATCAGGACTTATAAATTACTTTGTTTTCTGTAGTTCAAAGTTTTTATAATGAATCACTCTCTGGCTTATACTAATAGAACATAGTAAAATATATATGTCCTACAAAAACATTTAGAGAGAGAAAAAGAAAGAGAATAAGTGAGACAGTGAAAAATGTAATTTAAAATTAAATACCTTTTCTTTTTTTTTTTAGTCTAGCTTGTTTTGTTGAGATGATTTTGTATGAGTTTACATTGGAGTCTAAAATCTTGTTGTTTATCTGCAGGTGTATAGAGTGCAGTTTTGTAATTACTAAGTTGACCCTACAACTTGACTGTACTTGTTGATCTTTACCACCAGATTTAATTCTATCAGATCCAACTTTTGATCACAACTTGGAGATGGTTTGGTTATTTTACTCTCTAACTACAATGGCAGACTTATTATGAATCTATCATGGCATACTTATTATCACTTTAGAAATTCCAGAGGATTTCAAATCAATTTTCAAAATGTGCAATTATACACTTATAAACAAACACAAGTACACACACACACACTTATGCATATACTCATACTTGCATTACACACACGCATATATATATATATATATATATATATATATATATATACTGATAGAGAAATATGTAAAACATGTTTTCACAATAAACAAAAAAAAACTATGCTATCCATTGAAATAAAAGTTGTGTACCCTTATTTTCTTCAATATTTATTTGTACAAATGTCCAACTTGCAAGGGGGGGGGGAGACCCCGTTACATAATGGCAAATGTGCTGTGACATCATAGTAAGCGGGTTCGAACTCCAGTCACGTTATTGCATTCACTTTTAGACATACTCTTGGGAAAAATATGAAACCCCTTATCCCCCAGCCCCACAGTTATGGGTAAATTGTACCACTTTTGCTCCTTTACAAGCATGGCTTTGGCATTAAATAACCCATGAAGGTAAGATATGCCCTTAAACAAAGAAACCAAAACCGACTTGCAGTAAAAAAAAACTAAAAAAAACAAACTATGCAAAGCATAATAGTTCCGTAAACATACATTAGTTTATCAAAGTATAAATTTTTTAAAAATAAATCAAAAACAGAATATTTATGTATGCTACATGAATATCAATACTTTTATTTATTTAATAAGTATCATTAAAATTCATCAGTTTCGTAATAGAATTCGATATTCAGTTTTATTGATAATCAAAGAATAAATGTGTTTATAATAATAAAAGTGTTGAAGGATTTATTCATTTGTTCTGGGTTCAAATCCTCATCACCACTGTTATATTTTTGTTAGCACATAGCAACTTAGACAGGTTTACCTGAAAATATTTTCTTCTTCTAATTCATTAGGTCTTTTATCAACTCATACTCTTGTCACATCTTGTAACTTCAAAGGGCTAATTCAACTAAGAGTTGATACCTAATATATTTCTCTTGTCTGTACTTTAAAAAATTAAGCAAAATCATGTATGATAAATTTAGTACAAAATATACAGACAAAAATATTATGGAATACAAAAGAAATTAGAAGGAATTAATAAATATGAACCTATGATACATTGATTCTTATATAAATGAAAATGAAAATTATGAATAGAAAATACATATACAAACAATGAAATGCAAAAATCATTTTTTGAAATGTTACCAAATATCAATGTATAAGGTATATTATTTTAGTTATTTAATATATATGTAAGCAGTGTATCTTTTAAACTCAATTTGAAAAACACTTAATTGAAAAAGGAAATTATCTGTGTAAATTTCTAATTTACAAAACCATGACAGGTTTGAGTCAAATACAGAAAACAAATATATCAATATACATAAATCTATGGTACTTGGTTGTGTGTGTGTGTGTGTGTGTTTTCATTTGATGTGTCAGTGTGTATGCTGAAGAAGCCAGCTCATCAAAGGACAACAGATTTAATTATCATGCTGGCACTGACTTTTCTTGTTACTGTGATTCAGGAAAAGGAAAACTCTGAATTCAAACCAGTTAAAACTGCCTAAAAATTGACCTTTTGTCAAATCCTGCTCATGTGGGAGGGTTAGTAAATATATACAGTAATTCTGTCAGTATAAACTCAGAGAAAGATTTGTAAACAAAAAAAAAAAACTCATATTTTTTAAGATTGATGCTGCATTTGAAAAGTCCCTCTCCCACCCTGCAAAAAAAAAAATTAGTGAACAGAATCTTTCATAGAGATGAAGGAGGAAGGCAAGGAAAAAAAGAAGCCCATTTATTTTTGTGTGAAAATGTTAATTCACTGTCCAATACTTTTCTTATTTATTTTGTTGATCATCAAAACTTGGACAAATATAGACTTTTGCTTTCAGTACCAATAATTTTTAATGGTCACCAATTAATACAATGACCTAACTTAACGTTGTTTAAATTTTATGTAAATGCAAAAGAAATAAAGTAACCATTTTTTTATGTTTTAAGATTTACTAGTTTCTAAGCATTTTTATTACTTTTTGGTGAAAAATAAAATAAAGGAAAATACTAAAACAATTTTATGTCTTTTATATACAAGGCTGTAACTTAAGAAATAGGTATTATAAAATGTTTTAAGAAATCTGTTTGCACTTAATTTAAGATATAATGATATGCTGCATGAGATGGAATAAATATGTCATGTTTTCCAAACTGGATGGAAGTTGTTGACAGAATTGGCATTGGTAAAGATAATCCAAGATGAAAGGCACTAAAAAGGCTGTGGAAAATAAAGAGCAGTTGGACTGGTAGAAAGTAAAGTTAGCTGTGTGGGCTTGACTCCACAAAGAACAGTAGAATGAAATGAATCAGAAAAAAACAGTGAATACTTAAAAATATATAATACAGTTGAAAAAAGTAAAAAGAAGACAAAAGAGAATAAGAAAAAAAGAAGAAAAAGAAAAAAAAAGAAAAGAAAAACACAGAAAAATGAAATATAAAAATAAAATATAAAAATAAAAATAAAGCTGTGCATAGACTGAGAAAGCAATCCACAAGTAATAATAATGATTGAAGTTGTTTTTACAAAAAAATGATTCATGGTTGATGTGAAACATTTGATAATGTGTAAAGACATTTGTTGATGATATTGAAAACTACTTTTGTTTTATGCGATTTTTTTTTTTTTTGCTTTATTGATTTTAAAAACTTGATTTGAATAGTTTTGTGCAGAGCAACAATGAACATGCATGCAATGAATGTTTTCCTGCACTTTCCAATTCCAGTAATGGCAAGGTTTTAGATATGAAAGTGCCAGGTAGAAACATTGCATCATCACAAAATATTCAGGCTACACATTTTCTGTGAAAACTGTGTACATACTATGCATGATCTATTCTTTAACAGAAAAAAATAACATCTCTTATAGATGGAAATTTAAAGAATAAGTCTTTGGTAAGAAGAATCCCTTGGCTAAGAATGTAAAAAATAGATCTTTGGTAAAATTTTAAAAAGTCTTTGGTAAAATTGTATGCTATAAAAATGTCATCACAAAAATCATATTTTCCTATTATTGAATCATATTCTTAAAACTAATTGAAAATATTTAAAGTAGACTAACTAAAAGAAATTACAAATGCAGTTTGCTTGTGGTCATGTAATAGTTAGTATCACAGGACCGTTACTAGTACTGAAAGCTATATTATGCAAAGCTTAGCAAATATCTATATAAAACGTTGCTTCCAGCATATAAAGAAAAATAAACTCTGAAATATAATGTTATTATACACTAGGCCATATTTTTTGTCTTTGTTTTAGAATTTAAAGAATCCCATTAAAATACTTTTACAAAGATAGATTTATAAATTTATACTGCAGACAATAAATAAATTATTTATAGTACAATGATTATCAGAAAAAAATAGAACCATTCCTGATTCTTATAATTTAATCAAGAATCAAGTCTAATCATCACCTGAATAATTAAAAGAACTTCAAATTAATGTAAGAGACAGTGAATTATATTATTTTCATATAATAGCATTTAAACAGTATTCATATAAAGATATTTGTTATTATTTGGTGATATTTTTAATATAAACTTATTTTAAACTAAAATGTAAACACACATATTTATGATAAAATCAAGTTTTTGATGAATTTAAGGAAGAAATAATAACAGTTACTGACATATTTCATTCTGTGATGGCTGAAAGATAATTCAATGATCTTTCAACTGGAACTTGATGGTTGAAGGAATTCAACCAAGATGAACTAATTTATAGAAAGTATTGTTTTATCCAATCAACTCAGTATACCCTGCCAAAGTAAATAATTTTTTAGTCTGAAAATGGCTTCAATTTACCAGTTAATAACTATGAACTTAGAAGTATTCTGAAATTCTGAAAATATTTATTTAACATCAACTATTTTCCATTGTTTTGAAAGTAATACAAGTGTGGAAATATACGAGTCAAAAGTTTGGCAATATAGTAACGTGTGTCACAATTTGGCGGCTCCAGATACTTTTACTGAGGTAGTGAAGGTAATGAACCACACTGAAATGTGAGATGCCAAGCTTGTTTGATACTTTTCAAGTGATATTTGCCTAATTTGCCCCTATGGCTTGGAGCATAACCTCGGAATCAATGGTTTTAGGCCAACCTGATCATTAAGGTTCCAAGCAAAATTATTTTAATTATCTGGTTACTGTATTATGATTAATTGTACATACACCTTTTGCACAACAAATGTTTTTGGTTGCTTGTACAGTTATGACCCAGTTCCAAAATTAGATTACGTAGCATGTTCATCTTTTTGTGGCTTTCAAATTACACAGAGTGAAGCAATTCAAAATATCTCAGTGCACCAACTACCAAGATACTATCAACCACAGCTGGTACCTACCACAATTTGAACTGCTTTGGTCATGTGATATACACACTGCAAACCAACACATATACCAAAATACTACAAAACTTTTGACTTGCCCTAGTATTTTATAACATCTATTAATAATGGAGATTGTCTGTATTTAAGTCTGTAACAAAAACTACGTCATAGCTCTATGTCACAGCTTACGTCACAATATTCTTGTGCTATATACACCCAACATTTGAGTAAGCAATTTTTAAAATTGTTTTTTACTCTTGTCCTTTTTTTTTTTTTTTTTTTATAGTAACAAGAAGTTAACTAAAAAGTTTACAAATAAATAAATACCTACGATTTTGTGGAAAATTGATGTGGAAAATATTCAAAATAATTGTTTGATTATTACATGCATGCAACATTTTATTTGAGAGGGATGGAGCTCAGTTTTCATTTCAAATTGTTTTATTTATTTATTTTTTTTTTTTTTTACTCCTTTAATAAATATGAGGATTTGTCTTACTTATAATACCAACCCTCTGACATTGAATTTTTAACTCTCACCCTCTCAGGCAATGTCTTTCAAAAATTAATTTTTATGACGCCAAGAGGGTGTTTTCTGTTGCTAGTTACATTAATGATACTATGATAGTCCTGACCATATTGTTCTTATAGCAAACTCCCAACTTTTTTATCATACATATGCTAGAAGGTGGTGAATGATGGTTTTAATGTCCTGGGTATGATGTTAAACTGCATCTCATGGTAAGATACCAATTCTGGAACTCAGGAGAGTGTAGACAACCTCTTCATTGCCATTATTCCCAGGTCCACTCTGACCCAGAGTGGTAGTAGCTATTAGGGTTCTATCTATATGTTACATAGATCAATAAATTAGTTTAAAAGAATTAAAAAAAATATCCAACAAAATGAATAAAACAAATGTCTTCAGCATAAAATAACCCAAGGGTTGACATGCCGTAAATTCCAACCAATCAATGATGCTATCAGTTATTTTATTAAGGTTTATTCTTTTAGTGTACATGCATGCATATATAAGTGCAGAGAAGAGATGATTTGGTTGTTATTAATTAAAAACAATTTGAGGATTTGTTCAAAACAGCACACAGCACCCTTGTGTAGTTCCTAAATTTTCCTATGGGCTTCTATACATGGATACACATGGATACACTTTTGTTGGTCCACTGGCAAAAACTTCACCAGCTCTGTACAGGACTCTGGATGCTATCTAGATGACTTACATTTTAAAATATGAAATTCAAATTAAGATGTATTCACAGTTGAGCAAGTTATTTGTAAAGTCATGATATCTAGACATCCAGTCTAGATGAGTCAGTACCAATTTGAAAAAATTATGAAGTTAGCCTCAATAGTTTTTGTCAAAACACAGCATTGTACGGGTAGACCACCTATCATATTCACCAAATCAAATGGAGGTGCATTGTATAATGGCTAGAGTTGTAGGAAATGGACTTGTTAATCTGAGTTCAAATCCTAGACAAGGCTGTCTACATTTCACATAGCACTAATACCCTTGAGAAAGGTATGCATCCACCTGCTCTCTCTCCATCTATGGGTAAATAGCAGGGCAGACTGGGCTCTAACCTTGATTAGGCAACCAGTCTAGGAGAAGGAAAACTCTGAATTCAAACCTGTTAAACTCTGCCTTAAAAAATGACCTCGTGTCACATCCTGCTCGTGCAGAGGAGTTGGTTAATATGTATTCACCAAATCAAGCTCTGAACAACTTTTGTTTTCTAAACTGAAAATTTATCTCATGGGTTAGATCTGAAGAGGTGGAGTACATTAAAAAATGTGATGGCATAATTTCATACTATCAAAAGATTAATTTCAGAGGTGCTTCAATCAATGGAAAACTAACTGGAATAAATATGTTGAATGCTTCAGGAACTGTATTATTTTGATTTTTAGAATTGTTGTCCTCATTTTAATCAGGATATATAAAAACAACATTTCGGCAGTTGTACTCTCCAGCCTTCTTTTGTTGTTCCTTGTCTATCTGAGCATATGATTCAACCTGGGAAATTATTTTGAATAGATTGACTGTTGAGCAAACAAGATGCTGAAAAACTTATAAAAATCTCATCCAAATAATAACATCATTGTTTTTGCACAATCATCAATCTAAAAAAAAAAAATCAACTTCAGGAATTATTTTGAAGAAAATTAATGTTTCATTCACTGTAAATTTCTGTTTTGGCAAATAAAGCTTTAGTCCTGATACTTTTTGAACACATCTCATATGTTGACAAATTCTATAAAAATTATTACCATTTCTCTTTTGCAACTTAAAAAATTGCTAACTTCAACAACTGATAACTCATAAATTCATTATTCTATTGATTTAGTTGAAATAAGAATTTCTTCAATATTGTCTGTCATCTTTATACTTGAAATTGAGGTCATAATGGCATCTTAGGAGTCAAAATTACAATTGATTAAGTGTGTTGCATGTTCTGTTGAAATATTAATATCCAATACAAAAATGTATTAGTAAAATATAAATAAAAAATAAAAAAACAATTACCAAATACAAAAATGTTGGAGCTATGAAAAATAACACCAATATAGATAATAAAACAATTTGCACAACAAGAAAAGTATGTGTATATTAAATTATATGTGACATATTTATTTGAGCAAATTCCAGTAAAATTTACTTCAAAATGTACAGTAAAAAGATAAATTCTGTGAGAGGATAGAACCTTTGCATACATACATATTTACCAACCACTTTGTACAAGTAGAATGTGACACAAGGTAAATTTCTTAAGCCGAGTTTAACAGATTTGAATTCAGTTTTCCTTCTCCTAGACTAGTTGCCATCCCAAGGCTAAAGTGCCCAGTTTACCCTACGATTTACCCATAGCTGTAGGGAGAATAGCTGGGCGCATACCTTTCCCCAGGGTATTAGCGCTATATGAAATGCAAGCAGCCTTGTTCAGGATTTGAACTTGAGTTGCTGAGTCCATTTCCTATGCTAATAACCATTATACTAGAGGTGCCTCATTTGCATAGGTTCTTCTTTTTAGTGAAATTGATAGGAACATATTTGATAGTAGAAGCATTGAACTTGTTGCTGTGAATCAGGTTCTTTTATCTTTGCTTAAAATAAAGCTTTTTTTTTACCAAATCTGAATTGATCAATTGATTTTAATGACATACCAACCTCATGATTATCTCTACTAGACTATAACAAGTACTCTTCTTCCACTAAAAACAGGATCGAGTTATTCATAGAACTTTACAAGCCAGAAACTTTTATTACTTGTAGATGTAGTAGTGAACTTGTTATATGATATAACAACAGGTCCTCCTACCAATAAGGAGTCACCAAAACCTTTTTATCTAACCTCTTGGCTTCCCATAAATTCATCTGGAACAGATACTGTAGGTTCTGAGTTCTCAGTAGCCAATCAGTCTTTATGCAACAAAGGACATCTCTAACAAATCTCTAAGATGTGACTAAAATTTGTTTCATTCCATTAACATTCTGCAATTACTTTACAAGTAAAGTCAAAGGAGTTTTCTATTGTTGGTATCAGCTGAACAGTGAGGGAGTCGATCCCCTTTTTTGCTAGTGCTAGACCAGAAAGATATTTTTGCTGAGGTGGTTCAACACATCTACCATTAGCTCCAAGATGCTGCTTTACTATACAGATCAGATTACTCAAGCTGTGCTACTCATGCGCTGAGTTGGCAAGGGCCAGTATCAAACCCGGAATCTTGTAATTCTTAAGTAGATGCTTTACAATTGAGCTAAACTGGAAGTTTAATTCTTTTTTAAAAATTTCATTCTCAGTTTTATTGAAACACAGATTCTGGCAAACCAAAATACAATACATAACCCCTCCCCCACCCAACAAAAGAAAGCACACATTTGACTTATGTGTAAACCTTATCATGTTTGTATATGTCAAAAATATTTGTTACACACCATCTAAACTTTCTTATTTTTACTGAGTTTGATCAACTTGTTCATTTTACCTGATCTCTGAAGTGTTAACTTGTCTTGGCAACAATAAGAGCCGACTATAAGAAGGTGGGGGAAGCAGAGTCATTAACTTCCTTATCTTTTTCATTTATGTCTTAGCTGGTGCTATTAAATCACTCAGTTTAATGTTTATTCAAATTAAACTTGGTTACAAATCTGTAGATGGGTCATATAAATAAGAGAGATTTTCTTCTATATAAATTATTCTTATTCCTACAACTTTTAGGCGACAGCAATGTAATTGAAAATAAATACCTTAGCAAGATTTAAAAAAAATGTTTTCATATTTTTACTTTGAAGTAGTTTTGATATGAGATAATTACATATACACAAAGTGTCAAGCATAAAGTAACTATTGCAGATTGAATATGCTGTTATTGAAAGACCATCAAATGATGAGACATTCAACATTTTTGCACGCGCACACACACACACACACACACACACACACACAGTTATCGTTGTAGGAAATGGAATCAGTATCAGAGTTCAAATCCTAGACGAGGCTGTTTGCATTTCACTTCATGCTAATGCTCCTGTGTTAGGCATGAATCCATCTGTTCTCCTCCCAGCTATAGATTAATAGTAGAGCACGTGGGGATTAAAATAAAAAAAAAAAAATCAACAAACTCCCATGAGCCTTCAGACTGGAAGAACCTTCCGAGCATGTGCAGGAAAAACGATCCACTTCCGACCCCCAAGATAATCTCTCGGCCATTCGAACTTAGGCTTTAACTGGGACTAGACACTACTACTGGCCAGGAATAATGACCCAGGAATAATGCCTAAATCCCAAAACTACCTTTTTGTCTTTATCTTTTTTTTTTCTTTCAGTGCGACCACCAAATAAGATGGGGTTAAAAGCAAACTCTAGGAACACGCACCAAGAATAACCAGCTACCTTTTAATACTAAAACTTTAAACCTCTTGCGACCTCACAAGCAGACTGGGTTCTTTAACCTCACTTAGGCAATCAGTGTAGATCACGTGATCCCAGGGGGACATCTCCACAAGCAACACCTGCACTCTTGATTTAAAGGGGCAGGGCTAGATTTATTGCCTGGTGCCTGATGCACCCTTTGAAGGGGAATGCCGACGGGACCACGCATTTTTTGTGCCTGCCATCCCATGGAGCTTCGGTTCGTGGGTAACCACATTAAATCGATCTTTGTGTCTGATCGGCATAAGTGGGATGCGCGGAAATATTCAGAAAGACTTTGAATTCAAACCAGCTTTACTCAGGTCAAAAATTGACCTTGTGTCACACCCTCTCCGTAGCGGAAGGGTTCGGTAAACACACACACACACACACACATGCCCACACACAAACAAAGAGAAGCAAATTCAAAAGTTGAATTCACAAAAAAAACAAAAGCCTCATTTTTTTTTGTTGCAATAAATGCGTGGTATAACACATACACATTGAGCAAGTGCCCATAAGTATACAGTACAGTACACACACACACACACACACACGAGATTTTCAAGGTTTTATATTGCATATACACAACGCATTTGTGTGTGAGTAAAACGAAATGAACAAACCTTATATATTCATATCAGTTTGCGTGTACCGTGTATAATCAGTGTAAAAAAAACAGCAACACATTAATGCACGAACACACAGACACAAACTTTTGTGAGAAACACCCAAACACACATGGTTGAATTTTCAAACACACTCACTACATTGTTGGTATTTATTTTCTTCAATTGGGTGACTTTAATCCTATTTTAACTTGATTCTGATCGGATGAAACAAAGCAAAAAAGTTGAATGTTAACTGAAGTCGGCCTAAATCTGGATTAGCTAAAGAAAGACCCCCCCCCCAAAAAAAAAACGAAAACAAAACAAACAAAACAAAACACAATATTGGAAATTAAGGTGTGTAAAATATACACCCATTTTAATAGAGGGCTGGAGCGTGTGTATAGGTATGCCTGTGTGTTCATATCAAACACATGCTTTCCCAATAAAACAAATACAAAACAAACATTACATGTGTTAAAACTACGAACATCACTGGTGCACTGTATTTAAAATATTCCCGTTTTTATTATTATTATTATTTCATTGACAAACTAACTAAATATAATGAACAATAAACTTTTTTATGATTCAAAATTTATTCATTTATTTTTATTATTTATTTTTACTCAGTTTTTCATACCAATTTTAACTGGTGGGTTTTCCCTGAAGTCTGAGTGTCAGCAAATTTCCTCGGGTCTACAGTACTCTTCTAAATATTCTAGCAGATTTTAAGTGTTGTGGTCTGGATGGTTTCGATCTTCCTCTAATCTCCAATTCCTACGGTCTCCTTTCCAAACTCGAGAGGACAGTTCCAAGTGCGCCAACTACAATCGGTATCACCATCACCTTGTTCCATAACTTTTTCTGCTCTTTAACAAGATTATTCTATTCACTTTGTGGTCCACTTGAACGACAAAATCCACTAAATGACAAGTTCTATAAAAGGAGCGTTTTTGTTTGTTTTGTTAAGTTAATAAAATTTTTGTAAAAAAATAAAAATAAAATAAATAAATAAAATACATAAATAATTTTTTTTTTCTTAAAAAAAAAAAAAAAAAAAAAAAAAAATCAAGGGATATTTAATAAATAAAAATTTAATTCAATTTCAATTTGCTATTTATTTTTTAGTAGTTTTTTTCAAATTCGTGTTTTTGGGACTGTAAATTTTTGTTTTTGTTTTTTTTTTAAACAAAAACAAATTGAAACGCAACATATTAACTCCATTAATTCATTGATTAAATCATTACCAAATTTCCCTCAATTCTCTTTTTTTAAAAAATAAATTTTATGATTTATATGAATTAAAACTTTCTTTGAGACAACTCCATGACCATTAGGTACCACCAATTTTCCCTGTTAAATTTAACCCCCACCCTATATTTAAGACAATGAAACTTGCATAAAAGTTAATATTATTTTGAAAAATTTTTGTGCATTCGAAAGAAGAAACATTAAAAAAAAAACTCCTGATGATTTAAAAAAAAAAATTTCAGCTTACGAAAATAATGAAAATTAAATTATGAACGAAAAACAATTGTTTAAAAAACACTTATCTACCATAGTCGATTCTCTCCTCACTAGGCGCCCTAATAGAGTGGCCTTGTACCAAACTATACTAAACTTTATGCACAGTTTAATGAAACTCAGTAGAAGATAATCATTTTACTGTACCCATTTATAAATGGAAAAGCATCAGTGCATCATACACATAATAAATAATCTGCAGCAGACGATAAATATTTCAACTTTACAAACAAATGATAAAAGAAAATAAACAAAATAGACTTACCGTTTTTTCTGGCCAGAAAGAAAAAAATATTTTCTCTAAAATCAGAGTAGTTAAAATGTTACACCAAATGCAAAATTTGCACTGTCATTTAAAGGAAAAAATATCCACTTTTCTGAACCTGGTAAAGTCATGGTATTTCCAACCAAAACAAAAAGTTACTCCACTAAACTGATTGAAAAGTAAAGTGTTGATGCCCCTACCTACACTCTTCCATTTAAGCTGATGACGTAACAGACACGTGACTTGAACCGCGGATTACGGAATTTGTCGGGTGTTTCCGTGGTAAGTAGAGCGTGAATAGTTAAAAATAAAAATGAATAAAAAAGATCCTCATGAATTAAAAAAAAGAAGAAGATTAAAAAAAAAAAATTGACAACTAATTCAAAAAGGTTGACAGGATTTATTTGTTATACTCGATTGTTTTATCTATCTATCTATCTATCTATCTATTATAAATTATAACAGTAGAGAAACAATTATGCAGAGATAGATAAATGTCCAGCAAATAATTTTTTTTCTCTTTATTTCTAGTTTACACATCTAACTAGCAAACTAAGTAGCTAAGAACCACACAAATATTCAACCAATAAGTACATGCATGATTAAACACACACACACACACACACACACACACACACACACACACACACACACACAATATCGGTGTATGTGTATTAAAATAATCTTAACTTTTTTCTCCCCTTTTCTTCAGTGCTTTCTAGTCTAGCTTAAGCAGTGACCAATATTTTTGAGACCCTTTCCTTTGATTATTAAAATTTATCTACTGCTAAATTCAGTTTTATTTTCAAAAATTATATTTGTAGTCCATATACTTGCTCCATTTTATTTTATCACAATCACCTTTCATTAATCATGGTCAATTATTTTTGCAACTTACTAATCTTAATCTCTTTGCTTAATCTGGTACACTGCTTCTTCTTAACTGGTCACCCTCATAGAACGGAACAGGCTCCTTGCTGCTTAACTTTTGTGATCTAGCTGAAAGTGGTATTTTAAGCATCACTTGGCTGCAATTCATGGTCAATTATTCTTAATGCTTGGTTAGTTGGATTTTACGGCATGTCAACGCTTTATATTATTTGTATTATTTGTACTATTGTCCTCATCTTTATTGTTACCTACACAATGTTTTGGATGATTAACTCAACGCCTATATCAGTGGCGCCATATGTCCAATTGAACACATGGTGCAACAGATTTAGGTGTTGAGATAATACAATTCTAAGTGACAGTCATCTTAGGGCTGCAGGTTCAATCCTGGCCAAGGGCGACAGTAACATAGAATAATTAACACAGCTTAACGCTTGTACCCGGTCATAGTTAATAGAATGAGAACAGTCCCCCCTGTGGATTGAATAAAGGGTTCGGTTTGAAATTCCATGAAGGCTCCCGATTATGGTATATAAGCACCTGAGTTCAACAAGAAGGTTCCCAAGTTCAAAGAGAAGAGTTTGAGAAGGTTCCTGGGTCTGACAAGAAATACCTGAAGAAGGCCTGAGGACACATTGTCTGAAACGTTGTGTAGATAACAATAAAGATGAGACTGAATAATCCAAATAATCCTAATTATCAAGACTCATGTCAAAAATTCAGAGAAATATGTCAACCCTTGTTGGGTTATTTTATGCCGAAGACATTTTGTTCTATTTATGCTTAATGATATTTTTAAAAAATGTTTAAACAATTTTTTTTGCACACATTTTTTTAAAACTCATGTTTTTCATGTTTTCTAACACATGGATGAGAGACCCTAACAAGTGCTACCACTCTTTGGTCAGAGTGGACCCGAGAGTAATGGTGATGAAGGAATACTCCACATTGCCTAGAGCTCCAGAATTAGAATTTCACCATCAGATAGAGTTTGATATCATACCCAGGACACTAAGACCCCCAGCTACCACCTTCTAGCACATGAATGATAAAAAGGGTTGGGGCTTGCCATTCCTAATGCATTTTCACATATCACTCTATGTGTATATGTATTTACCCAACCCTTCTACCATGAGCATGATGCAACACAAAGTTAGTGGGGAGCTGATGGTAGGTACGGTACACCACCTCAGATATAAAATCAATCTCCTTCCTCTAGCACTAGTGAAAAGGGGATATACTCCTGTGCTGTCTGGCTGATACAGACAATAGGCCACTCTGCTGACTCCACTTACTGCTTGTTTGAATTTAGAATTTTCCTTTTCCTAGTCTGGTTGCCTAACTAAAGCTAAAGACCCCAGTCTGCCATTATGCAAGTGTACGTATGTGTACATTTTCTTAAAGAGGAAACTTATTCAAAATTATTCTAAACAAATGGGAAAATGTTGGGTGAAGCTATATTCAAATTAAAGAGAAAGTAGTAAGATATTTAAAGTAAAATATTGTTTAAAGTAATTGTAAGATATTATCTATATACAAATGTGTTAATTTCTTATTTTGTATCTAGGAGTATTGATCATTTTTAATAAATATAAAAAAGATATTCTGACTGTGAGTTATGATTTATAAAAATCATCATGATCATAATCATCATTGTGACCATCATCATCATCATCAAGTCATGCTGACAGCATGGATACCCTTGTCTCTCTCTTGCTACTCGTCCCTATTGCTCATTGCTCCTGGCAGGTCCTCCTCATGTTAATCCACTATCCCCACAGAGCTGATGAATGTAAGTTTTTGCTGGTTGGTCCACTCTGGTGTGTTCATGTGTAAGTGTCCACAGGAGAATGTCACATGAGTTCATCCTTACTTCTCCAGCAGTATCCAGCATGTCTAGTTCATCTTACTTGGAGGGTTTGTGCGATAGGAGGTAAGTGGCCATACAGCTTCTTTTTTTGGCATGTGTGTGCTGCTTCCAGGATTTGATCAACACAGCATGAAGATTTGAGTAAAATATTGGGAATTTGTATTTGAGCAATGGTGAATTTTTTGAGCTTCCTCATACAATGCAGAGTCGGGAGATATGTAAAACTTATCAAGCAATTAAACTTATGAAACAGAGAGGAATAATTCTGGGTTTTTTTTTTTTTTTTTTTTGATGAGCAAACAAATCAGGACTCAAACTTGAAGTGAAAAATTCAAAGAGAAAAGAAATTTGTTTATTTACAATACAAATATGCAAATAGGGTTACATATAAACAAAATGGGTTAAATCAAACTTAATGGATATAAATTCCACCATCATATATCACCCAGCCAAAAGAAAAAAATACCAAAAATCAGGGAATTAACAGAATTTAATGAAATTTTCAGTGTTGATATATTAATGAATAAAAGATATAATGCATCAGTTATTTTATTTAAAACTTTTTTTTTTCAGGTCAGTTAACTTAGAAGCACATATATTTGAGGCGTAACACAGATTCTCATGTTGATTTTTCATGCTCCATTATGGGGGGTAAATTAGCTTTGTGAGTTGTGAGATAGTGGTTATGAATGGAATTTATGATAGAAAAGATAACCTAGTCTTCCTCTCTTTCATGGAAAAGACCACATGTAGCAAATGAGAAATGAACACCCCTTATGCCTATCTGCAACCCACTATTCTTTCGTATGTTGTTTTTTTGGAACCCACTATGTTAAATGTTGCTTTCCCCTATTATCTACTCAGCCTACCACAATTCTACATAAGCCTTTTATGGCACTGTGACTATGCTAGACTTGCATCATTAATAAGGAGTATAAAAAAAAGGAACTCAAATGCCTGAAATGTTAATTTTCAAGAGAAAATGTTCATAATTGAAATTTACCTTTTGATCTTTAATGGGAGTCCATTTCTGAAGTAGACTCCTTGTAATTTGAGTTCTTTCTGTAGGGTTGGTTGAGAAAATGAAAAAGGAGATTTAATTCCAGTTGGTTCCAATTGTCCTTGGTTTGCTGGGACCAAGGGAATAAATGTAACAGTTATATTGTATTGTGAGAAGAAAGAGAGTGAATTATTTCCATTGTGTGTTCTTTATGAAAACCTGTTACAGTTAGGAGAGTTCCATTGGCAAGGGCAGTAACCGAGTATTAATTTTCAAAATTTAATTTAATCTAATTTAATTCAACTCTATTCCTTTTTTAATTACTTTACCCAATAAGTTCATCAGGATCTGATGAAGGCTGAAGTCTCTACAGAGAAAAATCTACAAAGTGATATCTTCAGATTATATTTATCTGTAGTTAGGAATGATTGAGAGATTTTATTAATGTCTATACATCAATTTGAAGAATATCTTAGCTGTTTGTTTTGATGTTTTTATTGTACAGTGGATTGAACCCAATAATGTTTCTTTCTTTCTTTGTTTACATTTATTTATGGTAGTTAAATAATAATTTTAAAAAAGCAACAGGAAAAGAAACATTACTTGGTTCAATATATAATCAATAAAAGTATCAAAATAAAAATAGGGAAAATCTTTCTTAATTGATATAGAAACATTTCACACGATCAAATATGCTCCACAAAATATCCTTTCACTGGATTGCACAATTATTTCAAAATTTATTTTCAAGTTATAAAGATTATTATTGCACAAAACAATTTGTCACACAAAATCACATGAAAAATCACTAAAAGCAATTGCAGTAATTAAAACTTGGGAATCCAAAATTTCAGGATTGTGGGTCAGGATTCAGCCCTGAATGTTTTTAATTTGCTAACAAAGGGTATGATATGTTGGGCTACGGCCACTAAGAGTAAAGTTAAAAAATTTGACACACTGACACTCACATTTATTATATATATATATGTGTGTGTGTGTGTGTGTGTGTATGTGTGTGTGTGTGTGCAAACCAATTTACATAATACAAACTTAATATCTTTAGAAAATATATATGTAATAAATATGCAAATATTTTATATATATTCATACATACACTTTTATGTATATGATTGTATATGTATAAATACATGGAATTGTTTACACGTTTTTCACCATAAATTTATTGTTGACCTGCTTCCAGTTAAAAAAAAATTAATTCCTCGATAAGCCCTTCACTGTAAAGAATGGCCTGAAAGAATGTAGTGACTGTCTATAAACAGGATGTGTATTACAATAATCATAACTTAAACCCAAAATAATGATTCCTTGTAACTTCAAATCTCCTTAGGAAGAATATGATATAATCATTTTTTTTTTCATAGTAAAAAGCACAGCCCTGCTGCTGTATTGTTGCTACAACCCTTTTCTCATGGCCTCAATGCTGAATCCGAACAATTGCAGTTGTCTCATATAACCAAATAGAAAATATCTAAATTAAAAATGAGTACGAAACATAAATATCTATATATCATTTTAATGTTCATCTCGATGAAATTTTATACATCTTTCAAAAATCAAATTTAATCAAATTTATTGTATAATTATGATTTGTAAGGTCCGGTCTAGCTCAGTCGGTAGAGCATCCACCTAGGAACCACTGGTTTGATACTGGCCCTTGCCAACTCAGCGCATGAGTAGCACAGAGATCTGTGTAGTAAATTGAGGAGCTGATGGTAGGTGTGGCGCTCCACCTCCGATGAAAACAATCTCCTTGGTCTAGCACTAGTGAAAAGGGGGATAGACTCCCTTACTGTCTGGCTGATACCGACATTAGGATGTCCCATCGCTGATTTATTGTTTGTAAACTGAGTGCAAGTATTCACAATTAAAATGTGTTATCGTTCAAAGACCTCCTCTAAAATTGATTAAAAGATATGTCAGTTAAATATTCAGATTGGTAAATTTCCAAGGTCAAGGTTATTGCTTATGTATATATGTTTGTGCATGTTTACTTATTTTTTTGTGTGTCCTTGTGTAATTATTTTCCTATAAATAACATATTTTCCAAAAAAAACTTATATATCTCATTTTTAAAGATTAAAAAAGAAACAAATATGTAAAAAACTGATATGATGATGAATCAGTTCATACATATATATACATAAATGCAAGCGTATGTACATATTTACCCAACCGCTTGCCATGGACACGGTGTGACACAAGTTCAATTTTAAGCAGAATACAGCTGGTTTGAATTCAGTGGATTTCTCACCTGATTGTTTTCAACTACTTATATTTGCTATATGGAGGTGTGTGATGTTATAGTTAGAGTCATAGGAAATGGATTTGTCAACCTGAGTTCAAATCCTGAACGAAGCTGTTTGCATTTTCACATAATGCTAATACCCTTGGGAAAGGTATGAATCCAACTACTCTCCCTCTAGCTATGGACAAATAATAGGGTGGATTGGGCTCTTTAACCATGGCTAAGGAACCAGTCTAGGAGAAAGAAAACTCTGAATTCAAACTTGTTAAACTCTGCTTAAGAAATTGACCTTGTGTCACATCTTGCTTATGTAGAGGGGTTGGTAAATATATATATATTTGCAATATATTCCCACGCATTGATTTCTAATGTGGTCCTTTTAAAGTACTTATATTAGCAATATATCTTCCTGAATGAATTTCCTATGCAGTCCTTTTCAACTACTCATTTATACAATATATCTTCATTGCAATGTGATTTTCAAACCTAGTGATAGGCAAGAAACTATCAGTTACTAAATGGTGTTGGTTTCATATCTTTACTACCTTTAGATATACATGCTCTATAAATGATATTGAGCACTCTTTACTTATAGATATAGCAAACTATATTATAACTACCATAACAATATCAATGTATATATATATATATATATATATATATATAAATATAGGGTGTCCCAAAATGATGTATACACTCTTTGAATATTAATAGTTAATGTTAATAATATGTTTTTCTTAATTTCAGATTTGACTAACCATTGATAATAGAGCATACTCAATTGACATTCCAGCACAAAAAATTTATTTTAAAAACATTCTGTAAATATGAAAATAAAGCTGAAGTACAAAGAGGCTCACAAGAGAGTTCCACAGAAACGAGCCATCACATGTCACTATTTCACACATCTTAGCTAACTTTGAGGAGTATGGAAGCATCCAGTGTATGAGAAAGGACCATTCTGGATGACACAGATCATCAACAAGACCAAAAAAGAGTGCAAGAAGTTATGAAAAGTGTATTGAACAGAATGGCAATCAGTTTGAACACTTGATGTGAACTCATCATTATATGAACATTCTGCCATTGACCCAAGAAGTAACTTTCATCTTATAAAAGTTAATTTGTTATGTTTTTTGTATATTTTACTCTCAAATTCTTTAAATGTGTATTATTTCTCTTGTATTTACAAGTCAAAATACATAAATTGAATAAGTTATAACGATTCAAAGAGTGTATACATCATTTCTGGACACCCTGTATATATATGTATATATATATATATATGTAAGTTGAAAAATGGAAATGAATCCAATAATATGTTGAAAAGATGAAAAATAAAGAAAATGTTGAATGGATAAAAATGGTTTAATGAAATGCCAACATGTTTTTCAGCCAAGAGTTTGTCCATGTACACATTGTATTCTATTTATTACTATATTAAATATGAAATAAAATAATGATAATAGAATTTAGAAGTGTTCAAAAAATTTTTTTTTTTTTGAAAAAGTTTTTGAGATGCTCATGGTTGGAGAATAAAGAAATATTTAGTGACACTTACAGTTTGAGAATAAAGAAATATTCAGTGATGAGTGATATTTGAAAAAAGGGAATTTTGAATTTTCATAAATAATATTATTAACTTGTGCATGAAAGTTGAAGTAGAAAGTTTGAGTTTATGTTATTATTATATAATTATATCTGTTTTTTTCTTTTTTCAAACACTTCTAAATTCTCTGTATTTTGACTGTTTTAACTTCAAATATCAAACATCTTGCACTGAGGAAGGCTGTTTTCTTTGTATACTTAAATTTTTTAAATATTTTTCTATTATTATTATTTTATTACATATTTAAAATAGTAATAAATAGAATACAATGTGTACATGGACAAACTCTCAGCCGAAATATGTGTTGGCATTTCATTAAACCATTTTTATCCATTCAATATTTTCTTTCCTTTATTTATTTATCTTTTAAACATACATACATATATATATATATATATATATATATATATATATATATATATATATATATATATATATGAGGGTAGGAGGATTGGAGTAAATCCAACAGAATGTGGTAAAGATTAGAGGGAAATTAGAGGGGAAAATATGGACAAAAGAACAACTCGGACAAGTAGATGTAGGAGATATATTTCGCTGTGCATTGAAGAAGCTGTGCTCAATGCACAGCGAAATATAACTCCTACATCTAATTGTCTGAGTTGTTCTTTTGTCAACATTTTTCCCTCTAATCTTTACTACACACACACACACACACACACACACACACACACACACATATATATATATATATATATATATATATATAGAGAGAGAGAGAGAGAGAGAGAAATAAAACTGGCCAAAATTGTCTTGAGAAGTGACCCTTTATTTCCTGAAGCCTTTAATAAGAGACTTCATTGAATCCTGTATTCCAGGAGACATTCCTTTTTGGTTTATTCCTGGAAGTGACATTTCTTTTATTTTCCATGTTCCTGCTTCCTTGCTTTGAAAAACTCTGTGACCTTGACAGGATGGCATTCTGTATGAGAGTTGGCATGGTTTCAGAGGCCGAAAAGTTTATATGATTATGTCATCTCTGCTGCTGTCTTTTTTTTTTTACCAATGGATCCAAGCACTGCAACACCTGTGGGAGAAGTGTGTAGACTGCAAGGGGGACTATATTTAAAAATAAACCTCATTTGGTCACATACTATGAGAGTATCTGGGTCATCCTATGAACTCTTCCTTCATCAGCTAGGAATAATACTACTTCATGTCTCTCCATTTTTGAGAGCAGGAGGTTGAAACACCAATAATAAAGTGAATGGTATTTTTTGGTAATCTGAACATTAGCTACATAAATGAGA
This sequence comes from Doryteuthis pealeii, assembly GCA_023376005.1. Classification (NCBI taxonomy): domain Eukaryota; kingdom Metazoa; phylum Mollusca; class Cephalopoda; order Myopsida; family Loliginidae; genus Doryteuthis; species Doryteuthis pealeii. Next base: position 13,477,567 of record CM042137.1, read on the forward strand.
GTAACCTCCCCTTGTTTCTTTCACTTTGAGGAAGCCGTCTGTTTTGATCGGGCATTTTCATTTCATCATAATCAATATAACTGCATGTTTTAACACGAAAATATCATAAAATGTGTTAAGTATCTGGCCGCCACCCTTGGCCAGTTGTAAAGAACTTAAAGTAAATAAGTAAGTAAGTCCTGAGTTATAGAATCCTTTGGTAAGTGAATAAGTCCTGTGATATAATCCTATGTTCCGTCATCCACGAAGATCCAAGTAGTTATGAGTAAATATGACCAGAACAGCCAGTATAAATAATAACATCAGCAGCAGAATACTGCCAGTGGTTGGTCAATAGGTTGGTCACATGTTTATCGGCGAGTCTATAAGTAGAAGTGGGCCTTATATTACAAAAACTCCAACAATTCTTAATAACAATTAAGTTAATTTCAAATAATGCACAAGCACAATAAAGAACACATTTTATGATATTTTCATGTTAAAACATTCAGTTGTATTGATTCAAACAAATTTATATTTTCAATGTTGATTTACGGTGAAATGAAAATGGGCGACCAAAACAGATGGTTTCCTCAAAGTGAAAGAAACAAGGGGAGGTTACTCTTATTTATGTAGCTAATGTTCAGATTACCATTTTTTCTGTGACCACGTTTCTGGCATTTGCCTTTCTTGTGAGCCTGTTGTCATCTCTTCCTCTCGTCTTTGTCTCATTATTGCAATGCCACTGCAGTAAGAAATCCCTTTATAATCAAGACCAATAACAATTCTTATTATTATTCTCTTTAATATAAATCAGGAGATTCAAGATCTCACAAGAGTTGAAAGAAACACCAATCTCTTAGTGACATCTAGGATGTTTATCGTAAAACCTGGCTTTATCTGGGTTCAAACGGTCAGCAATGCTACTTACTGCTCAATGAAAATCATACCTTTCCATTAACTCCTTTCTATTTTCCTTTCTTTCAGTTAATAATAAACAGGTTGTTTATTGTTGTGATGACAGTAAACGCAGATAAAGGAGGTTGATAAAGTGACTGGATCGATTCCACTCAATATTGATGCTTAAATGATCTTTAAAATGTTTGTTAAAAATAAAAAAAAACTTTTTTTTTTCAATAATAAAAAACTAATAGCATAACAAAAACATTAATCCCGACTATTATATTTAAATGAATTTCAAACAGTAAATGTCTTTGCCATGGCAACATAAAATCTCTTAATCAAAAACTTAAGCTGATTTTGTTCGGATGAGATAATAAAATTTTTGAAAAAAAAAAAAAAAGAATAAAATGATGTTGCTAATTAGTTTTGGAGTTTATTAGTTGATCCTATTTGACTGATTTGTTGGAGGTGGATCATTGTGAAGCTATATAAGAATTAAATGTGGTTATAACTGCAGTAGCCAAAACCACTTCTTATAATACGTTAGGTGGCTTCAGAGAGTCTCTAACATAGGTGAACATATACAAAGAAATCCAACAAATAGGCACATAACAAAATACAGACTTTATTGTCTGAGCACATTTAACATACAGTACTGATACAAAACAGCTAGGATAAAGGTCCTAAGGAAAGTGTTATTGATTAAACAAAGAGATGAAAGTTACCTCGAAAGGTTATTCATACAGGAGCCACGTTGTAAGCCTTTTAGTTGGGGGACAAGGTCTCCCAAGTCCAAACGGGCAGAGACAACAGTAGTGCATGTCTGTGTGTGTGTGTGTGTGTGTGTGAGAGAGAGAGAGAGAGAGAGAGAGAGAGAGAGAGAGAGAGAGAGAGAGCCAGCTAGCTTCCCAGGCTGAGTTTAAATACCCAGGTAGTAATGCCATCTAGTGGCAAACCCTGGCAGCAAGGGAAGATAACCCTTTTCCACTTAACTCCATCCCAACAAGGAAAGACAATCACTACAGCTAAAGATAATAAAGTAGACTTTTTAGATTATTAAATGAAATGTTTTAAGCACAAACCTTTAAAAGAACCCATACACATCTCTAGGTTTGGTCTTGTTTTGTTATCAAAACATCAATATCAACCCTGTGGCTATTTAATGCCAAATCTTTTTTTTTTTTTTATATATGATTTGTATAGAAATAGTTTGTTTTTAAACAAATCATTGTGGGAGACAACAGTTGATAATCAGTTTTGATTATAGATGTACTTTTGTAGAACTCATATTTTGAATTATTTAACCCATAAATGGGACCCTAACTGGTACTCCCACTGAGTATGAGTGGATCTAAGAGTAAATGGCAATGAAGGGGCACTCCACACTCCCAGAACTCAAGAATTGGAACCTCACCACTAAATGCAGTTTAATGCCATACCCAGGACCCTCAGCCACCGCTTTCTAGTACATATATGATAAAAAGGGTTGGGGGTTTGCCATAAGAGCAATGCAGTCAAGAAAATCATATGACATGACCAGCCAATTGATTAGAGGGGACCTCTCCGATTGCCCGTCTAGGCTAAATACCAAATTAGTGTGTTGCATATCATGGACTGCTTAGTGACCAGAATTCTGTTCTTAAGCATCATGGGTCACCACCTGTGGCTAATCCACTGGGGGATTTTACTCCTCTGCAGAGGTGCAGTTGGTGTATTCTACAGCCCCAGCTGACAGAGCTATGTATCTCTTTAAACATAGCTTTGGAAAGCATTTCAAAAGAAGATATTTCTTAGAGATATACAATAGTATGTTGACTTATGAGTTTAATTCGTTCTGCTCATAAATCAATTTTCCCTATTGAAATAAACTGAAGTGCCTTTAATCCATTCCAGACCCCCACCAAAATCCACCCTAATATTTTGTTACATATTTTTTAGATAAGAAAAATAGCTCTGTAGGTGAAAAAGTAAAGATAGCGGATTGGCCTATTGTTGGTATCAGCCAGACAGCACTAGACCAGGGAGATTGTTTTGCTGAGGTGGAGTGCCACACCTACCGTCAGCTCCCCACTTTACCACACAGATAAGATTATCCAAGGTTTGTAACTCATGCGCTGAGTTATTGAACCTGTAATGTTGTAATTCCTAGGCAGATACTCTACCAACAGAGGTAAACTGCACTGTATTGTATAAAAGACATAATAAAATAGAATGTAATGAATTATTTACTGTAATATGGGGCCAGGTTAGCACAGTCGGTAGAGCGTTCGGCTAGAAACCACAAGGTTCCTAGTTCGATACCGGCCCTTGCCAACTCAGCGTATGAGTAGCACAGGGATCTGTGCGGTAAAGTAAGGAGCCGATGGTAGGTGTGGCGCTCCACCTCAGATGCTAAAATAATCTTCTTGGTCTAGCGCTAGTGAAAAGGGGATAGACTCCTTGCTGTCTGGCTGATACCGACATTAGGCCACCCCGACGACTTTACTTTTACTTTTTTGGTGTAATAGATTTAAAAACTTAAATGTTCTTAGTGAACTTATTAACATAAGTATATTTGAAGCTTGCTCGTACTTCAAAGTTTAACTCTTAAAACAAAGTAAAAAAATTGACCAAGTGAGAGCTTGTAACTCAAGGTATCTCTGTACTCTGATATACATTATAAGATAAAAGTGGAGGTGAATAGTGTAATGGTTATTGTTGTAAGAAATGGACTTGGCAACACAAGTTCATCCTGGATGAGACTGTTTGCATTTCATATAGCACTAATACCCTTGTGAAAGGTATACATCCAACTATTCTCCCTCCTGCTATAAGTAAATAGTAGGGCAGACTGGGCTCTTTAACTTTGGTTAGGCAACCAGATTTGGAGAAGGAAAACCCTGAATTCAAAACTGTTAAACTACACTTAAGAAATTGACCCTGTGTTGCATCTTGCTTGTGTGGAAGGTTTTGTAATTGCATATACGAGGGTGAGTCAAAAAATAATGCCATTTTTTCTTTTTAGAAAACTAAGGCCTACATTGAGACCCTAACGAGGCTCAGAGCAAGAATCCGTTGAATAAGACCTAACTTGCCAATCGATAATGTTCTCCTTCTACATGACAATGCTCTACCACATGCAAGCATCGGGACAAGAGAGAAAATTGCCTCATTCAGGGGGACAACTTTACCACATCCTCCATACTCACCAGATTTAGCGCCTTCAGACTATCATCTCTTTGGCCTCATGAAAGAGGGTTTGAGAGGCAAACATTATTCTAGTGATGAGGAAGTGAAATCTGTAGTGAAGAAGTGGCTCAAAGAACAGTCAACAGAATTTTATGGGGCAGGGATACATGTTCTCATTCAAAGGTGGAATGTTGGCATTGAGAGAAAAGGCAACTATGTGGAGAAGTAGGGATGTGATCCACAGAAGACTAGCTTTATTTTGATGTATGATACATGTTCCTGTGCTGGTAATTATACCTGTCCTAAACAAATTGGCATTACTTTTTGACTCACCCTCGTATTGTAAGACACAAAGAGATAAATGTGTTGACAATGTTGTATGAGAGAAGTTTGTCATAGTGACATTGAGATTTATTCTAAAAGGATTTGACAATTTCTGAAGAAAGGTATTTAACAAGTGGATGACAATAAGAGTCTATATATATATATATATATATAGTTGGGTAGTAAAAGTCACCATGAGTGGAATATAACCTACTTCTAAACAGACGAAAAATCTGGTAAGGACCGGCTTGTGTAATGGTTGGAGTCCCCGCCTGTCAGCTTGACAGTCAGGTTCAAATCACACACAAAGTGGTCTTCCTGTCTATAGCTCTGCTGATGAGGCCTAATAGGCCGAAATGTACATACAGAGATTAATTTTTCTTATTTGTTTAGCCTTACATTTGAATAGGTATGCCCGCCTAATTAATTAATTATTAATTAATTAATTTTCAAAAATAGGTATGACTTCAATTAAGCACATATTCTCCCAAAAATTGTTGGCTAAAAAAAGCCATATCAAAACACATTGTTTGTTTACTTCTCATATATATATATATTATATATATATATATATATATCGCAGTTACCATTAAATCCACCAAGCAAATAAGTATACAATCTTATTTACTTCAGGATTTTTTCACTAAAAGTGCTCAATATAAAGATCTAAACACAATTAAAATCGAATGGTTTAAAAACTACCTACTTAAGTTTCTTGCAGTGGCATGAATTGTCAGACTCTGGAGATTCGCCCTATTGTGAGAAACTTAAGTAGGTAGTTTTTAAACCATTTATTTTAATCGTTTATATATATATATATATATATATAATATATATATATATATAGAGAGAGAGAGAGAGAGAGAGTTGACCAGAACTGATTAGATAAGTGACCCTTCATTTCCTGAAGCCTTTAATAAGAGACCTCTTTGGTTTCTGTATTTCAAGAGACATTTCTTTTTGGCTTATTGTTGAAATTGACATTTCTTTTATTTTCTATGTTTGTGATTCCTTAGCTTGGAAAGACTCCATGTCATTGACTCGGTGGCATTATGTATGAGAGTGGGTTGAAGAGTTCATTAGCTGAAAAGTTCATGCGATGACATCTTATATCTGCTGTTGATGTCTTTTTTGACCAATGGGATCCAAGCACTGTAACATTTATTGAAGAAGTATGTGGACCACAAGGGCTCTATACTGAAAAATAAATCTCATTTGATCACATTCCATAAGAGTATCTGGGTCAGCCTATCAACCTTTCAGCCAACCCTCAATATATTCTTGTGCTTTTGCATATATCATGCTATGTTTTTGTTTACACCAGGTATACCTTTCATATTTTAAAAAGGTAGGTAGGTAGGTAGGTACTAAAAAAACTACACATTATACAAATGACCATTGACTTTTCTTAAAAATAAAATAATTAAAATGTATTGCTATAATTTCAATATTTTGTGTTATTGAATGATGTGAATATTTACTAGAATGAAATAATTTTCATGTTCTTATTGATGTTTTGTGTTATTGGATAACTTTATTGAATGGTAACAACAACTATCAAAGTATTATTTGTATTATTCGGACTATTGTCCTCATCTTCCCTTTATTCAGTCCATGGGGGTGTCCTGTTCTCATTCTGCTAACCATAGATAGAGGTCTTAGGCTGTGTTAATTATTATTCTATATTACAGCTGCCCCTGACCAGGATTGAACCTACGGTCTAGAGATAACTGTCACTTAGAACTGACTTAACCTAACTCCTTATCCTCTAGACCTTGTGTCCAATTGGACAATTGAGGGTGAATTTTGGGAACTTATAAACCTAATATCTTGTTTTTTGCTAGAATATTTACCTATTCACTATGTATGATTTTTTACCTAGACTCATATTGTTTTTTTGTTTTTTTTGTTCCTGAGTCCGAGATGGTTCCCGAGTCTGACAAAAATACCTGAAGAAGGCCAGAGAGCATATCGGCCGAAATGTTGTACAGATAGCAATGAAGATGAGGACAATAGTCCGAATAATACAAATAACACTAATCATCAAGCCTCATTTAAAAAATTCAGAGAAAAACTATTAAAGTGTTAATGAAACTGAAATTTCATTCTTTTTGACATTACAAGCAAAGACAAACGTAAAGAAAGACAAAAGAGGAGGAAGAGGAGGAAGAGGAAAAGCTCTCAGAGTAATTTGATAAACAAGAAGAGAGCTCCTTTGGTTTGAATTCAGAATTTTTCCTTCTCCCATACTGGTTGCCATACCAAGGTTAAAGATCCCATTCTGTCATACTATTTACCCATAGCTGGAGGGAGAATTGTTGGATTCATACATTTCCCAAGGGAATTAGCACTAAGTGAAATGCAAACAGACACATCAGGATTTGAACTCATCTCACCATGTCTATTTCCCATGAGGATAACCATTACACCACACACCTCCAACTAAGAATCCAAAACTAAATCTTAGACTTTTCATTAAAATAAAACAAATTTCATATTTAATTTTTAATTGTTTTTTATCATAATGTATTCACGACTAAAAAACCCAAACAAACTTACCTCTGAAAAACCCTGATCAGAGAGGGGTGTTTTGGGGGGCCCTGTTTTAATCCCAAATGGGTTAGAAGAGGCTCCTTAGCCATATTCAGCAACATATCTAAGTCAAGGACAAGTCCGACAAAAAACCTCTGCTGCCTAGCGGCTTTGCCTCATCTCAAGAAAGGCTAGGGGAATAAACCCTGAAAATAAATCAGGAGCTGGAGTCCCTAAGGTGGTGTGACACTGAAATCCAGTGCTACCAGCAACTCCTGCGACATGCGACACTACTGCTACCAAACTGAATTGGGTTCTTACCTTTCCTTTGGATCACAGCGGTAGTGTGAGAGGGGGGATTTGCTGCTTGGGCAACAGCTCATCCATCATATAAACTTGCCCAGGCCACGTAGTTAAAAAAAAAAAAAAAAATTGGACACTACTCCATCGTTTCTTGTAGACGGAAGGATGCCAACAACAACCAAAAACCATGAAAGAATAATTCATATGCAATTATGATTAACAAATGTCTATTATAAATGAAATATTGCTCAAACTCTTTTCTCTGGTAAATTAAAGGGAGATAACAAGAGTTGCAAGTTTCAAATGTATTATAAGCATCAACATGTTCAATCATATCAAGTTGCATTTGCAAAATTTTTATCATAATGTTTTCATTTATGCTCAACAATATTTATGGGTCTTGTATATTTTAATTAAGCTAGGAATTAAAATTAATAGTAATCTTATTTCAGTTTAGGTATTATGCCAACTTGAATTTATACTAGAGATGAGTGATAAGCTGAAACTATAAGGATGTATGTTACACAGTCTGGACTAAATTCAAATACAATTCAACTCTTTGAATGATTACACAGATAATTTGAAGTTTATAATTATTTTATTTTTTTCTGTTTCAGAACTTGAAGATCAGTAATTATTAAGAAAATACACAATATTGTCCATCATCTTTTCAAATGCCCAGTTTTTAATCATACTGCACAAAAAGACATCTTTCTTTAGTATTGCCCCTATGTCATCATGGATCTCTTTAGTTGATAAGCCCTTTATAATAATGTTCAACTGATCTCTGCAGCAAAAAAAATTTGCAAAACAAGAATTATAAATTATAAAAGAATATTACACTGTTTTTACTAAGGAATCAGCTGCAGCTGAATTCTTCAAATCATTTACCAACACTAAAACTTATGGCCTTGAATCTATTACAGGATCATGTATTAACGATTGGAATACACTAACAAAAAATTTCCAAACATTGATTTCATCAAAATGTCTGTTCATGAACTCAAATTATTGATCAAAATAGAAATTTTTAATACGTATAAGTAAACTTATAATCAACTTTCAAACTATGTAAAAAAAAGAAAAAACTGAGGTGGTCACTACTCAGTCCTAATTAGTGATCATCCTCCACACATTACTACAAGAACCAACATCTTTTGTTTTGTGTGACATTGTTTATATTGTGTAATGTGTGAAAATAAAGCATTGTCTTCTTCTTTTTCTTAAACAATCAGAAGTGGGGAACAATCCATCAGGCAGTTAAGAGTCATGGAACTGGTACACACAAGTATAGGATGACCGGTTTAGAAGGCAATCAATCATGTGGAAAATAGACAAGAGAATAGAAACTAGAATGACTTAACTTTAAAAAAATAAAACTACTTGAAGAGGTTCTTGATAGCAGAAACATATGCAGTAAAACCAAGTATGATGAATCTTAAATCTTAATATATTTGCAGACCTTAATTTTTACATATTCTTTTTTCTTTCTTTGGATTTGCAAATTTTTTAATCACACACACACATGCATGCCCATGCACACACACACACACACACACATATATATATATATATAATTAATATTGTTGATATAGTTTGCTATATTTATGAGTAAAGAGTATTCAATATCATTGATAGAACATAAAAAAAACAAAAAAAACACATGAATGAATTAAACGTAATCAAAGAAATAAAGTAATAAATCACAAAGTTAGTACAATAAAAAAAAGAATGCCCTTCCCAGAATGCCCTTCCCAGAATGCCTCCAAAACTTGACCACCTTTCCCATGATGCACTACTCAACAGTATATAATAAAAAATACGAATGTACTTAATTCACTTGGTTTGAAAATTGCATAGGTGAGAAACTGTCATCTACTAAGTGCTGGTACCTTAACTTAGATTTATACATGTATTTAAATATACACAGGTATGGGTCGGATGTGATACAAGTTTGCCAAGTATGGGGCATTCAGTAGTAATGAATCTGTGAGAAAATTTGCTAACCATTGCACTATGATGGGACACCTTTATATTATATATATATATATATATATATATATATACACACACACACACACATATATATAGTCATCCACAAACACTGTGTTTTGTGTCTTCAGTGCAGCTAGACATTTGTAGGCTACCTCCAGATTCTTTTTCTTTCTCCACTTTTTTTTCATTTTTTATCTTCTTATGTATTTTCTACACTGCTCAATGTAGGATAGAGTTGTTATTATATTTAGTCTTGTATAATATCATATTATTTTTCCTGGTTTGAGTTATGACAATTTTTCACACTATTATAATTTTCAAATAAGCTGATCTGTTCCGATCTCTTCTTGGAATAATCACTTTACCTCACGTGTCCCTCCACCTGCATTGCTTTATTTTGTTTCTTTACATTGTTGGGACACATGATATGAAGGGGTCATTATTTCAATGAATGAATGATCTTTTTATCATTACAATCACTAACATAAATGATATCTAAATGTTTGTTCTTGCTTATGCATATATGCATAAGCCCCCTTGTTAGTTTCAAATTATCCCTGGGGCTGGTAGTTATATATTAAAAATATTACAACCAAACATAGGAACAGCTGATTCCTTAAAACTAACAATCAACAAGTCTGATTAGAATCAGCCAATAAATGAAACAAAATGTATGAGGTGATACTTTTTTGTATTAATTAGATTTTTTCGGATTATTGTCTTCATTTTTATTATTATATCCACAATGTTTCGGTCAATGTGCCCTCTGGCCTTCTTCACGTGTTTCTTGTCAAACCCAGGAAGATTCTTGCCAAACTCAGGAGACTTCATGTTGTTATCAGGAGCTTTCATGGAACTTTGAAGCAAACCCTCTATTTCATCAAGATGAAGCAAACCCTTTATTTTATCAAGATGAAGCAAACCCTCTATTTTATCAAGATGAAGACAACAGTCTGAAAAATTTAATTAATACAAATTATCTAACCTCATCTCAAAAATTCAGACAAATAGCGAGACTTTTTATTTTCAATTTATTTCTTTATAGTCACATATGAATTAAAAGATATAACAATGACTTTTATTATCATATTATTATTTATACAGAGACCAGTAAGACATTTTTAATTACTTGTTGGTTTTATTCTTTCAATATTGGAATATAAAGGATTTCTGTGTCCAGTATTTTTGGTTTAAACTTGGTTTTTAAAATTGTTTCAAAGACTTCAGAGAGGATTCTCTTGTTTTCTTTTTCTGATTTTACTCTTCGTTTCTTGACTTTACGAACAGCTTTTAGAATTTCCTGACAGTATTTCTGGTTTCTTATATGGTTCTTCTGGCTTTTCAAAGCAGGGTTTTCAGTTTTTCAACAGGTGCTGTGAGCAAGTAAAAATAATGTTTACTGAGTAAATGTTACCTTTTTACATGTAATCTAGCAAGATCTTGGTTAAATAGTCCTAAGTCATTATTGATGATTATGACTTAGTTTTAAAGTAACTGCTGATGAAGGAAGAAAGAAAATTATTGTAGATAAAACAAATGAATGGGAATTTATTTTATTTAGATTTTCTTTTTTAATTAATGATTAAAGCAAAGTACTTGTTTTGCTTTTTTTTACAATTCAATATGAATATATTTGAATACTAGCTTAAAAGCCGCCCTATCAGGCAGCAATTAAGCTAATTATTCCCAAATTTATTTCCAAGTTATAAAAATTTTTATTGTACAAAAAAATTTGTTGCAAAAAATTATGTAAAAAATACACTGAAAACAATCGCAGTAATTAAACATTGGGAATCCAAAATTTAAGAATTGTGGGTCTGGATTCATCCTGGAATGATTTTAATTTGCTCATGATGTTGGCCTAATTCCCAAATAGTAATGTACGTTGGGCTATGGCATCTAGGAGTAAAGTTGAAAAAAAAAACACTGACTCTTGCATTTATTATCAGAAATGGTTTTAATTTCTTCATTTGTTTGTTTTTGTTTTTTACTTGTTGAAAAGGCTTTATAATTCTATCTTACCAGAAAAAGAAACTATATATATTTTGAATAAATTTAACATTTTGTATTTATTTGTAAAATTTTATGAAAAATATACAATTTCGTGTTACAAGCACATAAGCGCACACACACACACACACACACACACACACACATTTTGATATGGTGTAAATATTTATCCAACTCATTCGTCACGGGTAGGATGTGACACAAGGTTACTTCATTTAATTTTTTTCAACTTTGACATTCTACATTACCAGAAAAAGAAACTATATGCATTTTGAATAAATTTTATATTTCAAATTCATTTGTAAAATATTATGGAAAATATCTACTTTGATTTTTTACAAATAAACACACACAGACATTACTCTATTGATATAGTGTAAGTATTTACCCAACTTGTTCACCATGAATAGGATGTGACACAAGGTCGAAAACATGGGGCATCCAGCAAGGATCAAATTCCCTATTCAGTAGTAATGGATCTGTGAGACTAGCTTGCTAACCATTAAACCATGATAGGATACCCTTTTTTACCCAACCTGTTTGCCATTGGTAGGATGTGACACAAGGTTGCAAGTATGGAGCATCCAGTGAGGATCTAACTTGCTATTCAGTAATGATTAGATCTGCAAGACTAGCTTGCTGACTATTACACCACAATTGGACACCTCATTTTTTTGACCGCCCTGTCAGCTGTGGCATTAGAATACACCGACTGCACCTCTGCAGGGGGTAAGACTCTCCCAATGGGGTCACCTGTTGGCCGTGGGTGGCGACCCGTGATGCTTAAGGATGGAGTCCAGGTGGATGAGCAGTCCATGACCTGCAATGCTCCACTTAGACCCTTACTTAGGCTAGACGGGCGGTCGGAGAGGCCCCCTCCGATCAATCGGATGGTCATGTCAAGGCCTAGCACCTATATGATTGCCCCAACCCTATTGCCCTTATGGCAAGCCCCAAGCCCTTTTTATTATATGGGTGCTAGAAGGTGGTGGCTGAGGGTCTTCATATCCTGGGTATGACGTTAAACTCTAACTGATGGTGAGGTTCCAGTTCTGGAGGTTTGGGGAATGTGGAGCACCCCTTCATCACCATTGCTCCCGGGTCTACTCTGACCTGGAGTGGTCATAGTTGTTCGGGTCCCATCTATGGGTTAAATAGAAAAATGTGTTTATAAAAAAATTGAGTATCCATTAAGAATGAATTCATTTTAAAACTTTGCTGGCATTAAATGACCCACTGAGTTTGATATGCTGTAAAACAAAACAAACAAACATCATTACTATGGTGCATATGAGGACGGTGATAAATCTTTATAATTAACAAAATTATTCTAACCTAACTTGTTTTGAATGTTATAGAAATGTTTTTAGCATTCACTTAAGCTGGAAAAATAATGATGGTCTCATAAGTCAGTGAGTTTGGAAATGTGACATTGTGTCAGATTTATGCCGCTAGACCAGGGGTATTGTTTGGCTGAGGTGAAGCGCCACACCAACTGTCAACTCCCAGATGCTTTACCACACAGATCAGATTACCAAAGCTGTGCTACTCATGCGCTGAGTTGGTGTGGACCAGTATTATTGCTGGTATTTTTTTAAAAAATGTGCTCTTTTTATATACCCTACCTATGAACATTAATGGGTATGTCCCAATCCTCATAAATACAGGAGTATTATGCAGAGTAGTCTTATACCACTAGCAGTGGTTTACCTTCTTCATGCTGATGGTAAGTATTGTATTTTGTTAATGTTATAAAGATACCATTTAATTTCTAACCTCCATTTGGTTATTTCTCATTTAGTAACCTTTGTTAAGTTAAAACAGCTTTGTTAGCAATGTTGAGTAGAACCTGGTTTAGATTAGCAAGGGTTCTTATGACAAGTAAAAGTCACCCCCTCTAGTGGAGAAATGGAAAGATTATATTGAGCTTAGAGGTTCAGTTCATTTGAATTTGTAGGTGAGACTGCTAACAAGAACCTACCAAGTTGTGAGAGGAGGACTAATATTAACAAGAACAATAAAACAGCTGCGTAATTCCATGGCAAATTATCAAGAAAAGAAGTAAAATTGTCACCCACCCGCTTCAATTTTTATAAAATTTTGTTCAGGTGTGGACTATGTTAAAGTAAAACAATCTCCAAAATTTGAGCTCCTAACTCCAAAAATTGGCAGAGTTATGTCAATTTTAAAGTTGAAAATTTTTGGAATTAGAAGCTCAAATTTTGGGTATTGTTTTACTTTAACATAGTTCATACCTGGATAAAATTTTAGAAAATTTGAAGTGGGTAGGTGACATGGCCTGAATGATTTGACATGGAATTACCCAGGTAATACACTCTGAACCTTATCATTCTTAGACTAATGCTCTACCAACTAAGCTAAACATAAATCTTATAAATTTCTTGGCATTCCTCATCATTGAACTGTTACTGTTGTCAACCATGTTTGTTTGTAGGAAAGAGAAGATGTAAATAAATTAACAGATTAGCATGTCAATTAAATAAAAATTCATGAAGAGATTTAATGAATATTCAGAGACAAAGTAGGGGATGAGTTATAGGTGTGGTTTAGGTTTTTGTGATGTAAATTTGCTCTCCTGGCTTAGCTGATAAAGCAGCTGGTATGGATATTCTTGATGAAAAATAAAAGGGACGTGAGTTTGAATCACATTGTAAGATTATCATTTTCTATTTGTTTTTTTTATATTCATTGTTCTTTGCTGAAATAAGAATTTGTGTGAGTTACTAGAAAAAAAAAAAAAATTTAATGCTGGAAGAAAATGCATGTGAAAATTGATGATAATAATAACTGACAACAAAAAGAAAAAAAAGAAAAAAAAAGAAGATAGATAAAATAATTTTTAAATTACTTGATATTCTTTCTAACATTTTAGTTTCACATGAATAATTTTCGTTTTAAGCAAGATTTTCAGATCAGGTCTCCAATAAGCACCCTAGCTTCTCAAGCTATTGAAAAGTTCTCATTTTAACTCGTCACCAGTAATTTTTGCTTCAAACATAATTATAAACAAACTGACAATGTTTTGCACTTATATTGTATCTGTGTGTGTGTGTTTGGAATTCTAAAACAGCACTGCTCACGTGACTTTCAGAAACATTTTTTCACGCTCTGAATTGCGGAGACATGGAATAAACTGCCCGCATCTGTTGCTTCCTGCAGTCTGCCGACACTATACCTGATGCCACTCTCCACATACATATGCACATACGCACAAACTTACATGCATATTACTACTGTAAACTGTTCATGTTCCTGACACTAATACATTATTCTGTGTACTTGACATGAGACTTTGATGAGTTGTGGTGCACCTGAGCACTGTACACAATAAATTTCATTATTATTATTACAAGTAGTTGTTTCTATTTATCAATAATCAATATTAATGAATAGAAAGGATTACTTGAAACTTTATAACGCGCACACATTTATATGGTTTCAAGTAACTAATAATAATGAACCTTAGTAAATTTTACAAATTGTGTGATACTATTTCTGAACAACATCCTTTTATTTAAATAAATACAAAAATATTTTATAAATAAAAACTGTCTGCATTTTCTTATTATTAAATAAAACTATTTTAGCCTAAAAATATGTCTTTGTTTTTTTTTTTTGATTTATCATAAGTGTTAAAAAATATCCATAAACTTGATTTTCACAATTTGTGAAATTTGTTTTTGTCAGATACAATATAAGTGCAAAAAATCATCAGTTTTTTTGTTTATAATTATGTTTGAAGTGAAAATTACTGGTGACGAGTTAAAATGTGAACCTTTTAATAGCTTGAGAACCTAGAGTGCTTATTGGAGACCTGATACAGATAATCTAAGTAGTTGAAGGTACTCATATCATAATGGCTATTGTTTTAGGAAGTGGGCTTGGCTACCCGAGTTCAAATCCTGAACAAGGTTGTTTGCATTTCACATAGCATCTAATACCCTTTGGAAAAGATATGAATCCAACTATTTTCTCCCCAGCTATGGTTAAATATTAGGGCAGACTGGGCTCTTTAACCTTGGTATGGTAACTCATCTAGAAGAAGGAAACAAACTCTCCTATTTTAAAGTATAAATTACTACAGTCACAATAATAAGCAAAACATTTGCTTTTTATTTAAAGACATTGTAATATATCTGCCTTTTATTGATAATATTGGTGGATTTTAAAAACATACTGCATTAAAATCATGTACATCAGTTAGAATTAAACATCTAATAACAGTCAGAATAAAACCAAACAGTTATTGCTCATTGTGACAACACACACACACACACACACACACGTATATATACAAATTAATATAGATAATATGCGTGCTATATTTATAATTGAACAGTGCTCAATATTGTGGATAGAGCATTTATATCTAAGTTAGAGTAGCATGGCTATAGAGTCAACTTGGTTACTGACAGTTTCTCACCTATGCGATTATTCAAATCAAGTGCTTTGAATAATAGCATAGGTAAGAAACTGTCAGTAACCAAGCACTGTTGACTATGTCCATGTTGACTCTATATCTATATATCTATATCTATATCTATATATATGTGTGTGTGTGTGTGTGTGTGTGTGTGTGTATTTGGAATTCTAAAACATTTTAAACTCACCCTCCTTGCTACAAATGATTCCATAAAATGATTGAAAGTATCAAAAATAAAAGATAATTATAATCTTTATAGGTATTTATTCAGAAGCCTTAAACAACAAACATTTTTACATTAGTTGATTTTTATCTTTTTTTAAAGATATATTTTCTATCATACAATCAGATTAAAATGTCTTCCTAGAAGAGTTGAAATATAAAAGGGAGAAAATGACAGCATCAATTCAATAATCATCTTTTTTTTTAATACATTTAAAAGTGCATTTCTTTTTGTAAAACTTGCCTGTTGTTTTGTTTCCTCTAGAGAGGAGGTATTGTAACAAGAAATATTCAAGCTGATTTTTATTTTCATTTTCTAAAAGTATTTATGGCAATGAATGGAATAAAAATGGTAACATTATTTTCTCTTTTATAATATGCAGCACTAGCAGAAAAAGATGTTCCCTTTTATTAAAAAATTCAATATGATTCTTAATTTACAAAAACAAAATTTTACACATTCCACAAATGTTTTTACAAGAATAAAACTCTACTTAAAGCGTCTTCAAATGTTTTAAAGTATAAATTACTACATTCTCAATAATAAACATGACATTTGCTTTGTAAAGACATTGTAATATATCTACCTTTTATTGATAATTTTGGTGGAAATGTAGAAGTTTATATTACATTAAAATCAGCTACATCAACTTTAATTAAATATTTAATTTACACTCAGCAGCATAAAACCAAACAGTTATCATCCTTTGTGACAACATTATATATATATATATATATATATATATATATATATATATATATATAATTTTTTGTCATTCAAATCTGACAAAGTATAGACAGAAAAATCTTTAGGTGCACTGTCTTATAAGTATAATTACCCAAGCAAATACCTTTTTGGTCATTCAAATCTGACAAACTATTGACTGAAACAAAGATTTTTCAGTCTATAGTTTGTCAGATTTGAATGACTAAAAAGGTATTTGCTTGGGTAATTATACTTACTAGCAAAATAAAAAAACACCCTCCGGGCGATGTAAAAATAATTTTTTGAAAGATATTGCTTGAGGAGGTGGAAGTTAAAAATTAAATGTTGGAGAGTTTGCACCATAAATCATGAAATCAAATTTATTAAAGGAGTAAAAAAAAATAAAACAATTTGAAATCGAAACTAAGTTCTATTAACTTTGAATATCTATTAAAATAAAACACACTATATATAAATATATGATACTGGGGATGTATCTATTAAAACTTGTTTTAAAAAACAATGAGGACTGTCTAATGTTGCATGCTCAAATATTGAATATTTATTCTGTTATGACCATTTTGGGTATAGTGACGTAAGCAGTGACTTAATTTTTGTTACAGACAAAAACTGGAAGCGAATCTCCATTATTAATAGATAAGACAGTGCACCCAAAGATTTGTCAGTCTCTCTCTCTCTCTCTCTCTCTCTATATATATATATATATATATATATGACATCAACTGAGAAAGTCTTCAAATGTAGCAAAAGTTATTAATTTGATTCCTGTTTAGAACGGTCTGTGATTTATAGCCGTTTTCTATTTACATTTTCTTATATATATATATATGTCTGCTATATTTGTAAATAAAGTGTGCTCAATTAGCATTGATAGAACATGTATATCCAAGTTAGGGTAGCGAAGACATGAAGTTAATGGCACTTGGTAACTGACAATTTCCTGTCTATACAATTTTTAAACAGAAGTCATAGTTGTGAGATTAGTTTAGTTTGTTGGACATGATGGGAAGGCTGGTTTTCTTTGGGTAAGATTTAAGGGGGGGTGCATTCTGATCTTCTGTAGCATCAATTTTGTGATTTGCTATTTATTTTTCCTTTATTGACCTTTCTCATGATGTACCATGCCAAAAAACAGCCTTCCACCATGCTCCACAAACTAAACTAGAATCAAGTGTTTGAACCTTCCCATAATGCACCACACAACAGCATATAAAGAAAAAAATGAACACAAATAATTCACTTGATTTGAAAATAGTACAGGTGAGAAACTGTCAGTTACCAAGCACCATTGACTTCATTCTACACTCCCCTAGCTTTGCTTTATATATATATATATATATATATATATATATATATATGTTATATGGTACACAGTAACTCTCGAGTTTCACCATAAGGATCTTCAGGGTTAAATCCACTGAATTAATCAAGATATTGATTAATTACAGCTGATTGCACGTGTGTATTTTGTGGCAAAATTGATTAATTGCCACAAAATACACACGTGCAATCGACTGTAATTAATCAATATCTTGTTTAATTCAGTGGATTTAACTCTGAAGATCCTTATAGTGAAACTCGAGTAGGTTATTACAGTGTACCTTTATAATAATAAATTTGCTCTGCTTGCGTATTGAGCACTTTATATTTGTTATATCGCTGTCATCATTGGGAAACTTGCATCAACTAACCATTGAGGCCAATTTTACCGGTAAGTCACCTTTTTCATATAAAATCATATATATATATATATATATATATATATATATATATGATAAAGAAGATGACTTACAGATGAATAGAATATTGAGTTAATCGCAACATTGACATCGATACAAATATAAACCAAATAAGTCAGGGTTATAAAGAATTTATAAAGGTGCTCAATACATTAGTAGAGCAGATTTAGTAGAAAGGTATAGATAGATAGTCTACTTAAGTTTCACTAAAATGGATCTTCAGGGTTAATCATAATGAATTAATAAAAAATTGATTAAGAACAACTGTGGAAGTGAATGATCATTCACTTCCATAGTTGTCCTTAATTAATCAATTTCTTGATTAATTCATTACGATTAACCCTGATGATCCATTTTTGTTGTTATCTATCAATACCTTTCTGCTAATATATATATATATATATATATATATATATATATATATATATATATACAATCTTTTCAATATTCTAAGACTATATATAATAAGAATAACAATAAAAACAGGCTAAAAACTCACAACTCTGTTACGCTATTGATCCTCAGATGATCCAGTATTGGCACGTCTGAAGTGTGTTGTTACTGAACAGAATAATTCAGTTGAATTCAACAGACTTTATATCTTTAGCAGAATGTTTGCCTGTACATTGTCGAGTATGTCAGAATGAAAAGAGGTATGGATGATGAAGAATGTTAGAATTATATAAGAGGCACCCCCTATTGTGTACAATGTATGGGTGCTCAACAGTTCAGTTAAACATGTGAACTGCTAGACTGATTACACAGGTATGCTTAACGTAATGTTTATCGTCATCAGAAATGAAAGTGATGACCTGAATTCAAATCCTGGATGAGGCTGTTTGCATTTCACATTGTGCTAATGCCCTTGAGAGTTTCATACTCTTTTTTGTTGTTATTCTATTTCATACTTTAAAATATTCTGATATTGCCTCTTCTTGTGCATAGAGCACTGTAACAATTTTACTGATTAAAAAACATTTTAACATTAAATTTTAATCACAATTATATATATATATATATATATATATATATATATATATATATATGAGGAAGAATGAATAGAGAAAAGAAATAACAGAATGGATAATAAAAGATGAATTTAATCAATATCACTTATACATGTGTTTCGGTCAGTTCATCTATGTAAGTGAGACCAAAACACATGTGTAAGTGATATTGATTAAATTCATCTTTTATTATCCATTCTGTTATTTCTTTTCTCTATTCATTCTTCCTCATATTGTCGGATTCATTTCCAATTTCCATTTTTACATATATATAATATATATATATATATTATAAAGGAATTACAAATATTATTCTTATTGATCTGATTACTTTGGTTAGTTAACTATGTGATTTTCAAACCAAGTGCTTGAAAATTGCAAAGGCAAGAAACTGTCAAGCACCATTGACTTCATGTCTTCACTACCCTAACTTATATATATATATATATATATATATATATATATATATATATATGTGTGTGTGTGTGTGTGTGTGTGTGTGGAAGATAGAAATAAAGGAAAGAAAGTATTGAATGGATAAAATAGGATATTTTAATTAATTTAACTTACACATGTTTTGGTCAGGAGTTTATCCATGTGTACATTGTTCTATCTATTATTATTTTTAAATAACAAAATGAAATGAAATAATAATAATAGAAAAAAATGTAGAAATGTTCCGCACACAAAGAAATATTCTACCTTCCTCAGAGTAAATCCTTATTTTTTTTAAATATATTCTCCAAATGCTGCTACGTCTTCACTATAGTAGCATTAGTAGTTAATCTAAAAAGTGCTCGATACATTTCATAAAGTATAAAACATTTGTTCACCTGAAGGTGTACCTTGAATACCAAAATCATGGGAAAGAGAAAAAAATTTTCTACAACTAATATATATATATATATATATATATATATATATATATATATACTTGCTTATGGTTGTCTGGTTATATCAATGATGGCATCTTTTTTTAATTATTAACATCCTGTGCTGAAGAATTTTTGGGGGTGTTGCGAAGGAGTGCATTTCCTTTGACTGGAATATATGTTATATTATATTATATTATATTGTATTATGCACACATGCTGTATATTATATTATATATGCATGCCAATGCAATAAAAACAATAGCTGTGATATCAACAAAGTCTTCATCAGCCTGGTTTTGGGACCTACACATCATTAATAATTATTAACCCAGAGTGGTTGGGTATTACTTTATGATACCATCAGCCTTTGCCCCATTTTGGGAATGCCAGATAAAAATGTAGCCTCATCAGGAAATTTTAACTTAATGTACTTTTAATAGCCATGGTATTTTTTTCATGAGAACAGATACTACATTTAGTTTCTTATCAGGGATGCCAAAAAGAGGCACTTTGTTCCTAAACTGATTACACAGAAACTACACTCTGATCCCCGGCAGAAGTGCTGATCCATATATAAATATTTATTTTTTATGGGAATAATGCTCTTACTTTAATATTGAAGAGTTGTATTCTTTACCAAAATAATGTTTTTAAATGATATTATATGGAACTACATAGAAAAAAAAATTAAAACGGAAAAGAAATTTCAATTTGAAGAACACATCATAGTCAGTGGTTCCTACATTTAAGTGCAGTTTAACTTTCAATTGTTTTTCTTACTTACATTCAACCAAATAAAAAGAAATAAGCAATTCATAATTTTTACTTAATCATCTGAAAGTGCAAAAACAATGAGGTTAGCAATTTGTATAAACCAAAGTGAAATCTTAAAAGCTTCTTTTAAGTGAAAAGATAAAAGTTCTCAATTCAATAACGAAAGGAAAAAAATCATACAGATATTGCAAAGTTCTTTGATAATAAAAAATTTTCTGTCGTATGAATTTTATTACAATATATTATCATAATTGTTCTATTTTATTATTAGTTGTTATTAATATTGTATCTAATTTATAAATTAAGTTGTATTATAGGTATATATATATATCGATATGCATGCCTAATTCATTTAATTATAACTAATTAATTTTCAAATTAGGTATGACTTCCATTAAGCACATATTCTCCCAAAAATTGTCAGCTATCACCATTTCAAACAGATTGTTTGTACACTTCACACACACACACACACACACACACACACACATATATATATATATGTATATATGAAAAAGGACAGCATATGTAGAGTTTGTATTTACCAACCCCTTCACATGAGCAATATATGACACAAGGTCAATTTTTTAAGCTTGAATTCAGAGTTTTCCTTCTCCTAGACTGGTTACAATACCAAGATTAAAAAGTCTGTCCTACTATTTACCTATAGCTGGAGGGAGAATAGTTGGATTCATACCTTTCCCAAAGGTATTAGCTCTATGAGAAATACAGACAGCCTTATTATACAAAAGTTGTGTTAATCATTTTTTTGTGTGTAGTTTCTTAAATTTTTTGCACACGATTATATGATATCAAGTATTTCTATGTAATACAAATAACTTGCAAATGATTATGGTCAAGTCATGTTGAAAGTACTGGTTCCTGTTTGATCACTGGTTAAGCAATGATGAGCCTGTTTAATACTTAGATGGGTGACCATTTAGGCAACTGTAAGAAACTAAATATCAAAATGATTTGATTCAGCACTAAATTACCTGAAAAGGGTTAATATGCCATAAAACAAAACAACCTAATTTGCAAATAGACCTTGTTGACTCATAGATGGGACCCTAACAGGTACTACCATTATGGATCAGAGTGGACCTGGGAATAATGGTTATATAGCGGTGACTCCCCACTCCCAGAGCTCCAGAACCAGAACACCACCACCAGATGCAGTTTAGTGTCATACGTAGGACACCTTTTTTGGGGAATGTAAGTCTTGCCCCTCTGCATGGAATATATTCAGTATTTTCTAAGCCATGTCAACAAGGCATGCTTTTTTGTTGTGTTTGTTTTCTGTAAAATACAGGGCGTTTCAAAAAATTTGATATCATTTCCTAATTTGATAACTTGATTAATTCTTGAACACATGGCCTAGTGGATAAGGTAGTTAGTTTAAGACAGTTCTAAGTGACAGTTATCTCTGATTTCCGGGTTCAATCCTGAGCGGCAGCAGTAACATAGAAAAATGATTAACACAACTCCTACCCCAGCTATGGTTAGTGGAATGAGAACAGGATACCCCTGGACTGAATAAAGGGTTAGGTTCAAAGTTCCGTGATGGTTCCTGATTACGACAAGAAGGTTCCCAACTAAGACAAGAAAGTTCCCGAATTCGAATAGAAGGTTCCTTCGAGTTCCGAGTCGACAAGAAATACCTGAAGAGGGCCGGAGGGCATATCAGCTGAAACATTGTACAGATAATAATAAAGATGAGGACAATAGTCTGAATAACACAGATAATACTGACTAATTCTTATTCAAATGATCTGTTTTTAATAGTGTGTGTAAAAATAACTCAAAACTCTATATTTAATGTTTAAATATTCTTTCTTTTCCAGTGAATAGAATTTCTATACACGAAAAGAAAAAACAAAACAAACATAAAACAATAAACATAGAATTTTGAGTTGCTTCAATAGTTAAAATGCTGTTAAAAATATTGGGGTTATCTGACTGAGAATTGATCAAGTTACTAGATTATAAAATAATAATTTTTCTGAAACACCCTGTATAAAAAGACAATACAGTCAAAGTTGAAATATCTGAAATACAAGTTTTGAATAAAGGTTATTTAAAAAAAAAAGTACTAACCTCCATTAAGCTCAACAAAGCTCCAACCCCAAATACTTGCTTTCAGAGCGTGATCAAAGTGAGTAACATTAGTTCGGTCGCATTTACTATTAGAGGCCTTGTACTCAACTGAATTACAACCTGGTGTTTGTTGGCAACTGTCCAAACACTGTTTCAGGTTTGGCATTTTTAACCTTGGGAAATAATCATTGCCTGGTATGCTTGCTCCATTGATAACATTCATGGTTCCTCTCTCTGAAAAGAAAAAAAAAATGTTGTTTTGGTTGAAAACTGCCTGTACCTGAAAATGTGCGG
The DNA here is from genome assembly GCA_023376005.1 of Doryteuthis pealeii. Lineage (NCBI taxonomy): Eukaryota > Metazoa > Mollusca > Cephalopoda > Myopsida > Loliginidae > Doryteuthis > Doryteuthis pealeii. Next base: position 13,500,960 of record CM042137.1, read on the forward strand.
TAAATGAAATAAAGGAAGAAAAAAAGAAACTGAAAGAATAACAAAAGAGGGAAATCTAAAATTTTTAAGATATGATGAAATAGAAGAAAGAAAATATACTTTTATAGTTATATTTTTAAATTGCACTGAAACTTTGAGAAATGTTTTAAGAACTTTATAAAAGAGTGATTTATATCTATATTAATATTTATATATGTATTATTTGAAGTATTTTGATTTAATAAATTCATTAATAGTCTCTCTCTCCCTCTCTCCATATATATATATATATATATATATATATATATATATATATATAGAGAGAGAGAGAGAGAGAGAGAGAGGGTATTAATGAATCTATCAGATCAAAATAGTTCTAATGATGACTATCATTATTATTTTTACTCCTTTTGAGTTTTCACATCAGTGTTAGCTGATGGTCTTACACTGGAGCCTGAGTGACAGCAAGTCTCCTCAGGTCTCCAGGACTCTTCTGAGTATTCTGGCAGATTGCAGCAGTGCAGTGTTCTGGATGGTATCAATTCTTCCTCTGATTTCCAGACTTTCCAATCCCTTTTCTAATCCTTTTGGGACCGTTCCAAGTGCACCAACTACAATTGGTATCACTTTGACTTTCATATTCCATAACTTTTTCAGTTCTCTGGCAAGGTCCAGATATTTGTCCATTTTTTCATTTAGCTTCATCCTGTGATCTACTGGAACTGCAAAATCCACCAGTTGACAAGTTCTTTCTTTTTTGTTAATCAACACTAGGTCTGGTCTTCTTGCTGGGATAAGGTGATCCGTTTTTATTTCAAAGTCCCATTATTATTATCATTATTATTATTATTATCTTCATATCAATTAATTCATTCATATATATGTATACATATAATATATAAATTCCTTAATTCCTGGATATGAGTTCTGATAGTTTTATTAAGTAGATTTTTTTCTGGGAAGAATATCAAGGCTATTTTTTCTTATAAGAAAAGATTGCAGTATTTTGCTAAAATGTTTTAAGCTGGTGCTGTTTTTCAGATTATTTTTTGAAATTTTGAGTTCCCAAATGTGTCTATAAAGTTTGTGCTATGTTCATATATTTTTATTGTTAAATAATGTCTTGTGTGTATAGCTCCTTTGTTTTCAGGTGCCTTCAGATATGCCAATATATATTTTTCCTAGTTTTGTTTAAATCTTACTGTGGCTTGGTATTTAAGGTTAGTTTGGAGACAATCTCTGCTTAAAGGACATTCATTTTTCATTTTGCAATTAGAGGTGGTTTTTTTTTTGTTGCTTGAGGTGTGTTATATATTTTCATTTTTTTGGAACATGTTTTCTGTGCATGTTTTAGTGTATACCTACTAAATATATATTTTCATTTAGGGAAGTGTTTATCTATTAGTTTTATAAATATTTTTGCTGCATTGGTTTGTACATTTTTATTGCATAGTGATTTGAACCAAATGATTTTTCTATTTTTAATTTTTTTGGAATCTACACATTTGGGTGCTCGTTAGTTTTTTGACCACTCACTATATATACAGAGTGTTCAGGAGAAATTTGACAGTTTCATAAAGAAAAAGAAAAAGTGCTTGGTAACTACAAAATTTAATGGATTGTAAAGAAATTCAACAGGCACGGATATTACACTACTGTCAACAAGTTTCACTCAAAATAACCGCCATTAGTGTGGATCACAGCCTCAATCCTGCTCCAGAACCTGGAGCAAGCTGATTTTACAGTTTCCCTGGGAAGGGTCTCAAACACTACCTTAAACTGTCAATTAACTGAGCTTTTGTATTACTGGCATGGCGATTGGTGTCTTTCTCAACAGAGCCACATACATAATAATCCATGGGGTTAAGATCTGGGGAGTTCAGAGGCCAAACATTGGGACTGGTCTAGTCGTAAAATTTTGCTGACAACCATTTTTGACTTTTCCCAGATGTGCAGCAGGGGACCGAATCCTGCTGCCATACAGAATCTGAAGAAGTTTTAGAATGAACAAAGACGAAATATTAATTGATTAAATTGTCAGGGTTGGTTATTCACCTTTCCTTTTATATTCGTGACATTTTCTCCGATTTTCTTAATCTGTTGTTTTCACACACACACACACACACACACACACAATAATATATATATATATATATATATATATATATATATATATGAAGTATTGTTCATAAGTATTTGAACAAACAGACATTTGAAGTAAAGACGGAAAAGAAGTCAACATTTTTTTGTATACCTTGTTCCAGTTGGTAAAATTCTCGTTTGTAGTGAACCCCAAGTTTCTTATCTTTTGAGGCATCATCCTTTGAAAAGAAACATCTTTTGACTTTTTCAGCATACTCAAATGATTTGCAATGAGGTTGTTTCATACACTTAGAAGCACATTGTTCTACTGTTGCATTTTTCATCCAGGAGTAAACACGACTACCCTTAAGTGAACCTCGGAGAACTCTTAAGAAGTATTTTTCGCTTTTTACTGTAAGAGGAACAGAAAAGTCACATTAGAATAAAAATGTTTATTAACAAATGAAAATAGTTGCCATTTCTTTTTATAATATTGTAAAATAATGAATGTTAAAATATTGTGATAGAAGAACTGTTGCTTTGAAGTGTGGTGAATTAGCCCACAAAATATGGTGATTAAAGTAATAACAGATAAAAATTAGTAACAGGAAGTATATGTAACACAACTTGGAAGTTTTAAAGAATGTTATATTACAGTCATATATAAAGAAAATGCACTTTGTATCAACATTTTCAGTTGCAAACAAATCAACATGTAGTTGTGGAGACGTGACTTACAGGCAGCAGGTCCATATGCCCGAGGGACTATTCTAGTTGGTTAAAAATTAACAGTAAATACCTACAATACTGCATGAGCATGAATTATAACCTTGTAATAGTTCATAAGCTGTAGATTCGTATCAGACCAGGTTTATGGAACAAAGAAAAAAAAGGATCGTATTCTAAAAATAGACAAAGCCAATCTGACCGACGCCAAAATTCAAAACTAACGGATATTCTGAGAACGGAGAAAGGAAAGGATTTTTCTAGTAGTAGGAAGCAAAAAAAAAAAAAAAAAAAAAAAAAAAGCAGTGGCCAGCAAATAGGCAAGTCACGAATACTAATCCTCCTCGAACCGGGTGAACAAATACAAATAAGCTTTAACACTAATAAAATTTTTAAAAAGGAAAATTCATTAACCAAACCACACCTTTGTAACTTGTTCCTTTGATATGATTTATAATACACATATAAAGGACAATTCTTATTACGACTCAAAATTCTTTGTGATTATTTGTACTGTTCTGCTTGTTTCTTTAATGTTACATTTCACATAAAAATTACCTCCAACCAACGTACAACAACTTTCTGGCAAAGTAAAAAGTTAAAAATAAGCACTTACTGTTGTTCATGCTATAGAAATCCCAACCGTAGACATTAGCCGTGAGATTATGGTCTGAATGTGTGATGTTGGTCAAGTCGCAGCGACGATGTTCTTCTTTATATTCAAACATTATGCAACCAGTGGAGAGTTGACAACGAGCAATACATTGTTTGATGGAGATGTTACGGTGACGAGACATGTGATCCCGTCTGTTGATCGAAGCACCTTTTACGACAATAATTTCTCCAGACCCTGGTTATATAAAAATAAGAGTAGTTAAATAATCCAGTAAACTTGAATTTATTAGCATGTGTTAATAAAAGTGGAGTTTGGAAGTCGTAACAGTTCCTAACCCACGTGTGTCCCCAAATTTAAAAATAGTAAAAGACCCACGTGTGTCATAGTTTCCAGAAAGGACCTTTCTCCTATTTTACAGGAAAAAAAAAACATACAACAAAAATAAAAAACTCGTGCGTACAAATAAACCAAAATCCCATCATTAGTCAGTAGCAGTCCCAGCAGTCTTAGACAACATACGAACCAAAAGTGCCATCCCCAGAACTTCACGACGGCAAATAAGTTTTATCCTCTAATGTATTTCAGGAATGACATGCAAGTAAGCATTTAAAAAGAATACTAAAATATTTACGTACACTGTTCCCATGCGATGATTAATGTTACATTATTCATCGGTTGCCTACGAATTATGGCTGTAGGTTAGTAAAACAGTATTTGTAAATGGAAAGTTACCATTGATTCATAGCATGACCATTATAGAAGTTATTGACAACAGTTCACCTTTCACTGACCTTGCCGTTGATTTCTGACTGACTAAACGAAAAGCGTGTGAAGGGAACTGAGTTAGAGTAGTAAGAATTTGGGGGTTAGTCAAAGGGAGCAGACGTGATGGTCGTCTGTTCCCAAGTAAGCCATCTTCTCACCGCGCGGTTGAACCCTTTAAGGGCTTTCGAGTAATAAAGATGCCTGATGGAAATAAACTAAGTCTTGCGTCATCATTTAAAAACAAGAGAAATGAGCACAGACAACCGGAGCCCCAGAATAAAGGAAGTCCGTATCAACCAGAGGAAGAGACAACTCGAAGGAAGAATGCCAATTGGAGAAATACCCCCCCCAAGAACATATCACTCCATTTATATACCCGATACAAAAGGGGAATATAATATTAATTCTCACAGAACATATCTTTCCTAAGCTGATACTCATTAACTGTTTAGGAGAAGGAAAACTCTGAATTCAAAACCAGCTTTACTCCGCTTAAAAAATGACCTTGTGTCGCACCCTCGCTTTTGCAGTATGGGTTGAGTAAATACATACTTCCATTGAGGAAATGCGGCAAAATTGTTCGGGTCTTAAACTCTTTTTTGAAGATCGTCTCTCCCATGTCTTGTTTCAACGACCCGCTCCTTAGTAATGTCCTTAAAATGTGCCACCCTTCCTCAGTGTTTAATAGTGAACCGCTGACTTTTTTTCTACATGACCAATGTCATTCAAATGGCTCTCCATTTCCATTGGAATAGTAGTTCTCACTAATGCAAGAAAAGTGGAAAAGAAGAATTCGCATTGGTCGCGTTCATAACAACAACAATAATGAAACTTTATTTCGATATTATATAATTCGAATAAGAAGTTGATAAAAATTACCGACCTTAAAATTGTAATATATCAACGTATTCTCAGGTCCGACGAAGAAATTCACAGGCGAAAATCTCGATGTTAGAAGTACAAGCGACTGCTGGAATCTATCATGGCATTTTCGGAATAACGCACGTGTAAATTAAGCTTTTCGTTCTGACGTCTTTAGAGAAACCAACTCGGCATTTATGCTTCTCAGCGGCCGAACTACTTCAGCCAACAGGGGTGACAGTAGCCTGACTACTAGCCACCACTCACGATCAGGAGGTTGCAAGTTCAGTCTCTGTAGTCACCCGCTGCAAGAACTTCCTTACACCACGGACTGGATTGATACAAAAGCGGAAAATAGTGCCTTATCCATGTTTCTATTTTTCTCTTCTTTAGAAAGAGCATCAATCAAAATGTCACGTCAGAAAAAAACAAAAAACTATGTACTGTGCATAATTATCAAGTAAGCAATTGAGTCAGGATAACATTTTGATACATTTCGTACAGTTTGAGTATTGTTTGTTTTTCAGACGTAAACTTGAGAAACGGAGCTCACATCAGAAAATGGCGGGTTCAAATGTTAACTATCAAACAATTGTTATCAATGAATATATACAATGAAGATAGGTTCCAAACTATATTTGAACTTGCAGGTCACTTATTTGTACAAAAATATATTCATTTAACATTCAGTTGTTTTAACGCTTTCTGTTGCTAGGATCAAGATCGATAAAAAGCCCAGAAGAATCAGAAGTTTATTGATTCGCGCCTCTTTGATCTACGCATCTCATTGGCTGGTTATCGAATGTGCAGGCGTTGAAAGACCCAAAGAAAAACCGTCAAGAACGAAGGATTCCTGATTCGCGCCTTTCCAAATGTGTTGGCATAAAAACAGTGGGGGATCCCTTTTCCTAGTATTTATTAAGCTTAATTTAATTTAGCATTAGGACAAAAGTACGGGTCTCCTTGTAAGAATTGAAATTAATAATAATGGTCTCCTAGCCGAGCTCGATTGATATTATACGACGCGATGTGCCCTAAAACTAAGCATAGCTTAGATGTGACACAAAGCCGCACCTAGTGAGGATCGAACTCACTTTCCGTAGTTGTAGTAAACTGGCTTGCCAACGACAAGTTGTTTCCTGAATATGGAATGTGAATCTAATATAAAAATATCGTAATTTATTCGTGTTTTTCAAAATTTCTCAGTGTAATATTTAGACTAACAGTCATGTTTTTTTCTTCACTTTACAGTACCCTTTCTTTCATCACTTCATATATTTTGAAATACTGTAAATAGCGTGCAAGATTGTAACCCCCTCCCCAACTACAAACAAACAGTAAAGTATTGGTAGTTCCTTGAGTGCATAGTTGACTCATAAGAAAAACATATATGTATATCTTGGAACACTTTCTCTGATTACTGAACTTATCTGTGTTATAAAAAAAAATCCAATTAGCAAATGTTCTTAGTATAAACTTGGCATTGTTTACATTTCCATCTATATGATTCATTTTTTTTCTAGACAGAATATCACCGACATTTATCAAAAACATTCTATTTTTGCCCATACTTGTGTGCGTTTGGATTGTTCTGTGGCTGAGACGATAACGAATTTTCCTACGGCGTCAATAATGAATATTCGAATCAAGAAAAATCAGGATTGTTACATTTTAGTTCAAACACAGGAAGGTCTTCCTTATTCCAATGCACTGGCACAGCAGTCTTTTTCCTTGTAATTATCACACGATTTTTGGCTAGGAAATGTTCAATTAGATGTTTACTTTATGTTGTTAAAAAAAATAAAATAAATTAAAAAAATTAAAAAAATAGAATAAAAAATAGAATAAAAAATAGAATCAGTACAGTAAGAGTCCAACCAGACTTTTTTTAGCATTATACTTACATTGTAAATCAAACTCCTTGCTAAAAACTTTAAAGATTTGGAACTTTCACAAAACGTACTTTATGGTGCTATAAGTAAGCACAGATCACTTGATGGCCACAGTTCTAACCGCCATTGAGTTATAAAATAATAGAGAAACGGACAAAAATACATTTTTGGGGACTTATAGAAATGATGCACGTTTTGTGTTTTCAACAAATTTAATTGCATGTTGACCCCGCTCCAAAAAAGGCTCCAAAAAACGTAACTATAGTTCTAACTGTCATGGACCTTGAAGTTGAAATATATCCTGAAAATATGATAAACTGAAAGATATGGAACCCCACAGACATTAGAAACGGCCCAAATGAAATTTGGAGACGAATAGAAATTATGTGTACTTCATGCAGTGCTATTTTAACAAATACAATTGCATGTTGAGGTGCAGCCCCCCCCAAAAAAAAAAAAAAAAAAAAAAAAAACAAAAAAACAAAAACAAAACAAAACAAAAACAACAAAAACAAAAAAAAACAACAACACAACAACAACAAAAAGCAACAAAAACAACACAAAACAAAACCAAAACAACAAAAGATTATTATAAAAAAAATTCAAAAGGATCTGAAAATCCTTTTGCTATTCTGAAGACTTATTAGTAGGGATATCCAAAAATGCATACTTCTCTATCAGTAATTCTGGACAAGCGATACATGCTTTAGATTACATTACATTAATTAAAATAATGCCAATTACATGCAGTGAGTGGAAGAGTTTAATCTACGGATGTCAATTTTAAACATCTAAAAAAATAACCTGAATTTTTTCTCTTTTATTAACCACATCCTTAGAAGATTAAGCTACGAAAACGAATAAAGTAAAAAAAGATACCAAGCAATATTATATCTTATTTTTACCGTTTTGTGAACTGAAAATAAATAAGGCATCCGTAAGAACAGAATGGACAAACCGTTATAAAAATGTAAACAATATATAATTCTTCGTGGAATTATCTTTGAAACATGTAAAAATCACATGCACTTTCATTAAGGGAGATAAATTTAAAAAATGATTGAGGTGGGGGTTTGAGATGACAACAAAGCAATTAAAAAAAACACGTTGTCTTCAGAATTCTGAGGGGGGGGATTTTTGTACCCCCTCCCCCCAAAAAAAACAACAACAAAAGACAAAAAAAAAAACTATGCTTGAGCAAGTGCGCAGTTTTGTACATCCCTACTTATCAGTCAAACTTAAAAGCTTTCTTTTTTTTGTTGTTCAAGACTGTCAGTTGAAAGAATTTACTCACGTGGAATGATTTGGTAATAATGTCTACGCTTATTAGTTCGAACGTAGTTCTTGGTGGCAGCACTGACACTAAAAAGATAACAGCGATCATTCAAGGTGTCGAAATCGAAAGATTTGCACTTTGGATTCAGCACGCATTTTTTGGCACAACCGTCGCGATCAATTTTCGGAAACATTTCCAGATTCTGCATGCCTCGAAGAGATGCGTTGTAGACATGGATAAACGAAACGGACATGGTTTTGTATAAGGACGTTGTTGGAACTGAAAGACAATACAGAAAGCATAAAAAATAATGAGATTTAACATTTTTACATTACTTATTCCCTTACAACAGATCATGGTCTTTTTTAATTCCTTTTCTTTCTTTATAATAAAAACGGAATGGTCCATTATTTAGATGAGGTGACGACCCTCAAAAGAAATAAGAATTTTTGTTGTTAATTACGACTTCACAAATAGGCAACGGTATTTTGCAAAGTGTTGGTAATCATGAAGACAGATAAAGATAAAGATCAAGTCAAACAGGTAAAGAACACAACAAGGCTTTATAATACGATGCATTTATCAAACAACTTGCATATACAACATACAATATACAATATGTAACTTGTGAGATACAAAATGTGTGAGAGGTTTACAAATGTGTTATATTTGTACAATTGAATAGTGTAGGTTGTAAGGGTATGGTTGCAAAATAATGCTTTGCGAAACTTAACTGTCTCTGGTAGGAATGTCTTGCTAGTTTGAATAGTTTGACTTGTACGACGTCATCGGCTCTGTGGGTAGGCTGGCTTCATGAAGCACGTCGTTCTTCGACAGCTGGTTGCAGCGAAAGAGCAAGACTGATGGTATCAATCTTCAAAGTTGGCGGCTAAACTAAGCATAGTAAATTGTGTTCTGATTGGTCGCTGACAAAGACACTTAGCCAATCGGACAAGGTCTCTTAACAGGCGATGGTGAAAGACCCATGGTCTCTGTGTTTGACAATAACTAACTGTGTAAGGTAATATTATTTCTTATATTCTAAGCAACGCTAGATAATCAGGATTTATATTTTTGCATTTAATCTTGGACGATTTGGACGGTCTCATTTTTAACCAAAGGTTGTTGCAAGATGATAACGGTCGGAAGATTAAGGAACAAGCGTATTAATATTAATATATAGATGATATTATGATATAGAACCCATATTCAGGGATAAGCTCAAACTAACAAGAAATTATGTTTTTGGTAGTTGAGAAAAAAAATGACTATTAAGCATCGACTTTTTGTAATTATTGATATAAAATTTGTTTTTATTAAGTTTCAGTCTTTGTGTATTTACCATTATGAAGAATTAATTCTTAGTGATTAAGAATTAAAGTGTTACTAACAAAATATAGTTAATATTATAATTATAATATTATAATATAACTAGCAAGACCTGTGGATATACCACAGAATGATAATTCAATTATTACAACGTTTGATATATTTACTTAAGAGCTATTGCTAAATACTTCAATATGCAAAATGTATAATAATCTTGATTTACCTATCTGTTACACTTTTTCTCTTTCTTTGCCTCTTTCTATCTTTTCATTATGTTCGAGTGAAACAGATTAGCGTGATCGCTTTCACGCGCTCACACATCTCCACCTTTCCGCTACTGTCTTTGTTATTATTATATTTTTTCTGTGTAGCATATTTATTTACTTCTTTTTCTTTCTTTATAATAAAAACAGAATGGTCTATTATCTACCTGAGGTGGCGATACTCAAAGGAAATAAGAATAAGAATTTCAAGCAACAACAGATAATCAGGATTTACATTTTTGCATTTAATCTTGGACTATTTGGACGGTCTTATTTTTAACCAAATGTTTTTATAAGATGATAACGGTCGGAAGATTAAGGAACAAACCTATCAATATATAGATAATATTATCATATAAAACCTATGTCCATAGAAGGGCTCAAACCCAGATGACAGCCTCCAGAAATAATTTGTTAGTCCAATCATTGAAGATATCACACACATTCCCTCTCACACACAAGCAGAGAAGAGAGAGAGAGAGAGAGAGAGAGAGAGAGAGAGAGAGAGAGAGAATCTTACCGTCGGCTCCCTCCAACTTTAAGGTGTAAAGTATGGCTGACTGCGCATTATGGCCGCAAAGAGCTTTTAATAAAACAAAATGAATAATGAGTTATAAAATGATGAAACTTTAGAAATTCATTAATGCAACAATTACATGTGTATTGTATTTATAAATAAAGAGTGCTCAATATCAGTGATAGAACATATAAATCTAAATTAGGATAGCATAGACATTGTGTCAACGGGGTTTGGTAACTGTCAGTTTCTCGCCTCTATGTTATTTAGACCAAGAGCCTTTTGGTTTGAGGAACGCATAGGCGAGAAACTGACAGTTACCAAGCGCCGGTGACTCAATGTCTATGCTATCCTAACACACACACACACACACACACACACACACATATATATATATAATCTATTTGACTCTCCACGGGGCCAAAATGTAATACCAAATCAGTTTAATGTAGGGTGCTGCATAGGAAGCGAACTTTTCGTGGGGCAGTGCAAAAATTGTTTAGATCTCGTAGACATTCACATGAGGCACCCCAGGCACCGGTTGATAAACCCAGCCCTCATCCCTTTTTAGTGGAACTAAGCTGTTATCAATTCTCACCCACACCGAACGGTTGCGCCAGGTGAGTATATATATTGTAATACAGGTACAAGTGATAACCTACTCGAGTTTTACCATAAGGATCTTCAGGGTTAAATCCACTGGATTTATCAAGATATTGATTAAGTGCAGTCGATTACACGTGTGTGTCTTTCGTAATAAACGGTTCGTTATATATAACGAACGACTGCAATTAATCCATATCTTGATTAATCCAGTGGATTTAACCCTGAAGGTCCTTATGGTGAAACTCGAGTAGGTTATCACTTATACATGTATCACAATAAATTTGCTCTACTAACGTATTGAGCACTTTTTATTTGTTATATCGCTGCCTTACCTTTCTGAATTTTGCATCAACTAACCATTGTGGCCATATTCACTGGTAAGTCACCTTTTCCATAATATATATATATATATATATATATATATATATATATATATATATTATATATATATCAATGATCCTAGTGTGTTCATATCTTCATTTAAGAAAAAATGGTAATTAGTTCATAGACTTAAGTTTTATCAATATCAATATCAATATACAATGAAATCTGAAACCTTTTCTGAAATTGTGATGAACGAAATCTGGGAACACATGTTTAAGCTTTTTTGTCTGGATTTTTTAGATGAGGCTTAGTAATTTGTGTCATTTGGATTTTTAGGACGGTTATTCTAATCTTTATTGTTATTTACACAACGTTTCGGCCGATGTGTCCTCGCCCTTCTTCAAGTGTTTCTTGTCGAACTCAACAACTTTCTCGTTGAACTAAGGAACCTTCTTGCCAAACTCGGAAGACTTCACGGAACTTCGAACCGAACCCTTTATTCACTCAATCGGATTAGACTGTTCTGATTATGCTAACCATAACATAAGTGTTAAGCTATGTTAAGTATTCTATGTTATTACCACCCGTGGTCAAGACCAGTGCTTCTCAACCTTTTTCGGCTTATGGACCATTATTTATTCAAAAAATTCCCATGGACCAATCCTACTTTTCTTGAATGTTGCTGCGAGCGGCTAGTACACGTGTTAAAGTAAGACAAGACAATTCATTTTCCGCCGATCATCGACGTGCGCTTAAATAGAGATTTTCAACTGGGGAGGGGATCATTATAAGAAGCGCTAAATTAGTTAAATTTTTGTGAAATGGCTAAAACATTTTTGTGGCTTCGAACTCTCTGTGGACCACTAGAAATGTTCTGTGGACCACAGATGGTCCAGCTGGACCACGTTGAGAATCACTGGTCAAGATTGAACCAGCAACCTACAGATGATTGTCCCTTAGAACTATTTTAAATCAACCCTTATATACGTTGCGCCATGTGTCCAACTGATTAAGCTTTTGGAATGTTTTATTAATAACTGTATATTAAATATCAATTGATCATAATTCTATTATATAAGATTATAGACTTAACTTGAACAACTATAACAAAATTCTTCCTTGTAAAATTCAAGTATCTGAAGAGTTTGTTTTGGTTTGTGCGTTGTTTTTTTTTTTGGGGGGGAGTTGGACGCACATCACCTATTTTAAATAGGTACTGTAATCTTTGTTGAAGTAACGTGTCCATTTTCTTGCTTTTGTGCTAAACAGCTGTTTAGCGTTTTAATTGTTATAGACGATGGCAATGTATGGTTTTGTCACTCCATAGTGCAGGGATCTTGGCGATCTTTTACAAAACAATGGGAGGTGTTTTTTTTATGTGAAATACACTGATATAAAGAACAACCACCTGTTTGAGGGAAAATGCCATAAGAAAAGGAAAAAATAAATCGATAAGCCTATTATAAACGAAACAGAAGTTACATTCATTCTTTAACGAAAAGGAAAGCTTTTAGGATAAATGTCTTTTGCCAAGGTCTTTGATTATCAATGGCGTATTAAAAACGACACGGTTAGAATAACCATATTCTGTTAAGAAAGGTTAGATAACAAAATTGGGATTTTTAAGATCTTCTCTAATAATAAATACAAATATTAGTGTGTCACAATTTTTCAATTTGATTTTAGTGGCCGTAGCCCAACTTATCATACCATTTTAGAATCAGATCGACTCCATGAGCAAATTAAAATCATTCTGGGTCAAATCCGGAGCCCTGAAATTTGGAATTCCCAAGTTTTAATTACTGTGAGTGTTTTCAGCGATTTTTACGGATTTTTTTCAACGAATCTTTTTGTATAATGATAATTTTTATGTAAGTTAATTTGGGAATAATGGAAATTAATTGCGAAATTCAGCGAAAGTCAAACATAAAATAGAAATAATTGTTTGTATGGAAAGTAAAGAGCTACGTACATCAAACTGTCTTGAAATCAAGTGGCAGCAGACGAATTATCGTTGAACTTTTAAAAGGTAAACTTAAATATTAATGCAATACATAAATGCAGCGATCAATTTTGAGTTCTTCTGAAGTTTATTGTTGCCTATCGCATACAGCATACCTCACAAAAAGAAATGGCTACCAACAGAGGACCCAATTGCAATCAAAAGAGCCAAGGCTGCAGCGAAGACAAATTTAATAAAAGGCCAAATGAAGAGCCCGGCACAGGAGGTAGCTGAATTGACGCCAGATAGGGCGGCTTTTAAGCTAGTAGGAAATATTTTCTACTTTATGTAAAAAATGCTACACATCTATAAGTCAATGACTCTTTTAAAAACACCTTTTTTAAAATTCATTTTTTATCGATTTAATCTTAAGCTGTGGAACATAAAGGTAAAAGGTCGTACTAATTGTAATTGGTGCCCTTGGAACGGTCCCCAAGGGTCTGGAAAAGAGTCTGGGTGAACTGGAAGAATCGAGACCATCCAAACTACGGCATTGTTAAAATCGGCTATAATACTTAGAATAGTCCTGGAGACCTGAGGAGACTTGCTGTCACTCAACATCCAGCGAACCACCGGCTAAGGTGGGTGTGAAAAACACTAATAATAATAATAATAATAATAATAATTATAATAATAATAATAATATGAAGATATGAGGAAGCCGGGATCAGTCAGAATACTGACAAGAGTCTTGGAGAACTGTGAAAATTGGTTGTCACTCGGACTCAAGTGAAGTCCATCAGCAAGTACTCGTGTAGGAAATAATAATAATAATAACGGATCACCTTATCCCAGCAAGAAGACCAGACCTAGTGTTGATTAACAAAAAAGAAAGAACTTGTCAACTGGTGGATTTTGCAGTTCCAGCTAATCACAGGGTGAAGCTAAAGGAAAATGAAAAAAATGGACAAATATTTTGCCAAAGAACTGAAAAAGTTATGGAATATGAAAGTCAAAGTGATACCAATTGTGGTTGGTGCAGTTGGAACGGTCCCAAAAGATTGGAAAGGGGTTTGGAAAGTTTGGAAATCAGAGGAAGGATTGATACCATTCAGAACACTGCACTGCTGCAATTTGCCAGAATACTCAGAAGAGTCCTGGAGACCTGAGGAGACTTGCTGTCACTCAGACTCCAGTGAAAGACCATCAGCTAATGCTGATGTGAAAACTCAAAAAGAAATAATAATAATAATAATAATAATAATAATAATAATAATAAAGGGGAAACCTCAAGAGAGAAACTGAATCTCTCTTAATAGCAGCACAAAATAATGTCATAAGGACCAATTATATCAAGGTAAAAATTGATAATACGCAACATAATAGCAAGTGTATGTTATGTGGTGGCAAATGAAATAATTAATTGCATAATAAATTGGTGCAAAAGGAATTCAATTCTAGGCACGTCTTGTTGGGAAACAAAATGATCTACTGGTAATTGTGCAAGAAAGTTTTGACTATACTACCAAATGGTATATACACAAAACGGAATATTTCATTCATCTCTCCACTGTAAATAATATTGTTCCATTGATTTTAGCTTTTCATTTCATTCTTTGAATACTTGTGTTGTTTGACAACATTTAAGATTCCAGTGAAAATTTAAAAAAAATTAATTTCATTTATCAAGCGATTTGTCTATTTTCAAACAATTGCCTAACCCGATTGAAAGGCTGAAGAAACATCTCAAAAGAAAAGCTCATATAAATTAATTAAGTTTCACGAGTACTCCATATATATATATATATATATATATATATATATATATATATATATATATATATATATAACCAGGTAAGTTGTTGTTGGTTTTTCTTACCCCATAACCTCCTGCCTTATTCTAAATATAAACAACCCCCAGTTGTATATACAAGGAGTAGCCCAAACATTTTTGAGATGTTTATAGGGTTAATAATTAAAAATAAATCATTCGTATTTGAGTGTATTTGATGTGTGCCGGTTACATCTCTGCATCCAACTCCAAATCATTCGTATTTGAGTAATTTTACTTTTCATTATATTGTAACTTATGATAATATCAAATGTCTTTTTATCAAAGTAAGGACTTTGGAAATTCTGAAATGATTTGGGCCTCAAAAAAATTGAAATCTAAATTGTAGCCAAAAGTCAAATTACAAGGTACAGTGGATTTTTAACTCTCCTAAAAAAGTTTTAAAGTTGATGTTATCATAATCATGAGAAAAAAAAACTGTAACAGAATGATTAGTAAGAGTGTAAGTATACTTTGAAATAACACACTCTTTCTTTCCTCATAACTCCAGTACACTATGATATACATGGAGGAGCCTAAAAGTTTTTCGGAATTTTAACAATATAAACAAATCTGTACAGTCTCTGCCATTTTCTTGAAAACAGTCTGATGATACTGATATTTATCAGTTGAAATACATTCTTACTGTTAATACGAATGGCATCTGATTTAACAAAACCAACAGTCTTTATATATATATATATATATATATATATATATATATTATATATATATATATATATGTGTGGTTTTGTTAAATCAAATGCCATAAAATTTATCAATTTCAGCATAAGTTCAATGTTCCTGGAGTAATGTCACATCGAATAATTTTCCCTTTTCAATATTGTTTTAATTCAAAAATACACGTACATGTCCTGTTGCTATAAAAAAATACAACTTATTACCTGAAATAAAAACATAAAATTTTAACACACACAGAGAGAGAGAGAGAGAGAGAGAGAGAGAGAGAGAGAGAGAGAGAGAGAGAGAGAGAGAGAGAGAGAGAGAGAGAGATCCTTATTTTAAATGTGTTCTTTTCTAGTAAAGAAAAAGTAAAGTCGGCGGAGTGGCCAATTGTCGGTATCAGCCGAACAGTGAGGGAGTCTATCCCCCTTTCGGACAGCGTTTTTGCAGAGGTAGAGCACCACACTTTACCGCTCAGATGAGATTACCCAAGCTGTGCTACTCATGCACTGATTTGGAGAGGACCGGTATCGAAACCCAGAACCTTGCGCTTCTTAAGTGGATGCTAATTTAATGGATTCGCCGTTATTAGCATTTACTGTTTCTACGATTTTAGATATCAAATCTGTTGTTTTCTCTTGTGGGATAACTGACCAGGTAACATTCAAAGCTCAAACAAATCACATTTTATTTGTCTAAATGTTTTAGATGAGGCTTGATGTGCACGATGTTGTCCACATCTTTATTGTGGTATATAAAAACACAACGTTTCGGCCGCTGTATCCTCGACCTTCTTCAGGTGTTCCCTGTCTATTTGAGTATAGCAATGACTTCCCAAGTTTTTCAAATTCAATTAAAAAAAATATTTTTAAACATTTTTTTTTATCTATTTGACCCATAGATAGGACCCTAACAGGTACTACCACCCTGGATCGGAGTGTACCTGGGAGTAATAGTAATGAAGGGTTACTCCACATTCCCCTGAGCTGCAGAATTGGAACTTCACCACTAGATGCTGTTTAACGTCATATCCAGGACACTAAGACCCTCAGTCTGCGCCTTCTAGGAGATATATGATAAAAAGGGTTGAGGGTTTTCCATAAGTATAATAGGTTCGGGGCAAACGTATAGGTGCTAGGGCTTGACGTGACCAGCCGATTTATCAGAGAGGGGTTATCCGACCGCCTGTTTAGCCGATATAAGGACCAACGTGAAGTGTGCAGGTCCTTGACCCAGCTTCCAGAATTCCATCCTTGAGCATCCCGGATCGTTACCACAGCCAACAGTTGGAACCATTGGGGGATTTTGCCGCTCTGCAGAGGTGCAGTCGGTGTATTCTACAGCCCCAACCAAAAAGGCTAGCATTCTCTGTAGAATGTTGACTAATTTAACAAGTGGGTTTCTTCTGAATGCTATACAATAATAACCTATGTAAATGACAAACTAAAAAATACCAAGACCTTATAAAAATGTATCTTAAACAAAAAATGTCTAAGCATGAGAATAAATTGAAAAAAAAATATTGGCACTTTTTTTGGTGGTGGAGAGGTTCTTGGTTATAATGTTTAGCAAACCTCCGTAACCACTTCCTCGTCGGTGACAATGTTTGATGACAGCGGACTTCGAATCTTAGTGTCACGTTGGCTTTCAAAATCCGAGAACATTCTTCCTCGTGGTCTCGGTCATGCAAAAATCTAGCAGCAACAGCAGAGTTGGTGCTCGCCCCTTCAAACAACCCCAACGAAAACCAAATGAAAAATGGTTAAGAAGGAGCTAAAATGAAAACTGAAAACCTAAACCAAAAACTTGAACTGTAAAAAAAAAAATACTTGAGCACGAACTTAACTTGATTAACCACAAACATTCAACACAACAAACTTGTGGTGATTAAAATAAAACGAAAATAATAAGAATAGAATAAGAACCCTCCCCCCCCCCATACAAACTACCATGGGGCCTTTACCGGAAGAATCCTCGCGCATTTCCGACAAAAAAGGACTGTCCCCCATCTCCCCAAAATAATCTCTCGGTAGCCACGGAGATATTCCATTGCTACAGGCGACTATGACCCGGTCAATAAAGCCTAAGTCATAAAACTACCTCCTACCTTTGTCTCTTTCCTTTTCGTTCCTTTTGTTCCTTAAATTTCTTTCCTTTTCAGCGCAACCACCAAATGAGATGGGGTACTAAACAAAAAAACCTAAAGAACACACACCAAAAATATCCAGATACATTTAAACCTGTAAAACACCCCAAACCACTTATGCCCCATAAACTCAAACTTGACCGGACAAAACCTACAGATGAGTCCCACAAATGACAACCAATTTGCAATTCATCTCTCCCTCTCTCGCTTTTCTATCTCGTTTTTGCTTTTATTTCTCTTCTTCATATAAAATTCATTAAATAAAAATTTCTGTCGTTATGTCTTATCTTTTTCGAATCAGTATGCGATCTTGAAAATTACAGAACTTACCCCACTAGAGTCCC
Organism: Doryteuthis pealeii; assembly: GCA_023376005.1. Lineage (NCBI taxonomy): Eukaryota > Metazoa > Mollusca > Cephalopoda > Myopsida > Loliginidae > Doryteuthis > Doryteuthis pealeii. The sequence continues at coordinate 13,519,143 of CM042137.1, forward strand.
CTAAAGTAATTTTTCCCCACAACTTGACTCGAGATCTGAAAGAACCGTGGAATATGAGTGTCATGGGAGTGTCCATAATAGTAGATGCGCAAAGAACCACTCCCACAACATTAAACCCGAGATTGAAGGAATTGGAGATTCGAGAAAGAATTGAGTTTGGCCCGGTTACGACAGTGACACAATCGGCAAGAATACAGAGAATGTTGGTGGATAATTGCAGAGACTTGCTGTCACTCAACTACACCCGAAAGAAGAAGAAGAAGAAGAAGAAGAAGAAGAAGAAGAAGAAGAAGAAGAAGAATGTTAAGGAGCAATTAAAACGTGATAGAAAATATCATACGCATTAGAATGAATGTAATATTAGATATTAAATGAGTTTAAGGAATATTATTTTTACCAAAATAGAACTTACCCAAAACAGCTAAAACGCCAAACAATTTTACAGCCATCATGGTCGATTAGAATGTATTAGAGCTACTTTGATTTTCTCTTTTTATGAGGAGGAAATCACGTGATCTTCAATGTAATCGATATCTGTAATTATCCATTAGTAAAAAAAATAAATAAATAAAAAGAAAATATAAATAAATCGATTCTCTTTTCCCACGAAAAAAAACAACAACAATAAAAAACAAAAACAACGAAAAAAACTTTAATATTTGATATTGTTTCGGAGAACAAAATATTAGACTGATTTCATGCAAGATCTCCATTTAGAATATTTTGATCAAATATTCTTTTTATTTGTGTTTTTACCAAACCCCTCCGCACGAGCAACATGTAAAATTTTAAGCAGAATTTAACAGGTTTGGATTCTTCCTTCTCCTAGACCGGTTGCCATTCCAAAGTTAAAGAACCCAATCTACTCTACAATTTGCTCATCAATGGAGGGAGAATAGCTGGATGTATACCTTTCCCAATTAGCGCTATGTGAAAATGCAATCAGCCTCGTCCAGGATTGGAACTCGTGTCGCCATGTCTATTTCCTTTGACGATAACCAAAGTTCGACGATAAAATTACCGAGTTCGAAGAGTATGTTCTCAAGTTCGAGAAGGTTACAGAGTTCGACAAGAAACACCTGAAGAAAACTAAGAACGCTTGCAAAGAAAAGGAGAGAGAGAGAGAGAGAGAGAGAGAGAGAGAGAGAGAGAGAGAGAGAGAGAGAGAGAGAGAGAGAGAGGGGGGGGGAAACTTCAACTGAAGAAGGACTGAATGCTGTTGTAGGATGTTCCAAACTACCGCAATGACAGATACAGTAAATCATCATCATCATCTTCTTCTTCTTCAGTCTTTGTATTATCTTGATAGGATTTTCCTCATTTTATGCATCAATAAGATTCCTATATTTGTATCTTTTTGCAAACTTTCTGTTGGCTTTTTTCTGCACTTTAATTTGGTATACTTTGAGATGATTGAATTATTTTTACTTGGAGATTGACTTCAGTTTCTTCTTGTGTTTCATTCTGTCACGTTGAGTAATTATTAATCTCTCTGTTTCAAGCCTTTTTGCAGTTTCTTCTTGTGTTTCCTGTTGCCTACTCATTCTTAAGTTCTTCGACCGTTTGTCATCTTCTATCACCACCATCTTTTTCGGGTTGTATTGGGATTTTCCTTTCAGGTCAGACCTCTCTCTCTCTCTCTCTCTCTCTCGTTCTTGTAAACGCGAAGACATGTTTCTGTGTACACTTTTAAAAAATTCCCGATACAATCTTAAATCTAATGCACATGGGAGAAAAGTGACAGAAACGCAACATATGTCTGCCCAGCAGGGCTCTCTAGTCTCAACTCCGACTGACTAAATTCTACTTTTCTAGGAGTCGCCTAGTCATGTGACTCTCTAAGCCAATGGGTGTCCTGTTCTAGTTCTATCAAATTCTCACTGATTTTCCTTTGTTACCACTAATTTAAAATCTACACTACACTTCCTTACGAAAATGATAGGCTATGCCTATCCATTATGTAGCATTTGTTGTTCATCAGAAATTCGTCTGTCCAAATTATGTTTGGCATTGACTTGGTCTTGTATGAACTGTAACCTTCCTGCTGTTTAGAAATAAATGATTTCTCTGCATCTGCCTTGTATTGTTACATAATTTATGTGGTGGCATAAATTGTTGACAAACCCTGTAGCTAAATAAGGGGCCATTGGCTTTCAGATCAGCCAGTGGAAAAATACCAGGACTGTTGGTAACCCCATCTGACCCCTAGAGAATACGTCACGAGAAACACGTAACTAGATTTAGATTTAGTTTCAACCTGAGATCGACACAGAGTAGACGTGCCACTGCAAGGTTAATTCTCCCGCGTGGCGAATAAGAATGGGCAGAAATAAATCATGATCAAGAAATAAAAGTCTTGTGAGTTGATTAATTGCACGACTAAAAACTAGCCTTTAAAAAGAAGCCCTTAGTAGAGACAGCAACCAGAAGACGACAAGATAACAAGCAAGAAGTTAGCAGTAAAGCAGAAAAGAAATGAAGAAGTCTGTCTGTCTGTCTGTCTCTGTGTGTCTCTCTCTGTCACCCGAGTCTCCTCTCTCGTGTATATACCCAATGTTCGATGTACGGTGTTGAGTATACAACAGTATTTCTATGTTGTTTATTCAAAAAAATTGGATTCATAATTTTCTGTTTGTTGTTCTTTTCTGTCTCAGACTCTTTGCCTTGACTTTCTTATGCTAGCGAATCAATGTCGTCTTTCATTCAAATCTTTGGACCATATTACGTTTAGGCACCCCTTTTTGATCTCGATTAAGAAAGGACATGTTTTTCATTTACAAGATATATCTAAAAATCGTCTATTAAAACAACCAGATATTGACGGTGTAAATGAAAAACATGTCCTTTCTTAATCGAGATCAAAAAGGGGTGCCTAAGGGTCATATGGCCCAAGTCTTCTATGCTCAATAATTTGGAAGACAGGTCAATATTACCAAAGAAAAAATCATCATCACCAAGTCGTTCCGATAGCATGGATCTCCATCACACTTCCTCGCCATCCACCCCTATTGGCCATTGCTCCTGAAAAGTCTTATAACTGCTGTTATAATGAATTATTCAAACTGAAGATTTGATTATTAGAAATATTTGTAAACCTTTATTTTGGTTGATACAGACTTTGTAATCAAAGGATAAAAGTTGATTATAAAGGAACTCTAAGTGCATGTGTGTTTATTTGGCTACCATTAATGTTTCTTCTCCCAGCATTCCCTGTTAGGAGTGATAACTCCTTACTGATTATGTTGGATCACCTTAGCAGAAAGTCCTCTGCATAGCATCCAGTATCCTTGCAGAGCTGATTGATGTAGGTTTTTGCTGGTTGACACACCCTAGTGTGTCCATGTGTAGGTACCCATAGGAGAACATCTCTCATGAGTCATCCTTGCTTCTCCAGCAGTGTCCTGCATGCCTAACCCTCCTTACTCGTATGGTTTGTGATATGGGAGGCAGGTGGCCATATAATTGCTTCTTTGTGGGGTGCTGTTTCCACGACTTATTCAAGACCGTTCGCAGCATTCTTGTGCAGCTCCCATCTAGCTTATTCTCAAGGCACTTCGTTAGGGTCCAAGTGGTACAGCCATATAGCAGTACCGATATAACCACAGCCTGGAAGAATCGTCTCTTTAGCTTGTCAGGGAGGTCAGATTTCCATACGACGGATAATTTGTTGGTGGCCAATCATGCCTTTCCTATTCGTGTGTTAACATCGCTTTCTGTGGATGAGATATTACTACCTAGGTATGTGAATTTTTCTACTGGTTTAAGAGGCCTACCGTCTAGAGTGGAGATGTCTCCTTGCTTTTTGAAGCTCATGAACTCAGTTTTATCAGAGTACATAGTCTAGGCATATTATGAATATATATGGAGTTAAAGTATCTCCCTGCAGGACCCCAGCGGCAATGTCAAAGAAATCTGTGTCGCCATCAGGTGAGCGTACCATCGCTTTAGTGTCTTTGTAGAGCATCATTATGGCGGCAACAGTTTCTTTGGGGAGACCATATGCTAGTAGTATTTGTTCCATCTTCCCTCTGTGTATGGAATCAAAAGCCTTAGAGAAATCTACGAATAGTAGCGTTGCCTCTAGATTCTTTGCTCGAATCCCTTCTATAATTCGTCGTATAGTCAGGATTTGAGAGGTTGTGGATCTATTTCTGCGGAATCCGTTTTGATTTTTCCTAAGGATTTTCTCCATTTCGGGTCGGATGCGATTAAGAAGGCCATTATATACCTTAGCTGCAATAGCAGTAAGAGTTATGCTTCTGTAGTTTTTAGCGATTCCGAGGTCTCCCTTTTTTGGGAATGGGAGGATGTATCCTTTCGTCCATTTATCTATTCTATTTTGTCTATATACAGCATTGCATAGCCTGAGCAATATGTCGTTGAACTTTCTGGTTTTCCATACCTCTGGGGGTATTTTGTCGAGACCTGCTGCTTTTCTACCCTTTAGTTTCTTTAAGACCTCGTTGAGTTCTTCTGTTGTAAAATCTCCCAGTTTTATGTCTAGCTGTCTATCTATGATATTTTGAGTGTTATTTTCTATGATTTTAGGAGGGCTACCCAGTAGTTTCTGGAAATGGTCTTTCCATTTCTGTAGTCTATCTTTTTGACTGGTTGCCTTTAGCTTTGATCTAGAGGTACTTTTCCTACCACTAATATTATTTACGATTTGCCATGCTAATCGCGACTGTCTATCTTCCACTGATTGTCTGATGTTATTTATTTGTGTTTGTATATATTCGGTTTGTTCTTTTTTGTATGTTTTGGTTAGTTCTATCTGGGCTTTCCTAAGGCTATGTAGATTGGTGTTAGTTGGATTTGTTTTATTATGTTGGGCTGCTTTTTTGATATCATTTCTTTTTTCTCTGACTTCTTCCGTCTCCCAGGGAACAGTGTGTTTAGCTCTTAGTTTGGTTGGTACGCACTCTGCTGCTGCTTCTAGGTGAGCACAGACAAAGTTTTCATATTCCTCGTTTGGTGAGAGACTTTCAGATGTCTCCTGGAGGATATCAAATTTATTTCTTACTGTGACAGCGTAGCGATTGCATATATCGCTGTTGACAAGTGCCGACCATTTGTATCGTATAGATTTACTAGTTTGCTTTTTATTTCTACGTAAGCTTAGACGTAATTTCGTAGTGACTATTCTGTGGTCGGAGGATACTCCTTCAAAGGAGGAATATGCCTCGCAATTCATTGCACTATTTATCCATTTGTTGTTTATTAGGATGTAATCAAGTTGAGCTTTTGTGCTATTTGGGTATGTGTATGTTCATAGTTTGCCCTTCCGTTTTTGGAATTTGGTGTTTAAGCAAACAAGTCTGTTTTCAAGGGAGAACTCAGCTAGGAGGTCGCCATTTCTGTTTGAGGTGTTGTGTAAGCTGAATCTATTGTTTTCAGTTTTTCCTATCTATGCATTCATGTCTCCCCCAATGATCAGTACATTATGTTTGGGGGGGGGGGTGTCTGCATAGCAAGGATAACCCATTGTAAAATGTTTCTACATCTGTTTCTTTGCTGGCATTTGTGGGGCTGTAACACGATACTACAGTCATGCAAGGATTGCCATTAAACGTAGCACTCATGATTATCGGTTGGATTTTTTCTATGCTATTGTTATAATTAGACAAGTTCTGAGATTTTTTTATAATGAATTAAAGAAATACTGAAGGGGAGAGAGAGAGAGAGAGAGAGAGAGAGAGAGAGAGAGAGAGAGAGAGAGGGAGAGAGGAGGGTGGAAAAAGTCAACAGGGCATTGGGTGTTAAAAAAGTTACAGGCTACCTTTGATATATGATACCTCCCAAGACGGTTGAGGATTATATTATCATGTTAAAGCAAATGATCAAATATTAGCACGAAATTACGATGTAGCACTTTGATTTAGTGCTTTTCAGTTTGTTTCACTGGCACGCATATGATATACAATCTGGGATGATTTGTTTTTCTTTGTAATGTAGATTATTTATTTAGAGTAAGGTTTTAGTTACAAGGGACATTATACTAGTTATTGTTAATCTTTTATACCTGAGACTATAAGTCTGGAATTAACTTTGTGTTAGTATTGTGATTGTACTAGTTGTTTGAAGAGGGGCAGACAGTTGAAGTTTCGGAGTTGAAGTCGAAAGACTTGGTTGAGTTTGCAGAGGGGGGAGTTGGGCAGAGTTGAGCCGAGGCGAGCATTTGGGCTCTCTCCCCCCTATTTGACTGGACCCAACGATGATAGAGTAGCAGAATAGAACCGCCTGGTGCCATAATCTCTTCCTAACCACTTGGACTATCATCCTAACCTGCCTTGTTTGTCTCTCTTTGTTTGATGCTGTTGTTTTACTTATGACATATGGGTGCGTTCCCGGACACGGCGTAGGGTTTGACAATAAGACGGCCAGTGACAGAGATCGATCCAGACAGACTGCTATTGCTCATCAATATTCTCTTCGGACGTCCTGTACGTAATGATTCAGGGTATCGATCTGGGAGACTGCTATTGGTAGTGATTGATATTCTCCAGGATGACTTGAACAAGAATGGTGAAAGCGACGACGGTGCGTTAACACGGGACGAGCGGGCTCCCTATGTGTTATAATTGGTGCCGTGACCAGGATTTTATCGACCTGGAGAAAGACGGACTAGACGAGAAAAGAAAGAGAGGCAAGGGAAGGAGAGAGTAATGGACGAGAGAGAGGAAGACATACTAGGTGGACGAAAAAAAAACCAGACCAACAGAAGAAATAGACAGTGGAAAGAAGGGAACTAAAGGATAAAGAAGAAAAAGAAACTTAAACGAACAAGTGCAGAAATGAAAAAAAAAAAAAGGACATTAAAAGATAAAGAGGAGAAATAGACATTAAAAAAAAAGGAAAGAAAGGAGAAATTGACGCATGAATTTTTTTTAAATTGTGGAATGCACGCACGCACACACACATATACTAAAATTGGGGTAGGAGATTTTATATTAAATTTTTATTTTGTTCTACTGTCTCTTTGTAAACCTCATGTAAACAGGTTAAAGTTAAAAGGTTATTTTTTTTTGTTTTTTTAGATAGACTAATTTGGAAATGTATATTATGTACCGGAATATTCTTTATTTTTGATCGAATAAGTGGTGGTTTTTGTATAGAATTTTTGAGGGAAGGAGAAAGAAAATAAAATAAAAGAAAGCAAAAGTTTTAAAGATCTCAGAGGGAAGAGAGGAAAAGAAGGGGCGATGTAAGGGAGAAACAGATTTCAGTGATATTTTCCATTTTGTGTAGAAAGCGTAGGGAAAGATATAGAAAGTACATGTTGCTTCTGTAAGTTGAATTTTATTTTATTTTAAATTCTATTTTAGAGAAAATGTTTTTGTTTAGTTAAATTTAGTTAATTGGAGTTATTTTTTTTAAAGAAAGAAAGAGCTTTGAAAAGGTACTTAGGCGTTCTAAATGTTGTTTTGTGAAAGTAAAGAAAGGAGGAAGTAATGAAGAAAAAAAAACGAAATGCGTGATTTGTTGATCAGGATACAGATGGACCACCACCCACGTGTCATGTTTTGGTGGTGGGTAGAAGAGTTAATGTGTTTTAAAGAGAAAGAGATTGTTAGTGAAACGATCGCGTAGCTGGATACAAAGAAATGGATAGATAGAAGGCCATCCAAGGAAGGAGAAGTAGAAAAAGAAGCAAACAATGAACGCTTAATTATTGGCAGCTAATTTTTTTTCTGGTTTCACATTTTTATTGGTAAATTTATTTTTTTTTGTTGTAGTTGAGTGTTGCTATGTGTAAGGTTTGATAATCAAAATTTAGAGGAATAATTTCTAGGGTATAGTTCTGGCATTTTGGAGTAATAATTACCATTAAAAAGTTGAGAATTTTTTTTCTATTGCTGAGGACCCTTTGATTAATTTCATATACTGAAGTTGACAATCAGAGAACAATACCCGTGTGTGCGTGCTGCAGTTGAGTACACTTAAAAAAAAAAAAAAAAGGCAAAATGAAAAAAAATGAAAAAAAAAATGACAGGAACTAGATTTGAACTCTTCTATTTTCCTGATAGGGTGAACATAGTGTATGTGGTGATGAGAGGTGACCCCCCCCCCCCCAGGGCAACTTTGGCCATTGAACTGTGCTGTATTTGTTTTGTTTTGTTTTTTCTCTTGGTGCAAATCCAGTGAGTAGTACTTGGAGAATATCAGGCAAACTCAGCATCTTACAGTCCAGTGTGTTTTGTTACTGTTGTATCCTGAGATGTAGGATATACAGAAATGATAATAAAAACAGGGAAATTGTTAACAATAACAATATTTGTTTTATTTATTCTCACTGACAGGGAATACAGTGGGATGGTTTTGGATTAGAGTTCGGCTGATGATGGGATACACGTGTGTCACCTACTCGGTACTGGTCTGGTCTGCTGATTGTCAGTATTTTTGTCCCCCTCTTCTTCAGAGAGTCTGGTTCGAATCGTTAGGGGGAGATAACTCTCCCTAACAGTTACCTTCATGACTTTGGCAAAAGCACCCAGAACTGCCAAATTGTGCTACACATTACCAAAATATTATAAAACTTTTGGCTCTCCTTCGTACATTGACTTAAGCCACAAAGAATTCAATGATGGTATACTGTTCTTTATATAACACTGCTTTTATTTTGTTTTGTTTTTATCTTCACAACTTTAACTGCATAAGGGGGGGTGTTATTGATCAGCACTAAAAGTCTCAATAAAATGGATTTATTGCCAAACTGCAGATTTACCTTAATCTTACTTTTTACCATAAATCAAGATTTGCTGTTTTATTCCTTCCTATTCCCATCAATCTTGAGACGTCTCACTGATGCTCATGTCAGCTTCTGTTCCTTAAGCACATTAAGAACTGAGAAGTAAATGGCTAATATCAAATGTGGAAACCAAATAAATCAATCTGTGATCAATAATAACTGACATGACATTTTTTTTTTGGGGGGGGGGGAATGGTTAAGAAAACACACACACACACACAAACCCCCCCCCCAAAAAAAAACTTGTTTCTGAAATTCAGTTGCACAATATCCTCTTTCATCAATGTCAAAAATGTATGAAATAAAATCATGAATAGTGACATAAAATCTTGATTTCATAACAGCAACGTCCAATACTGTGATAACTGACTGTTGGTGTACATAAAAAAGTGGAAACTTACATAAAAATATAGGTAGAAGCATCACAAGATAAATTATTATTGGATGCATCATTTCACTGCTTTAAAAACAATTGCATCACATGGGTAATGCAGGTTTTGCTTGTACTATCTACACTCCACAGCATTGCCATAGGAAATGCTGTAGAGCAGTGCTTCCAAAAGTAGGTGGAACAATCTCCCTAGAGGAACTGGAAAGATCTAAGAGGGCTGTGGGGCAAAAAGGGTCAGTGGGGGTCAGTAGGGAGAAAACAGAGGGGTAACAGGTAGGCATTAGGAGCAGTTAATAAATAACTTGTTTTTTTACAAAATCTAAATGAAATATGTTATAAATACTAAGATAAAGGAACACGTATGCAGTTTATACAGAATAAAACTGACATAAGAATTTTAAGCAAATGCATAGTTTTGTTATGTAGTTTGTAATCAGAATCAAAAGTCTGAATGTTTGCTTGACACCTGTACACAACATGTACAGTAATAAACTCTTCCTAATCAACACCCAATTTGGGATGCTGGAGACCAACTTTAAGCAAGTCTACAAAGGAACAAGTCATTGTATCTCAATTATGCATTGGTCATACAAGACTAACGCACTCCAATATACTCAAACAAGAACAACAACCACAATATGGAACATATCAAACACCTTTGACAGTTAAACACTTATTCATGGAATGCAGGTTTCTTGCTCACATCAGAAACTTATTTTAAAGCAAACAATATGAAAGATGTTTGAAAATGTCAACATGGAGGATATTCTCTCTTTTTTATAGAAATAAAATTATACCATAGAATATAGACATGAAATAAATCAATACCATACAACATAATTCCCAATAATGCTAACACATTGTTAAAACCAATTACTAAAAAGTATAAATATAAATACACAACATGTATAACTTCCTAACTGTTAGGCATGACATAACCCCAGACGGGTTGATATGCCATTAAAATCAATAAACAAACAAATAAACAAACATGTACAGTGGCACACCAGTTACCATATGCTGTTGTTTTCAATTTGAAGCATACCAAAAATTAAAAAAATAGTGTGTATTTACATGTGTGTATAAGGGAGACACTAGAAATCCATTGGGAAGCCAAGGGGGGGCTAGCCTGAAAAAGTTTAGGAACCACTGTGTAAAGTGTAGATAGAAAATATAAGAAAAATAAGAAAATAAGTCACATTAAAATTTTGTGCAAAATACAAATAAGAAAACTCAAGAATAGTTGTTTTACACGGACGTTGTAGAAAACAGACCAGCTGACTCAATCACTCATTTTTTTAACCAATCAGCAACCAAGATTCCAAATATTTATTAGAAATAAAAATTTTAATTCTTAGAAATGCCAATCCATATATTGACAGATAAATACATGGCAGTCACAACAAACATTTGTCTGTAATGATAAATTGACTTGAGGAATGAATTAGAATGAATGACACTGACTTTTAAAATCAATAGAGATAAACACGAGTCAATTTAGAGTCAAAATTGCTATTTTCAGTCAAATAAAAGGAGATAATGAGTTTAGTGTGAAATGGGTTGTTTAAGAATAGAATCCCAAATTGTTCTTGTCACAAAAAGAAAGAATGTTAATGTTGTTTATACAGAAGAATTAACATAACATAAATAAAAATTTGTTTTTTGCATTTTTATCAGAATACTCTTTTCTGTGTTATTATTTGTTCATTTTTTTAATGTGCTAGAATTTGTCCTTTTCTAAGGTATTAGAATTTGTTCATTTTTTAATGTGCTAGAATTTGTCCTTGTTTAAGTGCTAGAATTCATATTTTATTATTTAAAGTCTTGATAAATAATAGTCAAATAATTTTAGCATAAATATATATAAGTGTATGTATTTACTTGATCCCTTGACCAAGGGTAGTATGTGACACAAGGTCAATTTTTAAACAGAGTAAAGGGTTGAAATACAGTGTTTTCCTTCTCCTAGACTGGTTGCCTAATCAAAGCTAAAGAACCCAGTCTGTCCTACTATTTACCCATAGATGGGAGAAGACAAATAGATTCATACCTTTCCCAAGGGCACCAGCGTGAAGTGAAACACAAACAGCCTCATCCAGAATTTGAACCTAAGTTACCAATTCCATTTCCTACGATGATAAATTATGCTAAGTGTGCCTCCTAATTTATGTGAGTGTAGGTATGCATAAATTATGGTGTAAGGTGGGGGGGGGTCAGAATTAATCTAACTTTTAATACAAAACATTTGAATTGAGTTAGTGAGACACTTAAGTGATTTTGACCACCCATATTCTCTCCATGTGTTTACCCCAAAAACAAAATCTTTATTATTAATTGTTCTTTACATGAAATAAAGAGTATGTACAGTTTATTCAGTATCTCACATACTTGAAACAGAGTTTGGAACTCAGTAAATCTATATATATATAAAAGAAAAATTCTGTCTGTCTGTATGCTTGTTTGTACAAAAAAATAAAAAATAAAAAAAATTGTAGAGACCAGCAAAGATCAAAGTTCAATAAAAATCTACATCCTATTTTTGTCCAAGGGTGAGGTTGAAAAACTATCTACCTGTCATTTTCCATAAGAAAAGCTAAATAAAAATATAATAAGAATATAAATCAGTGATATATTAAAAGATTAATTTAAAAAAGGATTAAAAAATAAAACAAATTAATAAAGGATAAAACATAATAAAAATTGAATAAATTCAAACAAGAATGATAATAAAAATAAACAACTTAAGAACAAGAATATATAAAGAATAAAATATGATAAAACAAATATATGGAAAAAGATTTTTTATTAATCTATATATAAATATAGATAAGAGATTTACTTTTAATTCTTTTAATCCTGGCTTTATTTTTAATTTTTTAAATCCTTGTTCGGCTAATTCTTTATAAATGTGTTAAGCAGGATAAAAAATAACTGAGCCCAACTCTGCAAGGAAAAACAATTAACAGAATGTCACTTTGTAAATAATTAGTTTCTTTGCTTGATCAAATTCACTGCTAAATACTGAGTTATCTATTGTGAGTATTTGTATCTTTGAATGCAATGACCTGCTATAAAAACAGATAAACTGAAAAAGAGAAGAAACAAGAAAAACCAAAACATATTTACAAACATCCATGAATGGCATAATTCTTTGTTAAAAGTTTGACCACACTGATAAATAAATTTGGTTAAATCAAACTTAACGGACCTAAATTCCACCATCGTATGTCACCCCTCCGAAAGAAAAAAAAACCCCAGGGAATTAACCGAATTTAATGAAATTTTCAGTGTTGATATATTAATAAATAAAGGATATAATGCACCAGTTATTTTATTTAAAAACTTTTACATTTTATCAGGTCAGTTAACTTTGAACCATGTATCTTTGAGAATCTTTGTTACACCTCAAAGATATGTGGTTCAAAGTTAACTGACCTGAAAAAATGTAAAAGTCTTTAAATAAAATAACTGGTGCATTATATCTTTTATTCATTTATATATCAACACTGAAAATTTGATTAAATTTTTTTTTTCCCCCTGATTTTTGGTATTTTTTTCTTTCGGTGGAATTTGATGGTGGAATTTAGGTCCGTTAACATCAATTTAACCACAAATTTTTAGCTGCATTAAAATGCATATAAATCTATATGTACATAACCCCTCCGCACAAGTAGGATGTGAGACATGGTCAATTTCTTAAGTGGAGTTTGTAGCTGTCGCCTTTGAGTGCGCCTAATGTTAGATAGATTTATTTTTTACCCTCAAAATATACCCTTAAATTTGGACAGTGTAAGGGAAACAACTCTGTTAGGGTCAGTGACCCACATGGCCTGAATAGCATTATGGGAAGGTCAACAGGTTTCCTTAGGGCAAAATAGGGACTTCCGCCTGGCTGATGCAGCAAAAAGGTTGTGTGGAAAATATCGTCCTAAAATTAGAACTTTAGTCTTTTAGTTAGTTCTCGGTACTGGTACGGCGCACAGGTATGTTTCTTTCCAATTTTCCCGTGAAGTTGCTGGCATTTGTTAAAGACCCCTTTTGTAAATTAGTAATTGTTTTATACCCCATTTTATTTCAGTATTTCACGGTGTTTGGAAGTAAATAAAATATTCTACGTTCAACATCAGTCGTCTTCGTGTCATCAATACATCACCAGAAAATATTACCAGGGAACTGCTACAGAGTTTGAATTCAGATTTTTCCTTCTCCTAGACTGTTTGCCATACCAAGGCTAAAGAGACCAGTCTCCACTACTAGTTACCCATAGCTGGAGAGAAACTAGTTGGATGCATATCTTTCCAAAGGGTATTAGCCCTATGTGAAATGCAAACAGCCAGGATTTGAACTAGTCTCGCCATGTTCATTTCCTATAATCATATCCATTACACCAGGCTCTTTCAACTAATATAGGGGTAATTCTATGTTAAATCATCCATAAATATTGTTTTTATATTATTTTAAACATATCCATCCACCAACATGATCCTGATCATTTCTATTGGACTCTGACAGTAATTTTGCTCTATATAGACATTATTCAATGGCTGAATGGAAACACTTAAAACATAAAAGTGCAAAATTTTAATTGATGTTGTAACTTCACTTCTGAGCAAAAACCAAACTATTATATCATATATATTACTATATATGTAAAATAATAATTTAAAAGAAATTGATCTTGCGATGAAAAATTAAATCATTAATAACTTAAAAATGGTTAATTTTGTGCCTAATTTGATTGCATTTTTGGATTCCTTGGGCCAAAAACTTTTATAAATTAATTTTTAGGAGTAGGGAAGCTCTAGAACTCATTTTACAGACAAAAATAGATTACAAAAGGTCGCCATTTTTCACATACACACCCTTCAAATTTTTTGAGTTTAAAATCAGTCAATTTTTGGAATTGGAAGCTCAAATTTTGTGGACTGTCTTACTTTAACATACTCCACACCTGAACAAAATTTCAGAAAAATTGAGGGAGGCGGGTGACAATTTTACTTTTTTCTGGATGATTTGACATAGAATTACCCATAGATTATTCAAAGATAACCTTCTGTTAAATACTTTTATTATTTTCTGTTATTGTTTTCTATCTTCTAAGTCTTCTAGTTTGGTTGGCCGTGTTGAGTTCTTTCTTAATTGGGATAATCTTGGGTCCATATCTGGTGTTGGACTTCTCTCCGTTTCCATCTTAGTTCTTCTAAAAATCAGGAACATGGAGACTTATTTCATTTTTAAGTATACATCTTTTATTATTTTCTCAAGAACCAACATGCAAGGAAGAAATCAACAGAGAACACCATTGTATGTCCAGCCTGATGACTGTCTTGTCAAAATCTCCAAACTTTCCCATAGATTGGACCTTCACATGACTTCCTCAACCAATGAGAGAATCCAGCCACAGGTCAGCCAGGGGTGAAAGCTTGTCTGTCAAACTTTTCTGAACTGAATGATTTTCCATGATTTAATGCTAATCGTTAAATATAAATCTTTTACACTACATTAAGGTACAGGTTTAGCTCAGTTGGTAGAGAATCCGCCTTAGGACCACAATGTTCTGGGTACAATCCTGGCCCTTACCAACTCAGCATATAAGAAGCACAGTTTGGATCTGTGCAGTAGAGTAGGAAGCTGATGGTAGATGTGGCATTTCACCTCAGATGTAAAAACAATCTTCTTGGTCTAGTGTTAGTGAAAAGGGGATAGACTCCCTCACTGTCTGGTTAATGCTGACAATATGCCCCCTGCCTACTTTAATTTTTACTTCATACTACATAACAAAATGAATAGGCTAACCCATCCATTATGTAACACTTTGAGGTTACTTGAAATCATCAGATGGCAAAATATGTTGTGAGGTAGAATTTAAAAAAAAAAAAGAATTATAAATAAATTAAAAAAAAAAAATTGAAATAGATCACTAAGTAGGACTGAGCCTATTCTAGTAGTGACCACCCCAAGTGGAGATTTAAGAGGTTTGAATTCAGAGTTTTCCTTCTCCTAGACTGGTTGCCTAAAAATAAAGGTGGAGGGACAATAGTTGGATTCATACCTTTCCCAAGGGTATTAGTGCTATGTGAACTGTGGTGTTGTCCAATATTTGAACAGTTCATTGTACTATTTATCCATTTGTTGTTTATTAGGATGTAATCAAGTTGAGCTTTTGTGCTATTTGGGTATGTGTATGTCCATAGTTTGCCCTTCCGTTTTTGGAATTTGGTGTTTAAGCAAACAAGTCTGTTTTCAATGGAGAAGTCAGCTAGAAGGTCGCCATTTCTGTTTGAGGTGTTGTGTAAGCTGAATCTATTGTTTTCGATTTTTCCTATCTGTGCATTCATGTCTCCCCCAATGATCAGTAAATTATGTTTGGGGGTGTGTCTGCATAGCGAGGATAACCCATTGTAAAATGTTTCTACATCTGTTTCTTCGCTGGCATTTGTGGGGCTGTAACATGATACTACAGTCATGCAAGGATTGCCATTAAACGTAGCACTCATGATTATCGGTTGGATTTTTTCTATGCTATTAAGTGTTTTTAGTGCACGAGGACTGAAAAGTATTGCTACACCTCCCATACTGGCATTGACGGAATTTTTCCATGCAGATGCTGACACGAGTGTCCACCCATTCCCAGATTCATGGTATTTTAATTCTATATCCCTATGGTCAAATCTGTGTTCTTGCACACATATGATGTCTATATCTTTTTCAGTTGCGGACGCCGTAAGCTTGGGGGAGTTGGCCTATTGTTCTTAGCGTTCTAACGTTAAATGCTGCTAGCTTGAGTGTTTTTTTTACATCTGAGTAAGTTTGTATTGGGTTTGGGTTCTATGTGTCTTGTTAGTTATTGTCGCCCGGGCTGTGTTTTTAGTGTGGTGTGTGTCTTGTTTGTAGGTGCTGAGAGTGATATGATTTAGGTGTGTGGTGCAATTGGAGCTCCGTAGGTTATTTATCGAACGCTGGGCCGGGGCTAGAGCCTCAGCAGAATGCTTGCATTTTGTGAGAGCAGGGAGCACGTTGTAGCATGATTCGACTTTGTGGACGGTCATGAATGGTTTTGTTTGGGTCGAAGTCATAGATATCTATTGGTAGCTGTTTGGTTAACTCATCAATAGCGCTGGTCTTAGAAATGAGGAGCAGTAGTTACCTGACTGAACTGGTTGATCCTGGCCGTTGACCCATTCTGGGTTCTTCCGCCCAGCATATTGTGATATACGCCGTTGACCTATTTAGGTTCTTCCGCCGTGTCCCACATCCACCATGCTGCTACCCATGGTTTGGTTTTACAGACCTGTGTGGCATGTAAATTTTGCAGAAGGAGAGAGTGACAGAGAGACTGAGACAGAAGGGGGAGAGAGAAAAGGAGAGAGAGAGAGAAAGACATAGGAGACATGTAGAGAGAGACGATGACGTGAAAAGGGGGAAGTGAATATTAAAAGTTTTAAGTCCACATGTCCCTTCCTACATTAGCGTTTACGTGGAGCGTGGAAGGTTTTCAATTTTCATATATATATGTATATCAGAGAGAGAGAGAGAGAGAGAGGGTGGAAAAAGTCAACAGGACATTGGGGTGTTTAAAAAAGAGTTACAGGCTACATTTGATATAGGATACCCCCCCCCCCCCTCCAAGAGGGTTGAGGATTATATAATCATGTTAAAGCAAATGGTCCAATATTAGCACGGAATTACGAGCATATGAAAAAAATACACGAAACAAAATTAATCTGAATGTACAGCTTTAAAAAAAATTTAACAAAATTAAATAATTCACCGTTTAGATGCTTCGCGATTTTCAGTCCGAAATATGGCCGTCTTTGCTTTATGATAATTAGACAAGTTCTGAGATTTTTTTATAATGAATTAAAGAAATACTGGGAAGGGCAAGTGAGAGAGAGAGAGAGAGAGAGAGAGAGAGAGAGAGAGAGAGAGAAAGAAAGAAAGAGAGAGAAAGAAAGAAAGAAAGAAAGAAGAAAAGTCAACAGGACATTGGGGTGTTAAAAAAGAGTTACAGGCTACATTTGACATAGGATACCCCCCAAGAATTAAATAATTCACCGTTTAGATGCTTCGCGATTTTCAGTCCGAAATATGTCCGTCTTTGCTTTATGATATATATATATATATATATATATATCTTTTTTTTTTTTAGAAGTGTAGAGGAAACTTAATGAAACAAAAAAAGAAAAAAGAAAAACGAACCAGTCACAATTTTGACTGTTGGAAAAAGAAAAAAAATGAGTCTGGATAATAAATATTGGAAAGTGCTCAATACATACTTGTAGAACCAGTTTAGAGAACTGAAACAGTGATAGAAGTTAATTACCCAGGTTTCACTGAAAGGATCTTTAGGATAATTCTGAATTTCATATATATATATATATATATATATCAGAATTATTTCATTAAAATATTTTGTCTATTATCTTTTTTTTCTTAAGCATTGCTGGGCACATTTTTTACATACTTTCTCAAATATGCACACACAAAAGTAAGGTCTAGTATAATATCATCCTTGCTTAAATTCAAATGTCAATTTCCATTCTGATTTTATAGAGTTTTAAATTCTGGAGTTCCGGGGAGTGTGGAGTACCCCTTCCTTGCCATTAGTCCCAGTTCCACTGTGTACCAGAGTTGTAGTAACCGTTAATGTCCATTCTATGAATTAAATAGATAAAAAATGGAGTTTAAAAAAATGCTTTTTTTTATAGATGAGTTTTTAAAAAAAAATTGGAATACCCAACCAAAATAAATAAAACAAATGTCTTCGGCATAAAATAACCCAACAAGGTTTAACATGTCGTAAAATCCAACCAACCCTCACATCCATTCATCTACTTGGGGAAAGATATACATCATGTGTGATAATGCGGCAAGGGAGATAATTTTACAAATATATTACTAGAGTTAATGTTCTTATCGTCTGGCGATGGGAATTATTCAGCTTGGCTTCGTTTTGCATGGAGACATGATTAATTACTAAGCTTAGTCTAGATGTGGTACAAAGCCAGATATGTGAGGCACCCGGTCAGGATCGAACTCACTTAGTAATGGTTTTATATAACGAGTGGTGATTTACTTACGCTAGTGATTGAAAATAGAGTTAAAAAAAAACTGGATATAACAACACAGATAGTCTACATGTTTTGTTAGTTAACCATTGTTCTCTGTTAGGTATTTACCCAAATGGTGAGGCTCCAGTTCTGGAGAGTGTGGTGTACTCCTTTATTGACACTAGCAAATATATGCACCCTCCGGGTGCAAGTATTTAAGTTTTAATGTAATAAAATATTGTATTAAATTAGAAAGGCTAATGAAACTAAATAAGAATACAGATAAAAAGATTTGAAACAGAGGGAGTATAATAAAAGATTTGAAACAGAGGGAGTATAATAAAAAATGGAACAACTGAAACTTACTCTTCCATCACTCTTGTCTTTCATTGTTATTTTTTCTAATTTAAGTATTTAGTTATAAGAGGAAGTAAAGAATAAAATGACAGTTATTTTATCTTGTTAATGGATTTCATTTAAGATTCATTGAAGAGATTTTTGCTTATATTAAAATAAAACCAAACAGTTAGAAATCAATAATACTAAGCACATATTTATTAAATTCGATTTTTTAATATTAATATGCAAATTAGCCTTCCCGTTCACACTGTAAACTGCTATTTTGTTGTATATATAAATATAATTGCATGTTATTTGTATGTAGACATAGTTAACAGTATTAATAATGTAAGACAATTTTATCAATAATTGAGGTTTAGATAAAAATAAAATCATGGAGAATGTGATGTCAGTAACTGAGAATTATGACTTGAGTAGGAATATAGTTTCGGTTACAGACAGAAAAACACACAATCTCCATTATAATAAGATTACTCCCAAGTTCACTCTAATTTCTAGTACCTGTTAAGACCCCATCTATGGGTTTAATAGATGTTAAAAATTATTTGTATTCAATAGGACAGTGTGCACCCCACTCCAATAAAAATGCCTCTTAAACCACTACACAAAAAATGTAAATTTGAATGTTCAATGAGCATGATTCCCTAACCACTAGGCATAAAATAAACCCAGACAAGTTGACATGCCATTAAAATTAATCAATCAATCATTCAACTTAAGTGAGAGATGCTTAAAGCAGATACAGCAACAATAACAGTGTGTTATAAAAAGATATATAAACCAAGAGTTAGTTGGTAAGAAATTTATTTTTGCTAATTTATTTTTTTCAAGGCAGGTGTCTAAGAAAATACAAAGGCACAATGATAAAAGAATTCGTTTATTTTTTGGTACAATTTGTTCTATTTATATTTTTGGCACATTCATTACTTCAAGTGGAAAAGTGACAGAAGACTGAAATAAAAACAAGCAAATTCATCCACATTAAAAAATAATTCTAAAAACCTCATTTAAATAATACGTTTAGTAACCTCTGCTCATTATCAATTCATAGAAAATATATTTATCAGAAAATTATCGCAAAGTAAAATCATTATTACAACATTGCCACTGCGGTAATGATGAAGTGTGAAGAGTTAAGATTAGTTTAGTTTCTTTGTTTAATGGCATATCAACCTTCATGGGTCATTTAATGCCAAAGCCACTCTTGTAGAACAGTAGTGGTACTATTTAACTCATAGCTGGTAGGATGTGGGGTTCATAACTTCCCCAAGGGTATTAATTCGAAAGCGAACATAATAGTGTGACTAGAGTTCTAACTCCCTTTCTATGATGTAGAGCAGACCAACACATTAGCCACTACATCACATGGACTCCCCCAATGAGTTAAGAAACTAGGAATTATCTATTAGACAGACACTTTTAAAAAAAATTAATTTTAATTAAAAGACAGAGAATTTAATGGTTGGGTGCTCAATATTTGGGATAGAGTATATATAGGATGTATAAGAAAAATCAAAATCACATTACTACTAATAGTGTTAGTATTATTAATATTAGTAGCAATAAGAGGTTGTGATTAGTATTATACTACATATTATATATATTTTTTTTAACCCCATATTTTATACTCCTCTATTTTTAAAATACCAGGGAGAGAAAAAAAATTATTCAAACTTTTCTTTTTCTCATCTGATTGTCACGTGCACTAATACCTAAGAGTATTATGTTTTTTTGAGTAAATGTTTCACAAAAGAAGATCTCACCACGTGAATACACCTCATGCTATACAAATGCCTAAATGGCTGATTTTTACTACACTTCTGTTTGAAGATTGAGTAACAGAAATATAGTATCCATCATTTTTGGTTTTATATCTGTTCTGCTATAGAGCATTGAGCACTCTTTCTATGCAAACACTTTTGTTATATGCAGTTCTTCATATATATATATAATATTAGTTACTATATAGTTTAATGCAGACCAATGGTTAAAATTGCTTTTTAAAAATGTTTAAAATCAAGTAGTATAGTATACCATTAGTATATATGGGAAAATTGTTTAGCAGTTGTTTAAAGCATCTCATGATCAATTTTAAAGGTTTATTTTAGAAGTTTTTTCAAAAAGTGTTTTAACCACCATTCTGCATTCAACCATATATATATATATATATATATATATATATATATATATATATATATATATATATATATTGTCAGCAGTTTTTTTCTTTATCAAGTTTTGTTAAAAACCACTAACACGGTTATTTTTAAGTTTTTTTTCTCTCTCTTGTCATACAAGATTTAAGATTTCAATTTTATATAAAACTTGGCTTGAAATATCATTTATCATTTTCAATAATATAATATATATCTCAAGACTGTGATATCTACCATAAGATACCTGATATAGAGCATCTAAAAAGGCAGTGTAATACAGAATTCAATGTGGTTCAATTTCTGTGTTACATTGCATTTATTATCTTATAACCTTTTATTATTTGAATTAATAAGGTACAATGAGATGGTCCATTTTATTCTCTGGATATTTACTCTCTTTTATAAATCAAAACCAATAAACAATATTTCATCTCTGTGGGTGATTAAAAATTGACCACACTTCATTCAACAATAATAGGAATTTAGAAAAAAAAACCCATTTATCTTGTGGATTTTTTCACTGGACAGATTCATTTGCTTGGATTTAAAATCAGATATTTTCTCTATTCAAAGAATACAAATAAAACTATAAAAAAAATAAACAGGTGAGGATAAAAGTCATTGAAAAAATGTTTAATAGAATATAAAGTCCATATCTGTGTTACCATCTTGAAATAAGATTTTTTTTTAATAACCTTTGAGAACATTCTTAGATTTTTTTCATGATTTTTTGAAAAGAAAATTAGTGATCATAATTCAAGTTTATCCATTGATTTAAAATTTTTTCCAAATCAAAATTTGAGTTGATTAAGTCATTTTCTATTTCTCTGAATTTCTAAGATGAACTTTGATAATTTGTATTATTCGGACTATTGTCCTCATCTTTATTGTTATCTACACAATGTTTTGGGCAATGTGCACTTCGGCCTTCTTCAGGTATTTCTTGTCAGACTCGGGAAGCTTCTTTTCAAACTCAAGAAGCTTCTTGTACCTGGTAATGGTTAACAGAATGGGAACAGTCTACCATGGATTGAATAAATTGTTCGGTTCGAAGTTCTGTGAAAGTTCCCAATTACGACATGAAGGCTCCCGAGTTCGACAAAAAGGTTCCCAAGTCCGAAAAGAAATACCTGGAGGCTGGAAGTCACAACTGCCAAAATATTGTGTATATAACAATAAAGATGAGGACAATAGTCCAAATAATCCAAATAATATAAGTCATTTCCTTTTAAAAATCTAGATAATGAGATTAAAAATCAACATTCAACTAATTGATGATTTTTTTCAAAATTTTTACCCAAAATGACGGAAAAGCGTAAAGTGCCAAATTGATATCATCTTTTATTTTGTTTTAACAAATAAAATAAATTAGAACATGAATTACTAAGCTTATGTTAATCTGGCTCAAGATCACAGTTGTTAGGCACACAGTAAGGATCAAACTCACAATAAATGACTTATGAAACTGCTTCACAAGTAAAAGAAAAAGAAAAAGTAAAGCATGCAGAGTGGCATATTGTCAGTATCAGCTGAACATTGAGGGAGTCTATACCCTTTCCGATAGCACTAGACCAGAGAGGTTTTTTGTTTTCTTTTTTGGCTGAAGTGGAGCACCACACCTAACATGAGCTCTGAGATGCTTTACTGCACAGATCAGATTACCCAAGCTGTGCTACTTATGTGTTGGTGAGGATTGGTATCAAACCCAGAACCTTGTGATTCCTAGGCAGATGCTCTACCAATTGAGCCAAACCAAGAACTTATTCTTTATTATTATCCTCTTCTTCAATATAGATTGACACAAATGAGTCATAATTTGAAAAGATTAAAAATTTTAAATCTAAAATTTTAAAATGAAATCTTTAAAAATAAAATAAGCAACTAAGTATTAACACAAATGAATTACAATTTAAAAAAAAATGAAAAAATCAACTAAATATAAATCATGATATAAAATACCAATCAAAATTTATAATAATACTTTTTTTAAATTATTACTGATGATCATAAAATGGAAATTCAGTTTTTTTCTTCCATATTTAAATCTGCTTTTTGTTATTTAATTCGAGTTGACATGTAAAACTCAGTATTTGTGAAAATGATCTCTCAGTCAAAATACCAATAAGTTTTTCCTGTTGAACATTTTGTTTATACTTTGATTTATTGTATTGACATTTGTAATAATTTGATTGACATCATTTTTTAAATCAACTGCAGTTTTCATAAACATGTTTTGCTTTTAGTTTTAATAAATATCACTCACACATTTTGACTTGATCAGCAACATAATCAAGATGTTGTAGGCACACCAGAAATGTATAAATAGTTATTTACTCAGTTTAGTTGTGACACAAGGCCTGAAATATGAGGCAGTCAGTGAGAATCAAACTCATTAAATATAACTAACTATTACATCACTTGGAAGTGCTTAGCTATGGATAGATGTTTGTAAAATAAGATGAATTGGTTGTAGAAATAAACAAATTAAAATTAAAAAATAAAATCTTATAAAGTTATAAGAACTGATTTTTAAAACCCACAAAAAACAAACACCATTTTAGAAAAAAATTGATATCAAGAAAATAGAAATGATCCAAAGAAAACTTAGTTGAATAAATAAGGAAACTATTGAAATAAATTGTCATACTATAATGCTATAATATTTCATCTATTTCTTCAGTTGTTAAATAATTTCTTTGTTTTTATTATTCTATTATTTAATTATGCTTTTCAATAATAAGTAATAAGAGCCGTGTAGGTCACAAGCAGCTTTGAAAAATATCCAAAGTGAAAAGGGAAGAATTCTTTTGCATTTTTAAATAATCAGAAAAGAAAAAAAAAGATGGAATAAAAATTGGTATGCATGGAGAGGTGAACAAATCATTAATATAATGATGTAAAAACTAAATCTACCAGTTACAAATTTTACACTTCATAACTAAATTAGAAAATAGTTAAGCTGGAGCTGCGGCCTCAATCTTAATCTCTGCATCTGGAGCCTTAATTTCGACAGCTGGATCCGTAATCTCTGCAACTGGAGCCGTAATTTCAGTTGCTAGATCCTTAATCTCTGCGTCTGGAGCTGTAACTTCTGCAGCTGTAACTTCTGCAACTGGAGCAGTAACCTCTGCAACTGGAGCCGTAACCTCTGCAACTGGGGCTGGGGCTGGAGCTGTAACCTCTGCAACTGGAGCAGTAACCTCTACAATTGGAGCTGAAATCTCTACAATTGGAGCCGAAATCTCTGCAACTGGAGCCTTCTCTTCAGAGGGATTTTCTAATAAACTTCCCAAAGATTCCTCCGATTTACTCTTGCTTTCCTCTAAGAGTTTGTATTTTTCTGCAGCTTGTTCCTAGAAAAAAAAAGAAAGAAAAGGAATGATAAGTATATAACTAGTAGCATAGTATTTCTCTGAATGTTTGAGATGAGGCTTGAAGATTAGTATTATCTGCGTTATTTGGACTATTGTCCTCACAACAAAGATGAGGACAATAGTCCGAATAATGCAGATAATACTAGTAACATAGTTCTCATAAAAGATATATAGAATTGTTTACATATGAAATGAAACTTCTGTCTAGAAATATACAGATAAAAACAATTATTTCAATGAGCATAACATTTTTTTAACCCTTCCCCAAAGATAAATGAAAAATAAGAAAAATCATGTGTATAAATATATATGTATTTACCAACCCCTTCTGCCACGAGTAGGATGTGACATAAAGTCAATTATAAAGTGGAGTTTAACAGGTTTGAATTCAGAGTTTGCCTTCTCCTAGTCTGGTTGCCATACTAAGGTTAAAGATCCCAGTCTGCCCTACTATTTACCCATAGCTGGAGGGAGAATAGTTGGATGCATACCTTTCCCTAAGAGTATTAGTGTTATGTGAAATGTAAACAGCCTTGTCCAGGATTTGAACTCAGTTCGCTGTGTCCATTTCCTACAATGATAACCATTACACCACAAATGCCTCGAAATCAGATGTATAAATATTTTATTATAATGGAGATTGTGTGTATTTCTGTCTGTAACCGAAACTATATTACTAATTGAGTCACAATTAACAGTTATTTTCATCACATTCTTCATGATTTTATTTATATTTAAACCTCAATTATTAATAAAATTGCTTCACCTTTTTATTAGTGTTGTCCATATCTACATTGTATTTACCGCGTACCCCACTTGTACGGGTCAGGCACAAAGTCCCTATTAACGTGGGACCACCCACAAACCGAAGCTCATGGGTGGCGGGTGAAAAATTGCGTTGATCCCGTCGACATTCCCCCTCAAGGGGGGCGCCTCAGGCACTGGGCAATAAACCCAGCCCTGCCCCTTTAAATCAAGGGGGCAGGTATTGCCTGGGGGGATAGCCCCCTGGGATCGACGTTATTAACTTGTAAAGATCGTGGGCCAGATCTACATACTAATAACATGCTATTGTATTTATATATACAAAAAATAGCGGTTTGCAGTGTGAATGGGAAGGCTAATTTGCATATTGATATTAAAAATGTGATTTTATTAAATATGTGCTTAGTATTATTGATTTCTAATTGTTTGGTTTTATTTTAATGAATATAAGCAAAAATATCTCCAATGAATCTTAAATGAAATCCATTAACAAGAAAAAATAAGTGTAATTTTATTCTTTATTTCCTAATTTAACTAAATAGTTAAATAAGTAAAATTCAGCAATGAAAGACGGTAGTAATGGAAGAGTAAGTTTCATTTCTATTTTTCTATTATAACCCCACTCTGTTTCAAATCTTTTTATCTGCATTCTTATTAGACTTTCTAATTTAATACGATATTTCATTACATTAAAACTTAAATACTTGCACCCGGAGGGTGCATATATTTGCTAGTATAGATAATAAAATGTGTCCAATTATTATGGGACACCCTGTATATCTATTTAAATATCCTTGATTACAAATATCACAATCTGATCCAAGGAAGAAGTACTGGGGAACAGCACTTTGATCCTAGGCAGGGTGCACAGATACTACACTCCCATCCTAGCAGAAGTTAAAAAAGTAAGACAGATAAAGTCACACTGACTTTGAGGTGCTTGTTGTGTAATGGTTATTGTCATAGAAATTGGACATGGCGAACTAAGTTCAAGCCTTGAATGAGGGTGTTTGCATTTCGCATAGCTCTAATACCCTTGGAAAGGTATTCATCCAAATATTTTCCCTCCGTTTATGGGTAAATAGTATGCCAGACTGAACTGTTTAACCTTGGTATGGCAACTGATCTAGGAGAAAGAAAACTGAATTCAAACCTGTTATACATTGCTTAAGAAATTGACCTTGTGTTGCACCCTGCTCGTGTGGAGGGGGTTGGGTAAATATACAGAAAAAGATACACAGTTTGTTATATAGATAAATATCAAGTTGACATTATATTGCATATTAGACTTGAAGATATGAACGCAAATATAAATTTCAGTTAATGTAAATGAGTCCATGTACTTAAATTTGACCTTTAAAACACTCATCTACTCCACAGTAATCTAAAGTGCTAAGATTAAAAAAAGATTATGATAAAACTGAAGTTAAGAAAGACAGTCCAGTTAGTATCATAAACTTTGGTTCAAAGTGTGACCAACTGTTTTATCATTTTACTAACACCTATGAATATACACAAGGCAAATTCAGCAGTTAAAATCATTGTTTATAGGGCCGGGTTAGCTCAGTCGGTAGAGTGTTCGGCTAGAAACCACAAGGTTCCTAGTTCGATACCGGTCCTTGCCAACTCAGCATATGAGTAGCACAGGGATCTGTGCAGTAAAGTAAGGGGCTGATGGTAGGTGTGGCACTCTGCCTCCGACACTAAAACAATCTCCTTGATCTGGCGCTAGTGAAAAAGGGAGACTCACTCGCTGATTGGCTGATACCAACTTTAGGGCACCCTGACGATGACTTTACTTTACTTTTACTTTTTACAAACAAATAAACATATGTATAGATGTCATGTTTGTTTTATAAACAAATATGACATCTATACATATGTTTATTTGTTTGTATGTATACTCATAACCTTCTCAGCTGAGCAGCTATAGAGTTGAAATTTGGTTTACAGAATAAACCCCGATAAGGCGCTCAAGTGATATAAGTGATTCCATGTCAAATGATCCAGAAAAAGGTAAAATTGACACCCACCTCCCTCAAATTTTGGGGATTGTTTAACTTTAAGATAGTCTACACCTGGACAAAATTTCAGAAAAATTTTTATTTTTATTTTTGCAAAATGTTGTTGCTTTGGTTCTGAGCAAAAATCAAACTATCTTTTTGGTACAAATAATGTTCAATATATGTGAAATGATAATAAAAAAAATTTTTTGTCATAGATGCAGTGACACATCAGGATATTGATCTTGCTATGAAAAAATCAGAAATCATCAATAACTTAAAATTGGTTGACATTAAGACTTTTTGATAGCATTTTTGGATTCCTTGGTCCAAAATACTTTTATAAACAAATTTCAGAAAAAATTGAAGGGAGTGGGTGACATGGCCTGGATGATTTGACATGGAATTACCTGGGGATGTCAGCAGTGATCTGGGTGCAGTTCAAAAAGAGCATGCAGTGTACTCTGACCAGTTCTATAGACTAAAATAACAGGAGGAATCCAGTGGTAGTATTTCTATTTACCCATGAATTTATTTGGAGTCACTAGAAACCAAATCACTGACTATGGTTTGAGAATATAGGAAAAGATAAACCCAGTGGTGAGCAATATGAGATTTAAAAGTGTATACTTAGATTTAGTTGGATAGTATATAACCCAGACAAGGCCGAGTACATACAAAAATATAAAATGTTATACATCACCAAATTTTTTGTATGAAAGAAAAAATCTATTTGGATAATAAAAATATTAGTATGAAATCAAAGCCATCAAATATTTGTTTTAAACTTTATGTGATGAATTTTAGTTATCTAGAGCAAAAAGGATGTGCTGTTTTGTGTGTCTTTCATGTAAACAGTCATTTGTAATATGATTCATGTGCATGCGCAGGTTTGAGTCCTTAATACTATTGCTTATGAATATGCAAATTAGCTCAGTTGGTAGAGTTTCAGCCTTGGAATCACAAGGTTCCTGGTTCAATACCAGCCCTTGCCAATTCAATGCATGAGTAGCACAAGAATCTGTGTGGTAAAGTGAGGAGCTGATGATAGGTGTGTCACTCCATCTCAGACACTAAAATAATCTCCTTGGTCTAGCACTAGTGAAAAGGGGATTGACTCCCTCATTGTATGTCTAATACAGACATTAGGCTGCCCGCCTTTCCTTTTTTTATACTTGTGTACATAAAAGACTTTGTGGTGTAATAGTTAGCATTGTAGGAAATGGATAAATAGTAGGGCAGACTGGGTTCTTTAACCGTTAATCTGAACATTAGCCACATAGATGAGAGTAACCTCCCCTTGTTTCTTTCAATTTGAGGAAGCTGTATGTTTTGGTCGGCCATTTTCATTTCACCGTAAATCTACACTGAAAATACAAATTTGTTAGAATCAATACAACTGCATGTTTGAACATGAAAATATCATAAAAACATATGGCTTCCTCAGTGAAACAGACAAGGGGAGGTCACTCTCATTTACGTAGCTAATATTCAGATTACCCTTTAACCTTGGTATGACAACTAGCCTAGGAGAAGGAAAACTCTACATTCAAACTCCCCTTAAAAATTGACCTTGTGTTGCATTCGGCTTGTGCTATTTAAATAAATAAAAGACTCATTCAAAACTTCGTTTATTAATGAGCATTGGAATAGAACCAGAGTGACACTAATTTGGAGCATATAGAGTGGACCTTTGTAAGATATAAGGTTAGAAGGGAAATGAGTTATCATCTGCTTTTGTTGGTGAGAGGAAATGAAAAAACAAAGCTCAGCTGTGGAAGCGTGTGTTTTTGACAATAGTCAGAAAGTCATGACTTGTGCTGAAAGAAGTGTGGCGAGAGAAATCACACATTGGTAGCTGAAAGCATGCACGAATATGTCTGGCGTGCAAAATGAGATCGGGGGGGAGTGTAGCAGGCGAGATTGAAATCACATCCTCTTGATCATAAGTCAAGGCTTGACGTCTATCTCGTTGGTGCGCATGCAAATTACTACACTGCACGATTGACTCAGATGTGGGATTTTAGTATGATTATTTAAGGCCTGCTTTAACACACCAGGGGAGTTGCGTTCCAGTCTTGCTGACGAGGACACTGACGTACGACAAGGAACAAGAGGCGAGTGGGCTTTGGCAAAGGACTGCTAGAAAAGATTGTTGTAGGCGATAGGAGAAGCTGGGAGAACATGTTTTTTTTGGTGGAGAGATCTGGCTGTCCAACACAACGGATTTTGTATTCATTTATTATAAGAAGAAACAAGTCTCACTGTATTTCTCAAAACACTTTCAATATCCAAATTAGATATCTTTATACATTGATGATAGATATTAGATTTTTAAAACCTTCTACATTGTTTGATCTGCTTGTTTGGCAATATTGGCCAGACCATGTTGTATCTTTATGTTTTAAATTAAACTTAAACTGAGATTTTTAACGGATGTAAGCACAAGAGTAAATGGTGTCTTAACCATTTAACAGTCTGTGTGTTGCATCTCTCCTTGTTTTCTCTGTTTTTTTTGTACATATGTATCCATTTGTACCAATCGTTTCCAGTCAGAGTTTTCCTGAGGATCCTTCTCAGTGAAACTTGAGTCAACTTCTGCAAATAATTTGGTTTTGTAAACCCGCTATACATATGTATTGAGCACTTTTCTATATCCATTATTTTTCTTTCTTTTTTTCTGACAGTCAAAATTGTGACTAGCTCAATTTCTTTTCTGTTATTTTTCATTGAATTATTCTCTCTTAAAAGAAAAAAAAATTATATATACATAAGTAAAAAGTAAAGTCGTCGGGGCAGCCTAATGTCGGTATCAGCCAATCAGCAAGGGAGTCCCCTTTTCAATAGCGCTAGACCAAGGAGATTATTTTAGTGTCTGGGGTGGGGCGCCACACCTACCATCAGCTCCTCACTTTAACGCACAGATCTCTGTGCTACTCATATGCTGAGTTGGTGAAGGCCAGTATCGAACCAGAAACCTTGGGATCCCTAGCCAAATGCTTTACCGAGCTAAACCAGCCCTTCCCAAAACCTGGTAGAGCTTTCTAGGAGCGACTTTAATTGACTTTCATCACCAGCGTAATAAAAAGCAATGATCGTCTGTTGCTTACAGATTTGATCTCTCTGGTGATCGTAAAATATATACACAGATGTATATATTTATCAGTTAAAACACCGCCCCTTAATGGCAGCTGTTGACAGCCAAGAGGTTAAGGAACCAGGCTGATGAAAAGTCAGTCAGTTTTTGCCCCTGGTCAGAAGTAGTTGCTGTGTCTAGTCACACTGATGAGACATGAAACGTTGAGACATGGTGTCTGTGAATGACTTTTTATATATAATAAGAATACTGTTTTTTTTTAAGCATGAATATATGAGTGTAGGTGTTCAAACTAGACTAATATTTACAAAAATACAAATGACTTACCAGTCATGTTAGAATTGATATTGTAAGTGATATTGAACTCGGGAGATATTTATACTAATTGTTATGTTGCCGGGTTAAGGCAGGAAAAATTCTACAAAATTTGAGGAAAAGTAACGTATGCATGGGCATATAAGATACCCTCATTTCAGTAGGTCAGATTCAGGAAAATAGTTTTTAGTGTATTTAAGTATATATTGTTGAAAACAGTCTAGCTGGGCATTACACAAGCAGAAACATAGCTGTATAAAAGCAATTTGGCAGTACAGAGTAGGTAAAATTACTGAGCATAAGCTGGGTTAGTGAGCATCATAGAGAAGATTAGCCTAGGCCTACGGGAGTTCTCAAACTTCACTTACGATGTATAAGACGCAGGGCAATTTTTTGAGCCAAAATTTTTGAATAAAAAGTGCGTCCTATATGCTGTCAAATACGGTAATAACGAACTGGTATTGTGTCAAAGAACTCTTGATATGGAGCTGACATTGTGACCCTTGCGGAAGTCCCTTTAGCGTTGAGGACCAATTGACAGAATTTGGGGCCGGTACACTTTCTCTTGGAAAGGCAGGCCGATGGTAGCTGTAAAGATTTGAGGTAAGTCAGCTCGAGCACCCCATCATGAAGCAGCCTCTACATAAGCGGATCATGACAGACGGCACGTACACATTTCCTACAGTAAAAACTGACCATATATGTGGCAGGGCCTGCTTGTCAAGGGCTGGGCTTCTCAGTCACGTATGGTCGCAGGCGAGAGGAAGCTGAGAAAGGGGTCATGTGTGACAGGGAACATTAAAAAAAAAAAAAATTTTTTAAATTGAATCACTTGTAGAAATGGCTTTCTTCTGCGAAAAAGTGGCAATCACCATATATATATATATATATATATATATATATTCATAATGTGTGCGTGTGTGTGAATGTTGTAAGGAAAAAAAGATAATATTACTTTACCTTGTGTTTGATGTAAGACAAAAGTGTATCCCAGATTAAAGTGATGAAACTGACATACAGAACTCTGTATTTAGTTGGTAAGAAATAAAAATTAATGAATTGAGAAGGTGGCCAAATAAACCAATCCATCTACAAAAAACAAAAAGAAAAAATTCATGTTTTTAAATCTTCATATGTTGACTAAGAAATAAAGTTCATATAAAAAATCATGCTCATTATTAATGAAATAATTATCATGTTAAAGTAAAAACAAATTAGATTACATCAATAACAAAACACAAAGTAGAAAGTTGTTAAAAGCCTTTTGAAAGTTATCTCAGTAGTTTTGTGTGGAGAGCACAGGAAATTAAATTTTCCTTCTATTTTATTTTTATTTATATTCTTTTTATGCTCAAGCAAGAGGATCAACCATGATGCGGGACAAGCCAAACATCCTACGCTGTCAAACCTTTCCTCATAGAGTGTGGTGTTTTTGCTCCAATCAGAAAGAAATATTTCAACGTAAATAATATGAGGGATCTGTTTGAGAATATCAACATTGATGACATTTTATCCTTCTTGAGAGAAATGAAAATATGTCGAAAAATATCAGATATGAAATACATCTACAAAAATACACCTGTAAAGGAAACTTTAGTACCAACTTTTATCTCACACTCTAACAGTTTTTGGCATTAAATAACCCACAGGGTTATTATACCATTAAACAAACTAAACCAAAAGAAGTTAATGAAAATTATCTATACCAATTTGAAGATATTAAGAACTTGAAACATACAAACTTTTATCAAAATGACATTTTTTGACATTAAATGACTCAAAAAGGGTTGATATGCTGTAAAACAAACAAACCAAACCAAATCTATTTTTAACAGCTTCAAATAAAGCTTAAGAAAGAGAACACACTGATACAATTGGTTTTTGTTTTATAGATAAATTTCTTCACTTTTATCAAAGAAAGTTCAAGGGTAACCCCAAAGCTAAGGTCTCCAAAATATTTAGAAGTCACAGGAAAATTTATTGTTTATTGTAAATGATGATGTTAACATCAAGTTAAAGTTTGAACGGTTATCTATTTTTCTACATAATCAACATTTTGGTCGATGCATTTTTGTAGGTGTCAGTTTTTGTATGCTCATGTCATACCAGCTCAGCACCCATGTTGTTGAGGAAGTGTTGAACCTCATTGTCATTGCAAACTCTCTACACCACTTGCGGATGTTTTTGACATCCATGCATGACTCACTATACATTGCGATGAATTTCAATTGGTTTAATGCCTTTTGTGTTCAAAAACTAATTAACTCTGAGAACTTCACTTAGCAGTAGTGTCAATCAGGAGCTCCATTAGAAATGGTTTTCTTTTTTCTTTTTACTTCTTATGGAATTAATAAACTTGCATGTCGTTTCAGTTATTGGTAATTATAAAGTTACTAATTTTTATTTTTCAATGGACCGTTTATGACTATGAACAATAAAAAATTATTTGAACAAGTTGTTACATAATGAACAAGCATAGCTTATCATTTGTGTAATTAGGATTTAAATTTAACTGTAAGTAAACTCATAGAAAATCACCAGTGGTTTGATGGACAAGCTTTGGCTCTAAATTGACCAAGAAAGGGGCTCTGATTGGTTTATTGAATGTAATAAGAAAGAGAATGCAGGTAAGCTCATATGATCCTTTAACTTTAGTGAGGCAACTATGTTTGGACTTTATAGGAATCGTCAATATTGTCTGACACTCTGACACTGGATTAATATTCTTCTACAAGGAGATTTTCATGATTCATCAATATTTATTCTCTTTATAATGATCTAAAACTAAAAAAAATCCTTTTTTTTTTCAAGAGTTACATCATACTAGTAGGACCTGTGGATATACCACAATAGGATAATCTAATTATTATAACATTTGATATTTTTACTTAAGAGCTATTGCCAATAGTTCAATATGTAAAAAGCATAATAATCTTATTTTAACTCTCTCTCTCACACATTTTCTTTCTTTCCTTTCACCATGTTTGATTGAAAAAATTAGCACCATCACCCCCTCTCTATCTTTCTCCAGCTTTCTTTCTTTCTTATATTTTTTTGTGTAGCATGTCCTTTTCTTCCCTTTCTTTCTTTATAATAAAAACGGAATGGTTTATTATTTAGCTGAGGTGACGACACTCATAAAAAATATGAATTCTGTGGATAAACAACACCAGATACTCAGGATTTACATTTTTGCATTTCATCTTGGATGATTTGGATGGTGTAATTTTTAACCAGAGATGCTACACTAATGTATTGATATATAGATAAGTATACAAATTTGCCTTTTTTGGCAACTTACCGCATAAATAATCAAGAATTTCTCCTTCCATTCTCCAAAACTAACTGACCAACTTTTTCCTTCCAGTAGAGCCATCCCTAAAGAAAAATAAATATTGTAATCAGAGGAAATAAAATAAAATATGTACATTGATATAATGACATAAAAAAAGGAAGAAATAAAAATCAGCTACAGTTGAATATTATCTTGAAACATTATAATTTGATAGAAACTTAGATGAAAATTCTTTCATATAATTTTATTTATATTAACAAATCTATTAATAATGGAGATTCACTTCTGGTTTTTATCTGTAACAAAAATTACGTCACTGCTTATGTCACACTACCTAAAATCGTCATAACATAGAATAAATACACTCAAAATTTGAGCATGTAATGTTAGACAGTCCTCATTAGTTTTTTAAACAAGTTTTAATAAATACATGACTGGTATTATCTATCTATATATAGTTTGTTTTATTTTAATATATATTTAAAGTTATCAGAACTAAGTTTCCATTTCAATTTTTTATTTTTTACTCCTTTAATAAATTTATTTTATTTTTTACTCCTTTAATAAATTTGATGATTTTACTTATGATACAAACTCTCTGATATCAAAATTTCAACTCCCATCCCCTCAGGCAATATTTATTTTACATTGCCCAGAGGGTGTTTTTTTTATTTTGCTAGTAAATATAAACAATTAAAGAAATAAAGCAGGATAATATCTCACAACTCTGAGTTACACATGTCTGATTGTCAGGTGAGCTATTTTGGAGGTGCTTGTGGAATTATATTCTTCTCATAATATATATGTTAAAGGGTAGTGCAGACATAAAGTCAGTAGCATTTGGTAACTGTCAGTTTCTCACCTATGCAATTTTCCAAAAAAGGGTTTTGAAAATCGCAGAACGAGAGACTGAGTTACCAAACGCTGTTGACTTTATGTCTACACTATCCTAACTTAAATATATATGGTTTATCAATGACATTGAGCACTTTTTATTTATAAATATAAGTAAAGTAAAGTCGTCGGGGCGGCCTTATGTCGGTATCAGCCAGACAGCGAGGGAGTCTATCCCCTTTTCACTAGTGCTAGACCAAGGAGATTATTTTAGCATCTGAGGTGGAGCGCCACATCTACCATCAGCTCCTCACTTTACCACACAGATCTCTGTGCAACACATACACTGAGTTGGCGAGGGCCGGTATCGAACCAGGAACCTTGTGATTCCAAGCCGAACGCTATACCGATTGAGCTAAACCGACCCTATATCTATAAATATAGCAAAGTATATTATATATATATATATATATATGTATATATTGTATTAAAAAAACTATTTAAATCCTCATATTAATGAAGAACTGATGCTTAAATGCACATTATTTAAACACTATATATATATATATATATTATATATATATATATTACAGTATCGACCATAAATAAGTACACCTACCATTTTAAAAAAAAATAAAAAGCTAATTTTCTTCTAAATCAAGTGATACCAGGATTTTTTATTTTGAGTTGAACCTTATACAATCCAAATGGATATCATTAGAAATTATTTATTACCAAACTCTACAGCATTGAAATTCTGGAACCAAAAATATGAATATGTGCACCCCTTATTTATGCAATATTATTTTTGGTCACAAATCAGTAGCAACCCCCCCCCAAAAAAAAAAAAAAAAAAAAAACAAACAAAAAACAGTAGAAATTAAATATTTAAATTAGTATTAAAAAAAAAAAAAACATAAAAAATCTTTGCACATAATTTAATAAATCTTGTTACCCATTAAGAAAGTTGTGCAGAAATAAGGAGCAGCCACACATTGATCACAGCAGATTTTTTTAAAGACAATTCTGCCACTATTTCCAACAAGCATCTTGTCCAAGAATGTGTACCAGGCATGATTGAAAGGTCCCATCAACAACCCAACTGTAAACATTCGTCCTGAAAATAGAATGAATAAATGCAATTCAATTGAGAGAGAAATAAATAAATATGAGGTAAGATAAAAAATATTGAGACTTAATATGAACAAATTTGAAATTTGTATGAAGATGTGTGCACAGCTGAGCAACTTATATAAGGTAAAATCTAAAAAAGTCTAAATGAGTTGGTGCTAATTCTTGATACTTTCTAGTCAACGTTTTTTTGTGAAACACAGAATCATGTAAGTGCAGCACCATTCACATTCACCAGAACGTGTCCAAACAGCTAAAACTATATACATATTGTTCTTTGAACAAGCAGTATGTAGAAGGGGTAAAAAATAGCAAAAGGCTTACTTGACAATTGTAGTTAATATTACCATGTGGCTTTACCTTAGCAAGATCAGAAACACTGTCTCTACTATTAAAGAACAAAAGCATAAATACGTTGAGAATGGGTTTCTGGGACTGTCATGTGACACACTATGGAGGCCCCTACAAGACATGCTAATTCTCTAAGGGAAATATTTTTTTTTCCTTCCAGCAGAAATACTACAGAAATTTGAATTAATTTAGTGATCTTTAGAAGTTAGTTGGTTAGTGTTTGATGGCATGTCAACCTTTCGTGGATTATTCAATGCCAAATCTTATTATTTTTATATATGATTTGTTTAACTTAAATTGGTAGAAATAATCTTCATTACCTGTGCATTAATTAATAAATAAGAAGAAATAACTTGACCCTCAGTCACTGCCTTTTGACATCTCTCAAATAAAAAGGGTTT
Source organism: Doryteuthis pealeii (assembly GCA_023376005.1). Taxonomy (NCBI): domain Eukaryota; kingdom Metazoa; phylum Mollusca; class Cephalopoda; order Myopsida; family Loliginidae; genus Doryteuthis; species Doryteuthis pealeii. Next base: position 13,555,415 of record CM042137.1, read on the forward strand.
GGTGTTTGCTATAGGACCAATTTGAAGAATATGGATGATTTATATAGGTGTTTCGGCTTGATGTAATCAGCTGATTGATCAGATTGGGCCTCTCTGACCACTCATCTAGCTAAGGTAGAGTGTTGAAGGTTACATGACCAGCTAGTACCCTGGTCACACACTGCTCAGCCACCAGGATCCCTTCCCTCAGGCATTACAGGTTTTCCAGCATGGCCAACAGATGATCCTATTGGGATGGGAAGTCTTACCTCTCTGCGCAGATGCATGTTCTACAGCCCCTGTTCTTCAGAAGAGCATGAATTTCTGTGAACATGCAGATTATTTAACATTCATTTTTCAGTTTATATTACACATATACCACATTAAATCCTTTCTCAGTCCACTGCACGACTCAGGCCTTCCAGGGTGGGGGTGGCTACCATGGCTACCATGCTGGACTGCAATGTCAGTAAGCGAGTTTGAAGTCCAGTTGCACTAGTATAATATTCTCTTTTGGGCTTATAGCCCTAGGAAAGGTATAACCCCCACCCCTTCAGTTACAGGTTAAATAGTACCATTACTGTTCTTCTACAAGGATAGCTTTGGCATTAAATACTCCATCAAGGTTGATATGCCATTGGACAAAGAAACCAAACCAAAACATCAGACCTTCCCTGAGGTCTGTGTAACTGCTGCTAAATGGACCAGTTATTTATATCTTATTTTCATTTACTTATTTTTGTTTATAAATTTAACTACAACCACAATATCCAGTCTTAGAGTAGTTTAGTGGGCTTTATTAATTTTATTTTGTACTGACCATTAGCTGCTGAGGTCTATGAGTCCTTAAACGGAAAATGGTAAAGGGAACATATACAAACCCCATTTAGTTTACATCACTTAGGACAGGCGACACAGTAGGAATTTGTGCCATCTCTTTCTTGTTTTATATTTCTTTGAAAAGTATTTGCGGTTATCTTTTTATTGAATGTTATTTGTTTTTCCTTGTCTCAGTGTTTATTAAAATAGACTTAATGAGATTAGTAAGAAGCGTCAGTGTCCCTTTTTACAAAAACTAGCAAGAGAAAAAGTTTGTATGACATGGTGAGTAACAGACTTTCCTCTGTCATGCTCGTCCATGAGAAGTTGTGAAAGGATTTGAATTCAGAATTTTCCTTCTCCTAGATTGAATTGTCCTGTGTGCATAATCCTACTTCAGCGCCTAAGACTGGCACAGCAGTGGCAATGGCTGTTTGGTAGCTCTGGTAGCTGGGGTGTATGCCCTGGCTGGTAAAACCAAGCTACAAAGGGAGCAAACAACCAACCCTATGAAAGGACGGATTTGCAAACGTTGGCATGTGGTCTTATTTAACAGAAATAGATCTGTCATAAGAAAGGAAGGTTTGGTTTTGTTTTGTTTTGTTTTGTAGCATATCAACCTCAGTGGGTCATTTACTGCCGATAAAGTTTTGAAATAAATCAATTCTTAATGGATAATACAATTTTGTTTATCAACTCATGTTTTTCTATTTAACCCATAGATGGGACCCTAACAGGTACTACCACTCCGGGTCAGAGTGGACCAGGGAGCAATGGTGATGAAGGGTTGCTCCACATTCCCCAAACCTCCAAAACTGAAACCTCATTCCCAGGACATGTAGACCCTCAGTCACCGCCTTCTAGCACCCATATGATAAAAAGGGGTTGGGGCTTGCCATAAAGGCAATAGGGTTGGGAAAATCATATAGGTGCTAGGGCTTGATGTGACTAGCCAATTGATCAGAGGGGGCCTCTCTGACTGCCTGTCTAGCCCAAGATAGGGCCAAAGTGGAGTATTGCAAGTCATGAATTGCTCATCCACCTGGGTTCTATCCTTAAGCAACACGGGTCGCCACCCACAGCCAACATGTGGCCCCATTGGGGGAGTCTTACCCCTCTGCAGAGGTGCAGTCGGTGCATTCTAACGCCCCAGCCGACAGGACGGTAAGAAAGGAAGGAAGACAAGACAAATATATGTGTATAAAATGGGGTGATATTTTATTACGTTCGGTACAAGTGTGTTTTTGCTAAAACTTTACAGCTTTAGCGGTCTTTAAGTCACAAACAATATAGTAAGTAACAAGTCATGTACTTATCCTTGTTGAGTTTTTTCAAGGGTGAAGTATTTTGTAGTGGGCTCGTTATTGTCAGTTTCGTTGTTTGTTCTAGTAGCCAGCGCTTGTTCGTGGGACTGCTGTTCTGGTCTGCTCTAGTTTGTCCGGTCCCAGTAGCAGTGCTGTTCTGAGCTTGGACGTCTGCCTTCTGTTCTGAGGATTTCCAGAGTCTCTGCCCCCACCCTTCCGGTCCCTTACTTCTGGTCCCGATTAAGGGGAAGATAACCCATATTTCTCAAATATTTGCTATAGGTTGAAACTAACTAAATTGAAGGGATAATAGCTGAAAGTGTTGTATATTGATAAAACATTGCTTTTTGGATGTTTAGTCTAGTTAGATTTTGAACTGAAAGTCGTTGGAATTCAAAATCCATAGAGTTAGATGATTGACACTTGATGACATTGAGTTGATCCCAACTTCCTGCCACTGGGAAATGGTGACAAAGGGAAGTTGAATTTAGCTTAGTTAGTCAAGTGATAGATGCTATCATGTAAACATTGTCTCTGCTTCGGCTCCACCGCTGTTGAGAAGTCTGGTACTGAATAAAAATGTGATCACATAAAATATAAGCCTCGTATTGTCTCAGCTAATGATGAACCAGCATCTTAAATACAGACCAGACCAGTTAGAAGAAATGAAGAAACAGACTATAGAAGAAATAAGGTACCAGCTGAGCTACTCAAGTAAGTAAGAAAAAACTTAAATATGTGGGAGACATATACAAATGTCTCTCATCTCCTCATCAGAAGAATATAACTCTCTTGCCATTTATATACACAGAACAAGGGATATATAACAAAAGAAGTGGATTCATGCCTTTCCAAAGGTCATAATACAATGTAAATAGTCTCAGCTGGAATTGGAACTTGGCTTACCGATTCCAATTTCCTTGTTGATAACCATTATGCCATTTGTGTTTCCTTATATATCAATCAATCATCTTATTTAAAGTACATTCACAATATGAAAGCTGCTAAAAAAATATCTGATAATCTATTGTACAAGGTAGTAACATTCCCACCACCATCTTATACAATAAAACAGTTTCAGGATAATTGAATAACTTAATTCTAACTCAAAGGTGACTAGTGATCATTAGAACTATTATTAGTAACTACAATGACAATGGTAGTTTATTGCTGTTAGTAAAGCTTTGTGCAAATTTTCAATAGTTTTTTTTCAAAACGTATACTTTGTTTGACTAAAATAAGTTTTGCATTAAATAGATATTTATTTCTAGAATCAGAAAATATAACATTTTAAATTTAACATCAGAATATTTTTTATTTTAAATGAATTTTATATATTAATTTTTCATAGCAAAAATATTTAATTAAAGCTTTGAAATAAAATAACTGATGCACTATCAAATTCATTAATTGATTAAGGATTAATCAATACTGAAAATTTCATTAAAATCGGATAATTTCCTGATTTTTGGTAAATTTTTTTGCAATCGCGAATGTTACATTAAATTTGTAAACAAGCCCTTTATACCATTTAAAAATAGCCAAAATGGCGAACGCGATCGAAATTGACCAAAACAAATCGTTTTAAAAGTATTAAAAATAAACTGCATATGTAATGATATTTTTTTTTTTTAATGATGGTCATTATGTTATTACTTATCGTTTTAGACAGAAGTTTGACCTTAAATAATAGATTTAATTAATTTTAATTCGTTTTAAAAATCTTTAGCAGACGAAAAATTGGGTATACCTATTTTAATACTAGAGAATGGTGCATTTTTGCCGTTTTATTCTCTCTTGAAAATGTGCTTTTTTAACATGATTTATTTCATTGTTATAATTAAGAAATTCAAATAATTTTTTTATATATAAGTTTAGGAAAAAACAAAAACGAAGCGACAATTTACAATGAAAAAAAAAGGGGGTTTAAAAGAAGTGTTGGGTGCTTTTGTACCGAAATTTTAGCCACTACTTAGAGTTACGTAAAAAAAAAAAAAAAGGTCATGATATAAGATTAGTAGTACCGAGGCCACGGTGGCCTCAGTAGTGCTGAGACGAGGCCTATATCGGTGGCCTCGGCTGAGACAAAGGAAAGGAATAACTTTCTTTTAAAGTTTTTATTTGTTTAATTTTGTTTGGGGAAATTCCTGTAAACGACTCAACTTGAAATTAAACGGTTTTATTCGATGCGAGGCCAATGTTAAATGCAGCAATTCAGTAATAATCCCAAGTAATTTTCGGCCGTATGATGTTGGGGGTAGAACGGAGACAGTGAAGGTGAAGGTCAAAGTCTACATTTGCTACAAACACGTGAGAAAAAGAAAAGAAAAGAAAAGATTTCTCCTCGTCGAGTCCTCAAGCAATCAAGCATGATGGAAATCTTTTCATTAATTTATTAGTTTTATGCCAAACATTGTACAGAAAATTTTGAAGTACCCCCCACCCCTAAAACAAATACAAAGATCATTAAATGCGACAATTTTGGGGAAACATTTTTTTTTTTTTTTAATTATTTATTTTTGCATATCAGTCATTTTTCCCTACGAATTTATATTAGGTGTGCAAAAGTTTCCGGCGCCTTATTTATTTTAACATCATAATGAATAATACAATAGAAAACTGTTTTTAAAAAAATCATCCAAATAAAATTAAATAGATAGATAGATAAAACAAAACATGGTTATTTAATTCTTAATTTTCGTAAAAGAGAGCACTGGTAACTTTTGCGTACAGAAATGTCCCTGATACACAAAAAAAAACAAAAAAAAAAACGCGAAAAAAATATTTCCACACAAGATCATGTAACTGCAAAGAAGACGACAAAGTTATATTAACTAACCTGTACGAGGCCAGTCATATTTGAAGGTTGCTGGATCGTGCCCGGCATGTTCAATCTTCTGTGTAATTGCATCACCAACGGCTAAAAGACCGCCGCATGAAATAGTGTTTGTTAGAAGAAGATACTTGCCGAATAGTTTACCGGCCGCTGTACGGATTTTAGAAAAAGCCATTGTTTATAGTTGAAACATTTACTTGCTCTTTAATGTTGAGTTTTCGATCTGCTGAGTGGACTGTGAGTCGTCTCCTTTCTTTGGCTATGAATGTTATTTATTTATTTTTTTGTAGTAAGTGAACAGAGGTTGTTTCGTCTTTTTTCTGACTAAGAGGTAAGTGAGTGGTACTGCCAACAGATTGGGGGTGATGTCTTTTTAAAGAAGAAAAAAGAAAGACAATTACAGGTAAGAATTAGAGTAGGTAAATGAATGTTTAAGACATGCGCAACAAGAAAGCACGTGTTATATTGAGAACCGGCATTTGATGATAAAAAAAATAAAAAAATACATAGCCGGTCACTTACAGTCAGTCAAACCTTCAACAAACGAAAACATTTAGCTTATGTTATTTATTACTACTTTTGTCTCAACAGTTAAGGTTTATTTCATGTAATCGTATCCATAAAGATATTAAGTGGAAATAAGATCAATGTTTTAAATATAGTTATGTAGCACAAGGCCAGAAGTAAGGGGCGCACAATGAGAATCTAACTCACTAACAATGGTCTGCGATTCTAGCATATTAACCATTACAGTACACCATGCGAGGTACCTTAATGTTTTAAATAAACTTATTTACTAAGCTTAGCTTAGATGTGACACAAGGCCGAATTATGGGGCGCCCAGTGAGAATCGAACTAACAATGGTCTGCGAGTCTAGCTGGTTAACCATTACACCATGCGAGGTGCCCTAATGTTTTAAATATAAGGAACAACTGACAGGTCTAAGATCTAATATACTAGCTCAAAAGATGATGATGATATTATTATTGTTGTTGTTGTTTTTGAACATATATTGTGTTAAGAATGTACAAATACACGCGCCTTTTGAAGCACAGATAAAAAAAATCACCCAAATCGGCTAATCATCGGATTTTAATGATATTTTCGATATAATAAAGAAATAAAAGATTAAGTTTCTTTTACAAGACATTTTTTATATAAAAATTACATGAAATTAATAGTCATGGGGAGGCGAGTAAACATTTATTTATTTTATCCTTGTCTACTAACCAGGATTTAAGCACTTTTCTGATGAAAGAAAAATACGTTTTATAACGATTTGTTTAATAATATATAACCTATATAAAAACAAATTCATAAAAACGTAAAATCAGAAAGTGCTCATATTTCTTTAAAAAGATTTCCATCCCTCAACTCAACAATTAATACGGTGTCGAGTTGTCGACGTATGGCCGATTACGTAAATTCTAATGTGAAACCAAAAACTGTAGTAAATAAGAATTTTAGTTCTAAACCGGTGTATGCATATTGTACATTAAACCAATTGAATCATGATTAAAAAGAAAAGAAAAAACAAACAAAAAAAACAACAAAAACAACAAGTTGATTTTAACTTTAAAAAAAATTATGTTCACTTGTAAAACAAAACAAAAATGCATCATTTTTTTGTTTATGTTTTTAACAACACAGGTAAAAAAAAACAGCACAACATTTATAAAGTCTAACTTAAATTGTATATTTACGTTAGATTTATAGATTCAGCCGAAATGTTTACAAAAGTAATACTCCATGGCCATGTGCTTGTTTTCTACTTTTCATCTCAACTTCCGGTTTTCTAAATCCAAGGGAAGTAATTCCAATTGGGAGTTATCTCCCTTATAAAACCTTTTCAAGGACAAAAAAAATGCATAAATGAATACATAAAAGAAAGAAAGAAAAAAGTACCCCTTCTTGGCAATTACCTTCCCAACATAAAAATCAACGGTAAACAAGCATATCATTCTTGAATCTCAAGGTGGTGTACTGTTACCGTGGCTTTATGCCAGTTCAGTTAATATCTACCCCTTAGATTAGGTATTGCCAATTTTATATTCACAGATATATTTTTCACAGACATATTTTACAAAATAATCATAAAAAATCAGGGAATTATCAGATTTTAAAGAAATTTTCAGTGTTGATTTATCAATGAATGGATTTTATAATGCATGAGTTATTTTATCTAAAAACTTTCTGATTTTTTTCAGGTCACTTAATTTTGACACCCCTTATTTTTGGGGTGCAAAATATCGCTGGGCTTATAGACTTTTGAAACTTTTTTGCGAGATTTTTTTAAAAAGTTCAAAAATATTTATGTTTCTTCCTTCAATATGGCTTAAACTGATAACGTGACTTATTTTGGTGGTACCTACTAATTACAGTTTGAATAAAAAGACAAAAGTCCGAAGGTGTGAATAGAAGAATATTTTTTTAAAGAGCGCTTCTGGTAGAAAACAAGTACCGAAAATTTAAAAATTAGATGTAAAAAAAAAAAAAAAAAAATTGGAGGAGATTTTTTTTTACTCTGTTTATGTATATAATTGCCTTTTGGATTATCAGTGAAAAATTATACATCGATATTTGTTCTGTTTAAAAGGTTGGAGAGGGCTAACTTTTCAATTGAGTTTTCTCCAAAAATTATTAGATAAAAATACTAAAGTAGGCGTGTTATTGAATAAATATTTGTTTTTGGAATCTAAAAATATGAAATTTGGAATTTAAAATTAGGCGTTTCATATTTTAAATGAATTTTAGTACCTACCTTAGATATTGGTGGTATTAGAATACTTGGTGGTAGGGAATATATTTTGTCAAGACCCACTCACCAATGACCAATATTAGCATTAGTAAATATGTGGTATGTTAATAGCAAACACAATGGAAAGAAAGACAATATAACATTTTTTAAACATTTAATATATACAATATACATACCATTGGTATAAAAAGAAAGACTATACAAACGTGTCCAAACAAGTTGAATGACACACATAATTTTCAATGAACAAGCACTATGTGAAAAGAGTACAAATTGAAAAAAGCTTACATGAGAAATGTAGGTTATATAGCCATGTGGCTTTATCGTTCCCTGGCAGTGTCAGAGACAACGTCTATACTGGTTAAAGACCAGAGGCAAAAGAAGTCGAGAATGAGTTTCTGAACTGTCATGTGACACCCTACAGGGCCCCTACTGGACATGCAAATTATCTAAAGGGTATAATTATTCATTGTATCCCTACAGTGGGTTTCAAATGTTACACAATTCGTGGGTTGCCTATTAATTATGACTGTAAGTGTACTAAGATTTAAATAACGGCATGGTAAATGGAAAGTTACTATTAACCGTTGTAAAAGTTATTGACAGCAGTTCACCTTTCGTTGACCTAGCCGCTGATTTCTTATTGGCTGAAGGCAAGCGTGAAAAGGGGACTGAATTAGAGTTAGTTAGAGTTTGGTGGTCAGTCAGGGGCAGACGTGAGTCGCCTGTTCCCAAGTATGCCATCTTCGCACCGCGCGGTTAAAACCCTTTTGAGCTTCAGTTTTTAATAAAGACGTCTTTGAGAAATAAATCAAGCTTTATTTCATTATTAAAAGCATAGAAATGAGCACAGACAACCAAGCGCAGCAGAACTGAAACCGTATCGATCAGAGGAGGAAATCAACCCAAGATGGCAGTCGTCGGGAAATAGAACTCACTTAAGAACTGCTCTCTCTCTCTCTCTCTCTCTCTCTCTCTCTCTCCTCTCTCTCTCTCTCTCTCCTCTTTCTCTCTCTCGCCATTTATATACCCGATACAAAAGGGGTATATATCACAAAGAGTAGAATGTATAGAGAAAGTCGCATAGTACTGAATATAGTAGTTGGTTTGCAACGTAGTATCTCACATCATTATTGACTACAACAGAGATTTTTATTTTTTTCTGAGGGCCAAACTGTATTAGCCTTATGCCAACATAGGCTAAGCTTAAACGATTATAAGAAAAAGTCCAATTTATAATTACTTTTTTCTTTTTTTCCGAATAAATATGGGATAATGAATACTATCACTGACCAATACTTGTTAAACTATCAATAAACGCTTTCAAATATTGGAATTTTAAGTAAAGAAAACAATTACGCGTGTTTCAAATATATATCTTTTTAGAATAATGCATGTTAACTCGAAATACGGTCTATAATTCCACATTTCAATAGAAGCAAAGTATTTTCCAAGAATATCACGGTACTAATATAGAATAGTAGCCAGTTCTGTTCGAAGATTTCTGTGACACGTTTGTAGATAAGGGCGAAAATTAAGGATATCAAAATTTTAATGCGAACGAAATACATTTAAGATAAAACAATGCAACAGCAATGTTTATGTAACGACCCATAACACATGTGTTTCATAAAATCCATACATAGAAAAAGACCTACACATGTCATAATTTAAGAACCCCACCCTGAAAAAAAAAAACAAAAAAACAAAACGAAAAACACAAAAACGTTCCCCTATTTTGCCGCTGAAATCTGGTGGATTTTAATATCAGCTACACACCGTGCTGGGTTATTTCCTATAACTCCAACATAAACAAAGGGGAACCACTCTTGACTGATAGATTATTTATTTATTTATTGATCTACCAGGGGAAAAGAAGACGGGATTAGGGTTAGGGTTAGGGTTAGGGTTAGGTTAGGGTTAGGGTTTAGGGTTAGTTTAATGGGAAAATAAATAAATAATTTATCAGTCAAGAATGTTTCCCCTTTGTTTATGTTGGAGCTATAGGAAATAACCCGTGCTGATCCGTTGCAGTTTAGTAGTCGAAGAAAACAGGTATTAAATACTCCAGACTGAACCAAACATATCAGTCCTGAGTTTTACAATAATCAAGTTTTGTGATCCATTCAAATGCATAGACAGACAGACAGACAGACAAACAGACTAGAGTTTTTGAATGAGACGTGACTATGATCTCAGTGACCAAACGGAATTATCTTATTGTATATTGTCTCAGTTATTGACAATCGACGTGGTTACATAAGACATTGATTACGAACTTATATTGATTCCTCATATGTTTTCATTGATTTTTATTTATTTATTTATTTTTTTTTTTCATGCCAATCTTATGCCCGATAATTCTATTTATTTCCATAGCAACGAGAACAGATACAGAAAGGGCAATAACACCGTTGAATAGAGCAAGTTTTCAACTACAAAGCACTATTTTCCCACACAATAACCACAATTTTCGTCAGCATTTAGTAAGAACCATCAAATGAGAAGGTCACTTCGAAAGTAGCATTTTCTGCCTTATCATATTATCCTGTAACGCCAGAGATGGATGTTGGTGGCATGGCAGTAGATGGTGAACATTCTTGCCAATAACTTTTATTGACGAGAAGGTTCAACTTCTACTACCATATCACCAATATCATATGGTCGACAGTCTGATAAAAATGGTGTTCGACATGAAAGCAGAGGTGTGTCACTGAATGTAACTATGAGAAAAAAATGCCTCCATTGGTCTAGCGCTAGTGAAAAGGTGATAGACTCCCTCGCTGTCTGGCTGATACCGACTTTAGACCGCCCCGACAACGATTTAATATTAACACAAATGGCTATTACTTATTTTTCCATGTGTACACGTACCACCGACAGATTATGTATAGATTTAACAATAGTAAACGGCTGGTAACAAAATAATTTATAAACAAAAATAAAACAGAAAATTGTGATTTGACGCCCGTTATTGATTATATGTTAGTATTATAATAAATCGATTATATATTTTAATCTTTCGAATTTTTTTTCAGATTTAGAGTAAACATTTTTAAGGATTACTATTTCCTTTTTGCGTGTGTAATGGTTATCATCGTAGGAAATGGATTCGGTTATCTTTCACATAGCGCAAATAACCCTGGGAAAGGTATGGATCCAACTATTCTCCCTCCAGCTATGGGTAAATAGTAGGATAGGCAGGGCTATTTAACGTTGGTTAGGCAACCAGTCTAGGAGAAAGAAAACTGAATTCAAACCGGTTAAAACTCCACTTAAGAAATTGACCTTGTGTCTCATCCTGCTCGTGTGGAGTGGTTGATATATATATATATATATATATATATATATATATATATATATATATATAGTAATTGGTAATTTGCTTGAAGCATTGTTAAGTATGTTATAATATATTAATGATTTGAAGGCAATACTATTTGTTTTTATTTTTATACACATTGTAATTGCCTTCAAATCATTAATATTATTCTCTCTCTCTCTCTCTCTCTCTCTCTCTCTCTCTATATATATATATATATATATATATATATATATATATATATATATATATATATTCTCTACGGTTATCTTAATTTTTCTATTACCTATTAAAAAGAAAAATTTTCCCCGCTTATACATATTTCTCTTTTTATTTTAATTTTTGTAAATCCTTTAACTGAGATTCAGTATTTAAAAGATTGTTTAATTTACTAAAATTTAATCATTAAATATTTCAGCCAGACTCTATTTTGTAATTTGATTACTAGCTTTTAAAAAGCTGTTGTTTGAATTTTAAATATTTCAAACAAATATTTATTTTTCAGTATATAAGTAAAAGTAAAGTCGACGAAGTGGTCTATTATAGGTATCATCCGAACAACGAGGGAGTCTATCCTCTTTTCGCTAGCGCCAGATTTTTTGTGATGCAGTGGAGCGCCACACCTACTGACAACTTCCATATGCTTTATCTCATAGATCTGATTGCCCAATCTGTGCTACTCACATGCTGAATTGGCGAGGACAGGTATCGAACCCGGAACCTTGTTTCCTAAGCGAATGCTCTACTGACTGAGCTAAACCAGCCCTGAACATAATCAATATTAATCACATTGATCGAACATTATAGAATGAAACTTTTCGATAAAAAAAATCAGCTAATACTGCATATCAGGTTATGGACATTGATCTACCCTCGCTCTAATACACCCCCACACTAGCGTACACCCCACCACTTTCTCCCTCTCCCTCTTTCATTCATAGTGACAGAGAGGTGATCGTGTGACACTGTTATCACACCTCCTCTCTCTCATTATCAAAGAACGCACAGTTTAATTATCAAGAGCGTTCTCGGATAAAAGTAAATCCTGCCTGTTTTATATATATATATATATATATATATATATATATATATATATATATATATATATATATATATGGATTTAATATCCCGTAACTAAAGTTTCATGCGTACTTGCAATCATCAGACGGTTAAAATGTTAAGATTAAAAAAAAAAAAAAAAAAAAAAAAAAACGGTGGCTAAACAAGCCACCGTTTTTTTCTTTTTTTAAAAATCTTAACATTTTAACTGTCTGATGATTGCAAGTACGCATGAAACTTTAATATTTAATATTTGATTTTAAACCTGCTCTGCTATTTTAGCATTGAGCAGTTTCATATGCTAATACTTTTCACATTCATTATCCATTCATTCTCTCTCTCTCTCTCTCTCTCTCTCTCTCTCTCTATATATATATATATATATATATATATTATATATATATATATATATATCAGTAAAACGAAATAACAGAATATTTAGATTTTTAACATTATAGCCCATTTAAGGATCTGAAGATGGGAAGTACTAGACGATTTCTCTACAATTCCTGAAATAGGCTAAAACACTAAAAATCTAAATCTGTTATTTTTACTGATATAATTTTGCTCTGTGACTCTGACAATAAGAGCACACAACATTTTAAAAAACTACGAAGTCGTAAGGAAGATTTCTTCATCCGATCTTTGGATTATATATATTCTTTATTTAAGTTTTATGTGCAGGATGCGACACAAGGTCAATTTTTAAGCGAAGTATATTCAACTATTTACCTTGAGAAGAGAATTGATTCATGCCTTTCCCCAATGACATTTAGCGCAAAGCGAAATGCAAAAAACCTCGTCCAGGATTTGAATTTCAAATTTTATATCTTACATATATATATATATTTATATATGATGAAGTCGGTTAATATGGGTGGAAATATATTTATAACTGTTAATATGACCTGTATTTAAGCCTTTTCTTTCCTGTATTCAATACATTATCTTTGCCAGATGTATTGCTCTGTATATAATTTCCCAATTATTGTACATTGAGCACTCAAATGGACTATACCAATTCTAATATTTGGATATTAAAAAAGGCCCTACTTTGAAATATTTTCAACACCAACTAACCTGGTAATATATATATATATATATATATATATATATATATATATGTATGTATGTATGTATGTGTGTGTGTGTTTGCGTGTGTGTGCGTGTGTGTATATAGTTTTTAATCGGTTCCGAAGTAAATAAGACTGTATACTTATTTACTTGATGGCTTTAATGGTAACTGCGATATATATATATATATATATATATATATATATATATATATATATATATATATATACTTCATTTATTTTGTGCATAAATGTCATGGGTTGCTTTCTTAAATAAGTAAATGCGGTATTGTGGAGAACGGAGATATGAATGTCAATATGAATGAGGTTTTTGGGGGGGGGGTATAAAGAATTAAAGTATGAATGGATCACAAATGACAATTGTAAAGAGTAGAATAGATAAGTAAAGGTCATCATCTTCATTTCACGGCCTTATGTCAAATTTAAATCCGTAAATAAATTGATTTATATAAACAAATGCGTAAGTATTTATATAAACAAATACATAAGTATAACTTTCATTAGTCTGTACTTTTTCTTCAGATGAAGATTGAAATGATGTTATCAAAAACAAAGTCATATTAAAATTTTAAGTTTTTTAGTTTTTTATTTTAAAATAATTTTCGATTTTGATAAAAAAGAAATATTTCATGTTGTTGTTAATTCAATAGGATTTTTTTTTTTAGTTTTAAAAACTTTAAACGAAAGATACGTTTTTATATCAAAGACTCATTTTTATGTTAAAATAGTTTTTATTTAATCAGAAGAGAAATGCAGATATATTTATTTAAATGAAAATAGTTTTTATTTACAAAATATTTTATATGTTTATTTAAATGAAAGGATGTTGGGACCAAGTAACCAAAAATAACTATTTAAAAAAAATTAAAATGGAAAACTATTTTACTTCAAAAACGTGTCATTGGGTTGTAAATATACATGAACAAACTTAATAAAAAAATCTTACAGTGAAATTCTAATGCAAAAAAATCATTTGTTGTTTGTAAACAAACAACTGGGAGTTTACGATGAAAAGCAAAAGGTGTTCCTTTCAAAATAGCTCCCAGCTGGGGTCCTTATTGGTTACTTGGTCCAAAGTTTTTTTAGGGATAATTTTGGAGAAGGAAAGAAGATGATTCCTCCACAAAGAAGTGTATACTCACTTTTAATCCATAACAGCCAAGTCACGCTGAAAGCACCAGTTACCACTAGATTACGAAGTTAATTCTGCCCAATATTTAATTGGGCGACCACTCAAGCAACAAGAGGTACTGTAAGCAATATGAGTCCTTTGTTAATCAAAATGGTTTGATTCGGGATTAAATGATACGAAAGTGGGTTGATATGCCATAAAACAAAACAACTAAGATATTTTGATCGAAGTCATTCGTCTCAGCTGATTGTATGGTGAAGAAAACAAACAATTTAATAAAGAAACTGGGGGGAAATTTACATGAAAAAAGTGATTAACAGAAAAATAGTTTTGTCTTTATTCATTTTCCAACATCAATGTCTGGTTAGATGTCCCCAATTCTAACCTGTGTGAATGTATATAACTTTTTGAGATTTTATCCTAAGGTGTTGTATTAACGTTTTATCTGGGTTAACGAAACATTCATTTGATATAAAATAACCAACAAACATCAATGTCTATTAAAAATAAAAATAGATTCGTGTATCTTAGTTGACTTGTATAAAGATAAAGTTGCCTTTTTGAACCGTCAGACGATAACGATCAAACACATCTTGTAAGGTCAGAATATTTTCTGTTATAGTTTTGATAAAATGTTTTTTTTTTACGTAAGGAATGTTTTATGAAAATAAATTTAAGCTGACAAAATGGAAATATCAACTCACACATTTTCATGACAAAAAAAAACCCCCCAAAAAAAAACAATAACAAAAAGAAAACACACACAAAAAACAAAACACGTAAGGATAGAAAAGATAATACAAAAAATCTAATTACCATAAAAATTGACCAGGTGTCGCCCCCTTACAAATTTGCTGCCGAAACGGATCTCTTTTTCTCAGGTCTCTTTATTTTAGTGGAGAAAAAAAAACAAGTTATCTCCCATTGATCAATAAATTAACCTAGTCAGTTTTATACATGATCATTGTGATCATCAGGTCACACTGAGAGCCCGGGTACCTTTGACTGTCTGTTTGTCCGTCTCTCACTCCCTGTCCCTATTGGTCATAGCTCCTGGCAGGTTTTCGCATGGCATCCAGAATATGCACAGTACTGAATGATAAGAATTTTTTGCTTGTCGACCCACACTGCTGTGTTCATATGTAGGTCTACAAAGGAAAACGTCACTTATGTGCTTGTCCTTGCTTCTCCAGCAGTTTCCAGCATATCTTGGTATGCAAACTGGTCACCTAATTCGAAAGGTTTACATTCTAGTGTGGAGATGTCTCCATCTTGTGTAAAACCATATGGACTCCGTTTAATCTAAGTTCACATAAAGACCAATGCCTCTTCTATGCTATAAAGCGGAGATTCGACGCGTGCTGGTGTATTTGTGAAAAGAGCTAGATCATTTGCGTAGTCTGCATCTGTAATGTTTCTGCGGCTTCTTGTCTTTTCTTATTAATTTTTTTTTTTTTTTTAGCGTGAAGCTTTTATTTTGCAAGTAACGCTTGCATTAATTATTTTCTTGATCCCTTCCAATCCTCTTTTTCCTAATATTCAATGCACAACACATCATATACAGAAAATTGGAAAGCCTACTAGACATCACCTCGAGTGTCTTCGGTCTTTCTGTACATGGATTTATTAGTATCTGACAATGAGGATATTTCCTCTCGGAAGTAAACCGTGACTAAATATTCTAATAACAATGAATATTAACTCAAATACAGAACATAAAAACTGGCGGGACGTCGCCCAGGATAAAAAGGTCACCTCACCATGGTTACAACTAACTGCACTGTTACTGTGACGACATTCATTCTGGGTCGGTTGAGCCGGCTCCATCCAACAAATTCACCGTATCCCGAATGAAGGCAGACCATGCGCGTCGATCCAACACAATCGTTGGTGAATTCATGAAAAAAAGTAACAAGGGAATAGGAAATTCACAACCGGTCCCCAAACCCCGCCTGCATATCCCGGTCAGGGGCAAGATATGCCCTTGTTTGTCGCAGATTTTCCACAGACACAGTGACAAGTTCACCAAAAGCCTTTGATTCCTGACGATGATAGAGACACCTTTTGGATTTTCAGCAGAGCACCTTTATAACATTGAGTGTCAGACCAATCCGCCTTGTGAGGTTCTACAAGAAACTTGAGTTTCGGACGGTATGGCTCTGACACTACTACGTTTCACCACCCTGTCATGTTGAAGAGGGGTTGGACGTCATGGTTACGCACTGGGCTAAACGATGAAGCTAACGGCGCGCCTTCCCCTAGTGATACTACCACAAGTAAGAACTCGAAATTGGATACTCTACCAGACCATCCATATACTGGTCCTGGAATCTGGCAAAACCAACCAAGAACCATTAGAGAGAGAGAAGAGACTATAACATAGTCATATCAATGGTCCATTGGGGAGAAGAATATAATTCTCATTATTTCACTTAATCAAGATTTGGGAAGTGGGACAGAAGGAAGAAAGTAGTATTTGAGGAGCAAGTACAATCCTCCACCCTACCTAAAGAAAAAAATAAAATCCCCCGCGAAAATTATGCTGAAAAATTCTCGGGCCAACCAAGAAGCAAGTTACCATTTGTAAGAGAAAAAAATGCTGAACAATTATAAGGTTCAGTAGTTAAATCATTAATTAATTTGTTTAAGTTCCGCTCAAAATATTTAGTGCAGAACATTCTAAAGTTAAGTCACGGAGACAGAGAGAGAGAGAGAGAGAGAGAGAGAGAGAGAGAGAGAGAGAGAGAGAGAGAGAGATTAAGCATATATTTGGCACAAGGTCGCAAGTGTAGGGCATTCAGTGAGGATCAAACTCACTATTCAGTAGAAACGGGCCTTTGAGACTAACTTGCTAGACATTACATTATCTTTTTCTAAGCTTTTAGTGACCGTTCCAAGTGCCCCAACTACTATTGGTATCACTTTCACCCTTATATCCCACAGTTTTTTCAATTTTCTAGCAATGTCTAGGTGTTTGTCTATCTTTTCGTTTTCTTTCATTTTCACGCCAAATCTACCAGTTGACAAGTTTTTGTTAATCAATACTAGGTCTGGTCTTCTGGTTGGGATAATGCGATCTGTCTCAAAGTCCCAGAGAATTTTGTGCGTCTCATTCTCAAGAACAGATTCTGGTTTATGCATATACCATTTTGTTGTATGGTCAAAATTTAGTTTTTTTTTTGCATAATTCCCAGTGGATCGCCTTTCCAACCCAGTCGTGCCTATCTTTGTATTCTCGTTGTGCTAGTTTGCAGCATTCACTTAATACATGGTTTATGGTCTTATCTCTAGTCACCACACTGTCTACATTTGCTGTTTTGTTGTGTCAATTTTTATTTTGATATAACTAGTTATTATGACATTGTCATAAGCAGCAATTATGAGTGATTCGGTTTCTCTCTTGAGGTTTCCTCTTCTTAACCATGTCCAGGTCTTTTCATGTGCAACGTTCCCAATTTGTCGTTTGAAGTATTCATATAATTGTTTTTCTTCCCATTTCTGTTTCCTTGTTTTTGTCTTTTTTTTCTGCTTGTCCATATGTTGCAGCTGCTGTTATTGGCTGCCATAAGTAATCTTTCTTTGCTCTCCTCGAGTCTTTGGATCGTGGCATCTACGCAATCCCCTATGTTGGCAAGACCTCTTCCACCTTCCTTTCCTGATACATATAGCCTATCTCTACCGTCTATAGGGTGCAAATCCTTGTGCATGGTCATTATTTTTCTAGTCTTTTAGTCCATTTGTCCCCCTTTTGTCCATTTTAAGAATGGCCCAGAGTTTGAGACGGCCCAAGTATTTATTCCCTTGATGAGATTTCTGCTGCAGAGCTTGGTTTCTAGGAGTTTCTTGTTCTCCTGAGGTATTCTTTAAAAAAAAAAAACAACTTTTCCTTTCATCTCTGTTTGCTTGATTGTGTCTGCATCTAAAATTCTTAAGTATTTGTATCTTTCTTTTTCTTTTTATCCTTTATTATTATTATTATTATTATTATTATTATTATTTTTGAGTTTTAACATCAGCATTAGCTGGTGGTCTTTCACTGGAGTCTGAGTGACAGCAAGTCTCCTCAGGTCTCCAGAACTCTTCTGAGTATTCTGGCAGATTGCAGCAGTGCAGTGTTCTGAATGGTTTCAATCCTTCCCTGATTCAAAACATTCCAAACCCTTTTCCAATCCTTTTGGGACCGTTCCAAGTGCACCGACTACAATTGGTATCACTTTGACTTTCATATTCCATAACTTTTTCAGTTCTCTGGCATTTTTTCATTTTCCTTCAGCTTCACCCTCTGATCTGCTGGCACTGCAAAATCCACCAGTTGACAAGTTCTTTCTTTTTTGTTTATCAACACTAGGTCTGGTCTTCTTGCTGGGATAAGGTGATCCGTTTTTATTTCAAAATCCCAGATAATTTTATGCGTTTCGTTCTCAAGAACAGATTCTGGTTTATGCATATACCATTTTGTTGTATGGTCAAAATTTAATTTTTTGCATAATTCCCAGTGGATCATCTTCTCAACCCAGTCGTGTCTAGTTTTGTACTCCCGTTGTGCTAGTTTGCTACATTCGCATAGTACATGGTTTACGGTCTCATCTCTATTACCGAATAGTCTACATTTACTATTTTGTTGGGTCTTATCAATTTTTGCTTTGATATAGTTTGTCCTTATGGCATTATTCTGTGCGGCAATTATTAGTGATTCAGTTTCTCTTTTGATGTTTCCTTTTCTTAACCACGTCCAGGTTTTTTCATGTGCAACTTCTGTCGTTTGAAGTGTCCATATAATTGTTTTTCTTCCCATTTTTGTTGTTGTTATTATTATTATTATTATTATTATTATTATTATTATTATTATTATTATTTGTTACTCATAATTTATTCAGTCATGGGGGTGCCATGTGCAGTAATTCGTCTTCAGGGAAATAAAAGTAAATTGGCAGAGCTCATATCGTCTCAAAATAGCATGCAACAGGTTGCACTGAGTTACATGATATCAGCAAAAAGAGACCAGTACGTTTTTAGACGAGGTATTAAAACATTCTCTTTTGTACGTACCGAAAAGCAATTGTGCACGTAAACAAAAAAAAAAAAAACCCCACAAAAACAAACAAACAAAAAACGTATTTATGTGTACAATTGCCATTCATCATGATGTTGAAAACTAAACCTTCATTCTTGGGGATAAAAAAAGAAGCAGCATTGGAATTAACCTAAGAAGAAGAAGAAGAGGAAAAAAAAAAAAAAAACAGTGAGCCATTGATAAGTATTTTCTCACAGGTGATGGGTAGGTAAGTCTCTTTAAGACATCTGTCAGCACAGCTGCAACTGATTTTTGAAGCTCTGTGCATATCAGCGTTATGCGAGATGTGGCAGTCAGGCATTTAGTTGCATTATGCACACATATTTGCCTAAACGTTAACAGATGCATTCGCTAAACACACACACACACACACACACACACACACACACACACACACACACACATCCTGTGAATTCGTTCTAGTTTTCAATACAAAGTCGAAAGATGACAGATGAACCGTTATTTTTTTGTTTGTTTTGTTTTTATTCTTTGCTATGTTTATACTGAACTTTCATTCAGCCCAAGGTGACGCTCATCAAATGACCTCGGGATTCAAAAAAAAAAGAAGAAGAACAATGATATTATTAAATGAACAGAGAGAGAGAGAGAGAGAGAGAGAGAGAGAGAGAGAGAGAGAGAGAGAGAGAGAGAGAGAGAGAGAGAGAGAGAGAGAGAGAGTGAAAGAAGAACGGGAGGAAGGAAGGAAGGAAAGAATAAATAAATTACAAATAATAGACTTTTGCATCAGGCTACGATTTAATTTAAACTAGTTTATTCAATTTTAACACAAACATTTTTCTTTGTCAACGAAACTTTTATTTTTCTGTTTTAGGTGTAAAAAATTAAACTATTTTTATTTTTTCAGTAAATGCAACCCTCACCACGGACCCCCCCCAAAAAAAAACAAACAAACAAGAAAACAAAACAAAATAACAAAAAAGAAAGAAAGAACCCCCCCCCCAAAAAAAAAACAAACAAAAAAGCAAACTCGAATCTGTTAACAACACTTTCATATGAGTACGTCAGATGTTTTTTATTTGACTCCCCACGAGGACAAAATGTGACACAAGGTCAGTTTAGTGTGGTTATACCCTGCCGAAATCAAGACTTCCACGACGTGGGGACAAAAATGCTTAGTTCCATCGGCATTACACTCTGCTACCGGGCAATAAACCCTCTGTCCTTACCCCTTTTTAACGAAGAGGAAGGTACAGCTTGAGGTGCGACTTAAGGCCTCCTAGAACTAAGCTACTAATCTCACCTCACCGACCCAGCACGAACACACCAGTAACACATAAATTAGGTATACCCAATTTGTCGAAAAATTCGTGTTTTTACAAAACAAATTCCCTCCCTCCCACCGTTTAAAAAAATTTACTAAAAATCAGGGAATTATCCGATTTTAATGAAATTTTCAGTATTGATTTATTAATGAATGAATTTCATAATGCATTAGTTATTTTATTTCAAAACTTTCTGATTTTTTCAGGTCACTTAACTTTGACCCGCCCCCTTATATTTTGGGCCAATATGTTGGTGGGGTTATATGTGATTGATACTTTTTTCAGTATAAATAAAAAGACAAAAGATCGAAGGTGTGAATATAAGAAAACAATTTTTTAATGAATCTGCTCTGGTAGTAAATAAGTACCGAAAATCGGAAAATAAAATGAAAATAAAAAAAAATAAAAATTTTTGGAGATTTTTTTGTACTCATTTCGATAATTATTTAATTGGCTATTATCTTATAAAAGAAAAAAAATATACATCAATATTTGTTCCGTTTAAGGGGGGGGGGGGATAAATTTCCAATGCAGTTTTCGACCAAAAAATATGATTGAAAAATATATATTTTTAGAATCTAATAATATAATTTTTTAAAAATTTAACATCATGCTGCTCATATCTTAAATGAATTTTATATATTAATTTATCATAGCAGAAATACCTAATTAAAGTTTTGAAATAAAATAACTGATGCATTATAAAATTCATTTATTGATAAATCAATCCTTAAAAATTTCTTTAAAATCGACTAATTCCCTGATTTTTGGTAATTTTTTTTTCAATGTTAAATTTATTTTGTAAACACGGATTTTACGCCATGTTTTAACAGCTTTTGGCCATAGGCGATCGAAATTGACCAAATAATCATTTTAAATGTATTAAAAATAAATTACATGTGTAATATTATTTTGCTTTTTAAAAAAAAAATTTTTTTTACTGATGCGCATTAATTACTACTTTTCGACTTAGATAAAAATTTGACCTTAAATAATCGATTTAATTAATTCTAATTCGTTTTTAAAATGATAAGCAGCCGAATTTTGGACTATACCTAACATAAATCTAATAAACAAAAACCATGCCCTGCAGTCCATGATGATATTGGTGTTCTATTTCGTTAGGAGTGAAGGATTCTAATTAGCATTTTATAAATATATCAATAATTTGGATGATTAAGAAATTACGTTCTGCGCGAATTCAGACTCCACAAAAGAATAATTCAGTCGAAAATTGAAATAGAAATTCTTCTATTCCCGGTGTTATAGAATTATGTGTACCCCCACCCCCTGCACGAACAGGATGCAACATATGGTATATTTCTTAAGCAGAGTTAAACAGGTTTGAATTAAGAGTTTTACTTATCCTAGAATGGTTGCTCACCAAGGTTAAAGAGCCCAGTCCACCCTACTACTTACCCATAGCTGGAGTGTGAATAGCTGGATGCATACCTTTCCCAAGGATATTAGCACTATGAAATGCAAAAAGCTTCGTCCATGATTCGAACTCGTGTCGCCTTGTCCATTTTCAGTCTAAATCATTATTGTATATTTGTAATTATTAATAATTAGTATTATTAATATTAGTATTAATATATATATATATATATATATATATATATATATATATATATATATATATATATTTGTATGTATATGCGTGTAACGAATATAAAAGAAAGGGTGAATAACCAACACAGACAAGTAATTCAATTAATATTTCGTCTTTATTTGTTCAAAGACTTCTTCAGATTCTAAAGAAGTCTTAGAATGAACAAACACGAAATATTAATTGATTCAATTATCTGTGTTGGTTATTCACCTTTCCTTTTATATTCGTTACATTTTGTCGTATTTTCTTAATCTGTCGTTTTCTTCACACACACACACACACACACACACACACACACACACACACACACACACACATATATATATATATATATATATAATAATTCCATTAAATTGTTTCTATTGTAAGGGATATGTTAAATATCTCTTCCCGCAAACATTGGCAATAAGTTATGTCGTCATTTGAGAATTTTTGGAAATTGTTGGTTGGTTGGAATTTACGGCATTTCAGCCCTTGTTGGGTTATTTTATGCCGGAGACGTTTTGTTTTATTCATTCTTGTTGGGTATTCAAATTTTTAAAATAAATTTTATAAAACTAATTTTTTAAATCCATTTAACCCATAGATAAAACCCTAACAGTTACTAACTACCACTCTGGTTTAGAGTGGACCTGGGAGTAATGGCGATAAACTGGTAATCCGCACTCTCCATATTTGGAACTTTACCACTAGATGCAGTTTAACGCCATACCCAGGACACTAAGACCCTCAGACACCACCTTCTTGCGCATATATGATAAAAATACCATAAAGGCAATAGGGTCGGGACAATCATATAGATGCTAGGGCTTGACGTGACCAGCCGATGGATCAAACGAGGCCTCTTCGGCTACGCGTTTAGCCCAAGTAAGGATTGCTCAGTCCCCAGGATTCTGTCCGTATGCATCACGGATCACTACCCACAGCCAACAGGTGGACCCATTGTAGGGATTTTACAACTTTGCAGAGGTGCAGTCGGTGTATTCTACAGCCCCACCAACAGGATTACTTTAGAAAGTGTCTTGTTTTAAACTTGGGTAAGTGTAAATAACTGCCCCATCCCACTCTTTAAAATATGCATCCGAGCAAAATGTTTAGCTATTTATAAAGAAGGAAAAGTACCTATCTTATTTTGTAATAAATCTCTCTGAAGATGACTGAATGAACTGTCTAAAAAGATTTAAAAGCATATTTATGAATCTACAGATAAGTTTTCTTTTGAAATATGGTAGGTTTGCGTATGCGTGTCAGTTGATATGAAATCCAAACCTCAAGAACTTAAAATGACATTGCAATGGAAATTTAAAGGCAGTAAGATTTTGGTAGTAAGAGAAGGGGATACTTTATTAACCCTCAAATGAATAATAAATAAATAATTAAATTTATTGTGTACAGTGCACCACAACTCATCAAAGTCTCATGTCTAGTGCATAGAATAATGTATTAGTGTCAGGAACATGAATAGCGTACACTAATAATATACATGTATGTGTACAGTGCTCAGGTGCACCACAACTCATCAAAGTCTCATGTCTAGTGCATAGAATAATGTATTAGTGTCAGGAACATGAATAGAGTACACTAATAATATACATGTATGTGTACAGTGCTCAGGTGCACCACAACTCATCAAAGTCTCATGTCTAGTGCATAGAATAATGTATTAGTTCAGGATGAATAGCGTACACTAATAATATAAATGTATGTGTACAGTGCTCAGGTGCACCACAACTCATCAAAGTCTCATGTCTAGTACATAGAATAATGTATTAGTGTCAGGAACATGAATAGCGTACAATAATAATATACATATATGTGTGTGCATATGTGTGTTGATGGGGGTATCAGGTATAGTGTTGGCGGAATACAGGAAACATGGAGGCTTTGAAGGATTAGTCTATTATGTATTACACGCAGGACCGAAACTCCCGACTGGGGGCAAGCCTGCTTAGAGTTCGCAGTAAAGCAGGTTTCATATATTTTCTATGAATACTACATTAGGAAAATTGACATCTGGTAGAGTGGGGGCCAATATATTAATATATTGGGGGAGTATCAGAGATTAGAGGGATAAGACACTATGCCTGGATCCGTTCACACGCAATGAATAATTAGAAAAAATAAAATAAAATGAAATAAATTGCATTCTAAGTTAGAACGAACCTGCCTGTGGATACATACAACAAAATGGTCTTACGGTTGCTTAAAAGTTGAAATAGATGCACATTCCTTACTGGCACCAATCACACACACACACACACACACACACACACACACACATTTTTTTGTTTTTTCTCTCCTCTTTTCAGCCAGAACGATTAGTTTTATGACAATTGGGTAAATGCATATTCAACCATAGAATAAAACCAGTATTTTAAAAACTAAAAAAAAAAAGAAACAAAAAGAAACAAAAACCACATAACCCTGATTAAGTTTAATTAAGTATGTCACAAGATCAAAATATTGAAACACCCTCTGAAGATCGATTCCAACGAACTTGACAGTTAACTCTCCCCCATCCAATCTCGCAAATAATTATTTTGTGAAGGCATTTTTTAGGGTCAGGGAAATTTAAAATGACCATCAGTTATCTCCCTTGGACCTTGTTCATTTGGGTGAAGGTTTGATTTACGGTAGAAAAATTTAGCAGCCCTAATTTTAGATGCGATTGAAACCAGATATGTTATTTATAACAAACTGGATAGAGTACAATTCCCATAATGTTGATGATACTTAATACTACAAGATCACATTCGTAGAGTAAAATCTTCTTTTTAAACTAAAATCCTTCTTCGTGGCAATTAGTCTAGAATGAGTATACTTAAAATACAAGGTGTTAAAAATTTATATAATTTTAGACGTATAGTGTTTTTCAGGAAAAGAGATATAATTTTGTTATCTGATAACTTGACCAGTTCTCGTTCAAATGATCTCAAATTCTAATAGCATATATGGAAATATACGTGGAAGCGCGTGGTGTAATGGTTAAAGTCATGGGAAATGGACTCGTCGCCCCGAGTTCAAATCCTGGGCGCTGTAACTGCATTTTCACTTAGCGCTAATACACTTGGGAAAGGTATGAATCCATTCTCCCTCCAGCTATGGGTAAATAGTAGGGCAGACCGGGCTCTTTAACCTTGGTTAGGTAACCGGTCTAGGAGAAGGAAAAACTCTGAATTCAAACCTGTTAAACTCCGCTTAAGAAATTGACCTTGTGTCACATCCTGCTCGTGCGGAGGGGTTGGTAAATATATATATGGAAATAAGTAAACATCTTAAATTTATTGTTTCTTTTTTTTCTTTTCAGGTATAAAAAAATCCATTCATTGGAAAAAAGGTGTTTAAACATTAAACCAATTGTTTTGAGTTGTTTCTACAGCACTGCTCACGTGACTTTCGGAAACATCTCTTCACGCTCAGAATTGCGGAGGCATGGAATAAGCTGCCCGCGTCTGTTGTAGGCTGCCGAAACACTGAATCTTTCAAAGCCTCCATGCTTCCTGTAGTCCGCGTTGTGGTGCACCTGAGCACTGTACACAATAAATTTCATTATTATGCTGATGAAATTGGAGATGATTTGAATGAGAATTGGTTAAGTTATTAGACTACGAAATGATATCAATTTTTATGAAATATCCCGTACATCTAAAATAATATCAATGTCCTGAAACATCTTGTTAATCTCAAATGATATAATTTTTTCCGAAACACCCTGTATATCTAAAATGATATCAATTTTTTTTAACAGCCTGTATATTGACAGAAAATAAAATGTCAAAACTATGAAAATGTGTTTCAAATTAAACATGATTAAACATGAATTACAACAAACAATCAAATGTAGAAGTTAATACGTGCACAGGGTTCAAAATAAGGAGAGTATCTCCAACTCTACGATGTGAAAGTATATCCTGTGTCAACGCGTAAGGATGAGATATCGTAAAATATCTGAGTACAGTCGAGACACTCAGAATTGGCATAAAGGATAAGCGATTTGTCTGGTTCAAGCACACTTTAGCATCCACCCGAGATAAAACACCAAACGACACTGCTTTTATTCAAGAAGCGGATACAAATGTGCGGACCGAACCTGAACATACATGTATTTATCAACCGTCCGCACCAGTAGGATGTGACACAAGGTCAATTTCTTAAGCGGAGTTTAACAAGTTTGAATTCAGAGTTTTCCTTCTACTAGACTGGTTGCCTAACCAAGGTTAAAAAACCCCAGTATACGTTACTATGTACTTATTAGCAGGAAAGAGAATAGCTGGATACATACCTTTTCCAAGAGTATTAGCGCTATGTGAAATGCAAACAGCCCAGTCCAGGATTTGAACTCGTCTCGCTGTGTACATTTCCTACAACAGTAACCATTAGACCACGCGCCTCCTCCGAACCTGACCATATAACGCCGGGGGTCCAGTGGCTTCGGCCCTGGATCTTTTACGAGTTAATAGCGTCGATCCCAGGGGGCCATCCCCCCAGGCAACACCTGCCCCCTCGATTTAAAGGGGCAGGGCTGGGTTTATTGCCCAGTGCCTGAGGCGCCCCCTTGAGGGGGAATGCCGACGGGATCGACGCAATTTTTCACCTGCAACTCCATGAGCCTCGGCTTGTGGGTGGTCCCACGTTAATAGGGACTTTGTGCCTGACCCGTACAAGTGGGGTACGCGGTAAATATCATATAACCCAGGTATTTACCCAGCCCGTTTGGCGGTATAGGATGTGTCAAAAGGTCACCAATATGGGTCATCCAGCGTGGATAGAGTTCGCTTTCCAAGACTAATGGTTATTCGAGACTAGCTTGTTAACCATTAGACCACGATAGGACGCCGAGACATGAGGTACAAGCAATGCAACTGGTTGGTTACCCAAGGCATTGTAACCGCTCGGAGAGCTCTTGCTTTTTATTTCTTTAATCTATTATATCATTTAATAAACCCATGTAAAAATGAAAGCATAAATAAAAAGACCCTTGTCTATATAAACTAGGTATACCCAGATTTTCGTCTGCTTTTCATTTTAAAAACGAATTAAAATTAATTAAATCGATTATTTAAGGTCAGATTTTTGCCTAAGTCGAAAAGTAGCAACATAATGAGCATCAGTAAAAAAGGCAAAATAATATTACACATGTAATTTATTTTTAATACGTTTAAAATTAGTTTTTTGGTCAATTTTGCTCAAACATTTCTTAACATGGCTGTCGTAGTGGCCGTAAAATCCGTGTTTACAAAATAAATTGAACCCTCTCGATTAAAAAAAAATTACCAAAAATCATGGAATTATCTGATTTTAATGAAATTTTCAGTGTTGATTAATCATTGAATGAATTTTATGATGCATCGGTTATTTTATTTCAACAAATTGGGTATAAACTATCAAAATACATTAGAAACAGAAGACAACAACAAAATATAAAAGAATAAGAAAATTTGATCTTAAATATAATTTATTAAGATAAAAAGATTACGAAGAAATAATCTAGAAAATATATGGAATAATACGACTCGGCACTTTTTTACGATAAGCATCCCAAAAAGAGCCGTACTTTTCACTGCACTTGTGATCGTCGCGGTAGCTTCTGTGTGTGAGAAGGATGACTAGATGTGTGACGTAGGTGTAGGGCATGAAGTTGCTAAAAAGCGCCGGTACTGACCAGCAGACCGCGAGCAAAATCTCCGGGATGTAATGAAAATGACGTGATAGACCCCACCAGCCAGATACTAACAAAATACTTTCTTTTTTTTCACCGCTTTCCAGGGTGTAAGTGGCCCGTATTAATTCAGGTTTTTTACCCCAAACCGAACAACTTCCGTTTGTGCTTCGAACTTCTTGTTTCTGCATATCGGCCAGGTAATTGATTGCTGTACAAAACAGGCCAGTTAAAAATATACCAACAGCTTTGGTCGTACCCAACTGCTCCGAGTGGTTAACCATATACATGCTTACTACAGTATAAAAACCTGGAACGAAAACGAGGCAGCCCCAACAAATGTAAAAACCAGCTCTGTCCAACATGATGTCAATTGTTCGCAAATAACCCGCTTCCCACCAGAAGAACTTTGTGATATAGACCAGCTGTAAGGCAGTTGAAACAATGTTACTGTCAACAAAACCGTATAGTTGATAGTTCTTGATGCAGAATATAGATGCTATCAGGGCCCACGCCATCATACCGAAGCGACAGTTTGTAAACATTTTAATGTCAATACCAAAAATTCGTGGATACAACTCCATGCCCCAATAAAAATCAAAAATGAAATTTCCCGAACGTCCAGAGTCTGTTGACGATGGCGACATCCATCCTTTTATATAGAGCACTGTGCAAAACAGGAAGCTGAGTATATTCAACGTAGCTACAATGTCACCAAATTTGTCGTAGATGATTGAAACGGACATTCCTAAAGGTTGCAAGATTGCCTCGATGATAAACAACAGAAGCAGGGTAAGTAAATAATAAGTAAAACCGTTATCGGTGTAGATAGGTACGTTTCCTTTTGGAGTTACCGGCCCTTCAACTTGCTTTCCTGGCAAAAACTTCATTGCAATCACAGCCCAAGCGCTGTAGCCGAAGATGACACCGAGAGCTAACGGACTGCAGATAGTAATATCTGTCCAGAGAGTTTTTAATCCATTCCATGGAGAGTTCATGAAGAGAGTAGATAGACAGGCTGAAAGGCTACCTTCGAATTTTGTTGCTGCATGCCAAAGTATCATCACCAAGTTTGGTGTGAACACCATTAGCATTATAGGCACCAGAGTATTACTCAAGAGTCGATTGATTTTTTTGTCAAATCCCTGGACATCGCTGCTGGTCGAAGAGTTATGTTTGCCATTAGCGAACCGAACCGCCTTCGCCTTAGGCGATCCTTGTTTTCTCTTGCTTACGTTACTCATGTTTGTATCGCAGGACAGCAGCCCGAGAATCCTGAAAAATAAAAACCGAAATTAAAGAAACTGTATATTAAAAAAAGCAAATTAGAAAAAGATCATTGTATAAAGGCGCGTGGCATAACGGTTAGAGTCGTGGGAAATAGACTCGTCGACCCGAGTTCAAATCCAAGACAAGGCTGTTTGCATTTCACATAGCTCTAATACCCTTTGTAAAGGTATGAATCCATATATTCTCCCTCCAGCTATGGGTAAAATAGAAGGTCTGACTTGGCTCTTTAACCAGTCTAGGAGAAGTAAAATTCTGAATTTGAAAAAACTGAGGTGAGTCGTTGTTTGGGTTTGTGGCATTTCTTTGTACACCAATTCTTTCCTATCGACTGTGCCAAAAAGTGTGGAATGGTCCAACCCAAACCTTCACCACTATAAACAAAACACTGTGTAGGTTGTTCATTGGATGAACCCTCATGCGTCGAAATTGATGAGAGTCCACTCATTGCATTGATATTTATTAAGTTCAGTTTTCAAAGACAAAGTTAAACGAAGAGAAATGTGTGTCAGTGTGTATTGTACGAATCTCTGGAATATCAGTATTAGGAGTATTGACCTTTATCTAGTTGGTTGGTTGGGTTTTACGGCATGTCAACCCTTGTTGGGTTATTTTATGCCGAGGACGTTGTGGTCTATTCATTTTTGTTGGGTATTCAATATTTTTTAAACAATTTTTAAGCACATTTTTTAAAACTCGTTTTTTTCCGGGTTAAAGTGAACGTGGCAGTAATTGCGATGAATAGGTACTCCTCATACCCCAGAGCTCCAGAATTGGAACTTCATCACTAGATGCAGTTTAACGTCATACCCAGGACACTACAACTTTCAGTCACCACATTCTAGCGCATATATGATAAAAAAAAACGTTAGGGGTTTGCGATAAGGTCAATAAGGTCGGGACAATCATATAGATGCTAGGGATATACGTCACCAGCCGATTGAACAGAGGAGGCCTCCTCGACCGCTTGTCTAGCCCAAGTAAAGGCCAAAGTCGAATGTTGCATGTCATGGACTGCTCAACCACCAGGATTCTGTCCTTAAGCATCACGGGTCACCACCTACGACCAACAGATGACCCCGTTGGAAGGATTTTACTCCTCTGCAGAGGTGCAACCGGTGCATTTTATTACCCCAGCCGACAGGGCAGACCTTTATTTAGACGAACATCAACTTGTGAAAAAATAGAATAGTCTTAGCCACGAAATGGGTTAAAAAGTTTTATATTGAGGAGTTTTTTGCTATTGGAAATGCAATAAGAATATATAAAGTAGTTGTTGGAAAATTTCATTACTTTAATAAGAATATTATAATGTAGTAATTTCATTATAATATTATAACGTATTCATTATAATATTATAACGTAGTTGTTGGAAAATTTCATTACTTTAATAAGAATATTATAACGCAGTAATTTCATTATAATATTATAACGTATTCATTATAATATTATAACGTAGTTGTTGGAAAATTTATAATATTATAACGTTGGAAAATTATAAATTATAAATATAATTATAAAATTATAAATATAATATAATTATAAAATTATAAATTATAAATAACGTTGGAAAATTTATAACATTATAACGTTGGAAAATTGTTGTAAAATTTATAATTTTAATTTTTTAATTTTTTTATTTTCGTCATACAACGTGTGATAGCACGTGCGATGCCCTGTCCTCATCAGCTGCCAACTAGATGTAATAACACAGTTTTGGTAGCTAAGGCAGGACTGCCACTTCCTAGCGCTACCAAGCAGCTTTCGCCACCGGACAGGGTATTAAAAAAATGAAATAGTGCAGAGAAGAGATTATATGATCCGTTCATCGGAGATGTTTTGTTATCAGTTTGTTATTTAAAAACGCGTTTGTTTTCGGCCGTTGAGTTGATTATGCGATTGCAGATGTTACGTAACAACACGGGAATGATGATTCCGCGCGCGTATCATTCGGGCTGAAGACTTTTAAACCTCGACCAGATCCAGCTCGATGCATTTTGTACCGTGGTTTGAATTATAACGTAGTTGTTGGAAAATTTCATTACTTTAGATTGGGACGTCGAACTTTGATCTTTCTCATAACCTATTAGATCATTAGAGTGCCATGCCGAGTAATTTCTTTTTCATGGTATCTTTATATCTCTCCCTCTCTCTCCCCCTCTCTCTTTCCCACTATCTCTTTCTCTTTCTCTCTCCCACTATCTCTCTCAGACTAAAAATATTCACTCAAAAATAAATCTGTATTAAGCACACAAAAATTGTCTCTTTTTCGCTCTTTCTATTTAACGCATACATTCACCTAAATACTCTCTGTCTCACTCATTTTTCTCGTAAAAATGTATAAAAAATCTTTAACTCACTCATTAATAAAAAAAAAAAAAAATATTCGCTCACTCGTGCCACTGCCTTATGAAGGCAGTGCTCATGAACACATATACAATCTCTAATTCATATATACATTCAATTAATCAAACCAGGAATGAACTAGGAATTTAATCTATTATGTTTTTTTGTCTGTATATATCTCCATCTTCCTAACACACATGGGCATGCCTACAAAGTCAGAAAACAGCACTGCTCACGTGACTTTCGGATTACTACTGTAAACTGTTCATGTTCCTGACACTAATACATTATTCTGTGTACTTGACATGACACTTTGATGAGTTGTGGTGCACCTGAGCACTGTACACAATAAATTTCATTATTATTATTATTATTATTATTATTATTATTATTATTATATTCACAAAAGCTTTTAACTCATACTTGCACACAAATACTGTATTAGTAACACACTCACACACGCACACACGCACACACACACGCACACACACACACACACACACACACGCACACATACTCTCTCTATCTCCCCCCCTCTCTCTCTCTCTCTCTCTCTCTCTCTCTCTCTTATCTGTAAACCTTCTTTCTGTCTCTTAAACACACACACTGAAAAAGTAAACGAATACTCACCCACACAACTCTCTCCACAACTCTCTCTGAGGTATACACCTACAAAATACATCTCTGTCGCTAGTACACACACACACACACACACACACACACACACACACACACAAGCGCGCACGCATGCACACACTATTTTTAGAGGCGCTCAAGTGTAATAGTTATCGTCATTGGAAATATACGCGACGACCCGAGTTCAAATCCTGTATTAGGCTGAGAAATCAAACGAGAAGAACAATAGTTCCTTCTTTATTCTACATCAATACATAGCAAGATACTTATAATCGTTTTAAATCCTCTTTTCATTTATTCATGAAGCGTGTGGTGTAATGGTTATCGTTGTAGGAAATGGTCACGACGAAGCTGCTTACATTTCACATAGCGCTAATACTCTTGGGAAAGGTATAGATCCAACTATTCTCCCATCAGTTATGGGTAAATAGTAGGGCAGACTGGGATCTTTAATCTAGATGCGGTAATCAGCCTAGGACCCCCCGCCCTCCCCCCCAAAAAAACATACTCTAAATTCAAGCCAGTTGTACCCTAATCAAATATTTGTCTTGTGTCGCATCCTGTTCTCAGCGGAGGGTTTGGGTAAACACACACACACACACACACGCGCGTGCGCACACACACACTCAAACACTCACACACACATACACACACACTCACACACACACTCAAACACTCACACAGACACAAACAAACACACACACACAAACACACACACACACACGCGCGCACACACACACTCACACATACACACACACACACACACACACACCACACACACACACATACCCCCCCACAACACACAGAGAGGATGGATCAAACCTGGCACGAGGTTATTTGCATATTTAGTGTATTATGTTCTATTGGATTTAGCTTATCTAATCTTTTTTTTTTCAATGTCAGGTAGAAGTCCCCCTTTTTTTAGGCAATCAGTTCATTCAAATTCTAAAGTACACATTATTATCATCATCAGGTCGCACCGACAACACGAATACCCATGACTCTCTCCCCCCTCTCTCTCTACCCGTCCTGCACAGGATCCAGAATCCGCACAGAGCTGATTGGTGTAGCTTTTGCTAATCGGCCTATACTGGTGTGTCCATGTGCAAGTATCCACAGGAGAACGTCACTTATGAGTTCGTCCTTGTTTTTTCCATCCGTCTCCAGCATGTCTTGTTTCTCTTACTTGGATGGTTCGTGTGATAGGAGGCAAGTGGTCGCACAGCTGCATTATTGTGGAGTGCTGCTTCCAAGATTTGTTCAAGACAGCACAATGTATATTGTGTATATTGTGTAATTTCCATCTAGCTTTTTCTCTAGGTGTTTCGTCAGAGCTCAAGTGGTGCAGCTATACGGTAGCACTGATACAGCTACGGATTGGAAGATCAATTTTACCTATGAAAATGCTGTATAAATAACAACTTAAAAACTCTGGACACTTTATTGAAGGGTAGGTGCTGTTTTTGATTAGGCAACAGACCTGTAATTAGGGGTTCCGTGAGGGGGAAAAAGGAGCGGGTCAGTTCTGACCTGCACTGACCTTTGCTGAATCAACCTCTTATTAAACGCATTCTTGAGAAGAACGACATAGCACTGAATATTTATTATATCCGTGTATCATGTAAATGTGTATTTATGGTTCATTGTTTTGTTTTACGGCCTATCAACCCTTTTCGGCTCATTTAATATCGAATCAAGTCATTTTGATAAACAAAGGACACAAGCTGCATACAATACCTGCTGTTGCTTAAGTAAAGTCGTCGGGGCGGCCTAAAGTCGGTATCAGCCAATCAGCGAGGGAGTCTATCCCTTTTTCTCTTGCGCTAGACCAAGGAGATTATTTTAGCGTCTGAGGTGGAGAGCCACACCAACCATCAGCTCCTTACTTTACCGCACATATCCCTGTGCTACTCATACGCTGAGTGGGCGAGGACCAGCATCGAACTAGGAACCTTGTGGTTTCTAGCCGAACGCTCTACCGACTGAGCTAACACGGCCCCTGGTTAAGTAGTCATCCAATTAAGTATTGAACAGATTCATCACTGCTTAACTTCGGTGATCTAGCGTGAACCGGTGCTTTCAGCATAATTTGACCATAATGGACATCTGTGTAGTGGGTGTATGTTATGCATAGATATGTCAACAGCTTAATGTAGAAAAGAGTTTTTTTTATCAATCATCACTTTCTGTGGATGAGATACTACTACCTAGGTATGTGAACTGGTTTACCAATTACAGGGGTTTACAGTCTATTAACATTGCTTTCTGTAGATGAGATATTACTACTTAGGTATGTGAACTGGTTTACCAATTTCAGGGGCTTACAGTTTATTGACATTGCTTTCTGTAGATGAGATATTACTACCTAGGTATGTGAACTGGTTTATCAATTTCAGGGGCTTACAGTCTATTGACATCGCTTTCTGTAGATGAGATATTACTACCTAGATATGTGAACTGGTCAACTAATTTGAGGGACTTAACATCCAGTATTTACCTAGCCCCTATACCATGAGAGGGATGCGAGAAAAGTCATTTTTTTTAAAGCGGAGTAAAACTGGTTTGAATTCAGAATATTCCTTCTCCTAGACTGGTTTCCCAACCAATGCTAAAGAACCCAGTTTATCCTACTTAACCATAGCTGGGATGGGGTTGAAGATAGGGATACATGCAAGTGTATTTGCAAACAGTCTCGTCCAGGATTTGAACTCATTTAGAAGGACGATAACCATTACGATAAATGCTCCTCCCATGCATGTATATATGTATATATATATATATGTATATGGATATGTATGCATATATATGTACATAGATATGTATATATGATGAATACTATTGCACAATACAATCCACTACATTTTTAGATTAAAATGTTCCTAATGATATTAACTATCTTATTACTGTTAAAGCTCTAGTAAAAATTATATAATTTTTTCTCTGTGGCCCCAATTATCAGAGTATAACCTAAATTTATTCAAAAAATATTAGAAAATATTTTATCATAGCGATAAGCCTCTTTTGACAATTTACTGTATAAAGGTCAGTCAACTGCTTTCGGCGCTTTAACTATGAAAAAAAAAAAAAAAAAAAGAAAAATAAAAAGAGAAAAAAGACCTCCCCTTCCACAAAAAAAGAAAGGAAAAAGAAGACTTACCCCTTTCTGATCTTGCAAAATACTATTGCTTACAAAGGGTAACACTGTTTAAATACCCCGAATCTCTGAATAGTACATCACACCCTCCAAATATATCTATCTATCTATCTATGCATATATATATAATATATATATATATATATATATATTATAATATATATGGTTGAGAGTAGAGGAAAATGTAGATATGACAACACAAACGACTATGTTCAATTGATATTTCGCCTCATTCAATTGAACATAGTCGTTTGTGTTGTTATATACACATTTTCCTCTACTCTCAACCACATTTTGTCAGATTTATTCAATCTTTCACTCCTCATATATATATATATATATATATATATATATATATATATATTCCCAAATTAACACACATTAAGAGAGGAAATAAAACGCAATTCAATTCAGATATAAACATCAATTCTGGATCTGGTAGTTACCACAAGGCAGTGAAGACAAGTTTAATGACCAAATTCAGTACGATCTATCGGATGAGACTGTAGCATACACCAACTGCATCTCTGTGGAGAGATAAGACTCTTATGGCAAACACCCAACTCTTTTTATCACATGGGTGCTAGAAAGCGGTGGCTGAGGGTCAACCACACGTATTTATTTATACATATCTTATTATAATGGAGATTGTGTGTTTGTATGTCTGTAACCGAAACTATATTACAACTCAAGTCCCAATTCCCTTAGTTATTAACATCACATTCTCAATGATTTTATTTTATTTAAACCTCAGTTATTAATAAAATTGTTTTACATTATTAATACTATTAACCATATCTACATACTAACAATATGCAATTTTATTTATATATACAACAAAATAGCGGTTTACAGAGTGAACGGGAAGGCTAATTTGCATATCAATATTTAAAAATCGAATTTAATAAATATGTGCTTAGTATTATTGATTTCTAACTGTTTGGTTTTATTTTAATGAATATAAGCAAAAATCTCTTCAATGAATCTTAAATGAAATCCATTAACAAGATAAAATAACTGTCATTTTATTCTTTACTTCCTCTTTTAACTAAATGCTTAAATTAGAAAAAATAACAATGAAAGACGAGAGTAATGGAAGAGTAAGTTTCAGTTGTTCCATTTTTTATTATACTCCCTCTGTTTCAAATATTTTATTATACTCTCTCTGTTTCAAATCTTTTTATCTGTATTCTTATTTAGTTTCATTAGCCTTTCTAATTTAATACAATATTTTATTACATTAAAACTTAAATACTTGCACCTGGAGGGTGCATATATTTGCTAGTGAAGTTAATGAAAATATTTCTTCAATAAATCATACACACACACACACACACACACACACACACACATATATATATATATATATATATATTTATATATATATATAAACGAGATTTGGCATTAAATAACCAACAGAGGTTGATATGCCATTAAACCAAATAACCAAACAACTAAATCCAGTAGAAGACTCTCAAAATCCCTAAAA
Organism: Doryteuthis pealeii; assembly: GCA_023376005.1. NCBI lineage: Eukaryota > Metazoa > Mollusca > Cephalopoda > Myopsida > Loliginidae > Doryteuthis > Doryteuthis pealeii. The sequence continues at coordinate 13,592,259 of CM042137.1, forward strand.
TAACTACTACTGCTACTACTACTACTACTACTACCTTTCCCATGGTTATTAGCACTATATGAAATGCAAGCAGCCTCATCCAGGATTTGAACTCGTCTCGGCGTATCCATTTCCTACGGCGATGACCATTACAGCATGCACTTCCACCTGATCTTTACTTATATACGGTAAAAATGGAGGCGCGTGGACTAATGGTTAGAGTCGCAGGAAATGGACTCGTCAACCCGAGTTCAATTCCTGGACGAAGCTGTTGGCATTTCACATGGCGCTAATACCCTTGGGAAAGGTATGAATTCAATTCTCCCTCCAGCTATGGGTATATAGCAGGGCAGACTAGACTCTTTAACCATGGGTAGGTAACCAGTCTAGGAGAAGGAAAACTCTGAATTCAAAACCTGTTAAACTCCGCTTAAGAAATTGGCCTTGTGTCGCATCCTGCTCGTGTGGAGGGGTTGGTATATATATATATATATATATATATATATATATATATACGGTAAAAATGCATTTTCATTTTAAACAGTTAAACACTTAATTATCTCAGACATCTATTTAACCCGAAGGATGAGACTCTAACAAATACTACAACTCCGGATCAGAGTGGATATGGGAATAATGGCAACGAAGATGTGACTCCATACTCCCCGGGTCTCAGAACAGGACCCCCACGACCAGATGCAGTTTAGTGTCATACTCAAGAGACACATTTTTTTAGTAGACTTATCCTTCTGCAGAGTATATTTTAGGTCCCATTGAGAGGGCGGTCTTATTATATTGATTACTAATAAGTAAAGTATTATATAGTTATTACCACACTGTTGGCTGGGGCGTTAGAATGCAACGACTGCACCTCTGCAGAGGGGTAAGACTCTCCCAATGTGGCAACCTGTTGGTCGTGGGTGGCGACCCATGATGCTTAAGGATAGAACCCAGGTAGATGAGCAATCCATGACTTGCAATACTCCACTTTAAGCTTTTTTTGGGCTAGACGGGGGGTCTTAGAGGCCCCCTCCGATCAATCGGCTGGCCACGTCAAGTCCTAGCACTTATTGCCCTTATGGCAACCCCCGATCCTTCTTATCATATGGGTGTTAGAAGGCGGTGGCTGAGGGTCTACATGTCCTGGGAATGACGTTGAACTCTATCCGATGGTAAGGTTCCAGTTCTGGAGGTTTGGGGAATGTGGAGCACCCCTTCATCACCATTGCTCCCTGGTCCACTCTGACCCGGAGTGGTAGTATCTGTTAAGGTCCCATTTATGGGTTAAATAGAAAAACATGAGTTTATAAACAAAATTATATTATGCATTAAGAATGAATTTATTTCACAACTTTGTCGGCATTAAATGACCCACCGAGGTTGATATACCGTAAAACAAACCAAACCAAACCAAACCAACCTATGTAGTTATTAACTAAGCTTAGCTTAGATGTGGCACAAGGCCAGAATTATGTGGCGCATAATGAGAATCGAACTCACTAACAATGGTCCGCAAATCTAGCTTGCTAACCATTACACAACGTGATGTCCCCAGTAAAGTATCATATACGGGATACAACAGACATTTAAACAAAAGTCCGGATATTAAAATATTATCATATATGCATTTACACAACACTCCCACCACGGGAGGACGTGCCACAAGGTTGATTTTTAAGTGGAGTACAGCTGGTTTGAATTCAGAGTTTTCCTTCGCCGAGACTGGTTGTCTACCCAAGACTAAAGAAACCATGCCTTAATATTTACCCTTAGCTGGGAATAGGGGAAGAGATGAATTCATGCTTTTCCCAAGGGTATAAATGCGAAGTGGATCACAAACAGCTTCGTCTAGGATTTTGAACAGGTTTATATTTCCTACAACGATAACCGTTACATAGGCATGCACTCTAAGATACTATCATCTAATGCGAATCTGGTTAGAATAGCTGTTAGGCCTCTATACTCTATACACAACGTGAGGGACTCTCAACCTTAATGCTTCGATAATAGAATATAAAAAAATCTCCATTGAGGTAATAACAATATATATTATTAATCATTGTTGTTGGTATCCTTCCATCTACCAAAGACGATGGCGTAGTGTCCACTTTAAATTGCGTGAGTGGCTGAACAGACCAATTTTTGAATGGCAATCTCTGGTGCAGTGACTGCACACAAACAGTGATACTTGCTGGAGTTGCTGTTGTATCTCCTTCCTTTTGACTCTCTCTTTCACTTCTTTTCGTTCCTTGTTTGACGAGGAGGCACCAGGTCGCACGGTCTTCTGCACAATCCTCCCATGTGTTGGTGTTGATGGGGCACGTCTTCATATGATTAATATATAATTAATATACAGATAATATATGATTAATATACAAATTATATATAATTATATATGATTAATATACAAATTATATATGATTATATATGATTAATATATGATTACTGAAACGTGAGTTCAACATATGCTTCTTATATGAATTAGATGAAAATGGCATGACCTTCACTGCTAGTTAAAGGAATATGATTTCTAGAATATAGCAGAAAACATCCAGTTGGACACATGGCGCAACGGATATAAAGATTGAATTAATACAGTTTTAAGTGACAATTATCTGTAAGTTATAGGTTCAATCCTGACCCTGGGCGATAATAACATAGAATACGTTCCAAGAGCCCCAACTACAATTGGGATCCCCATGTTCCGCATTTTCTTTTTAGTTTTCAGTCAAATATTTGTCTCTCATTTCACTCTCTTTCATTTTTACTCTGTACTCCACGTTCCGTTAAAAAACACAAGATGGCAACTTTTTTTTTCTTGTTAATTAACTGTAGGTCAAGTCTTCTGATCAGGATTAGGTGATCCATTTGTATCTCAAAACCCAAAGAATTTTATACGTCTCATTTTCTCGGATAGATTCTGGTTTGTGCATGTACTATTTGGTAGCATGGTCAATTTTAATCTTTTGCATAATTCCTAGTGGATCACTTTCCCCACTCAGCTATGCATAGTTTTGTTCTCCTTTTGTGCTAGTTTGCAACTGTCACTTATTATGTGATTGACCGTTTCGTCTCTGTCTCAATACAACATACACTTGCTATTCTGTTGCATCTTAATTATTTTCGCTTTGTTATAGTTGAACATTATGGCATTATTTTGTGTTACAATTATGAGAGGTTCAGTTTCCCTTTCTTAGCTTGTTTGTCGCTTGAAGTATCCATATAGTTGTCTTACTTCCCATTTGTGTTTTCTAGATTTTGTTATTTTTCTGTTTGCTAATATGATACCATTGCGGTTGGTTGCTGGCTGCTGTCATTAGTCTTTCTTTGCTCTTTTTGTGTATTCCTCGAGTACTCGAATTGTTGCATCTACGCAGTTCTCAATACTGGCGAATCCTCTTCCTATTATATATATGATGGACTCTCCCGTAGATTTCGACGTATGAGTATTCATACAATGAACATCCACACCATGATTTGTTTATAGTGGTGAAGGCTTGTGTTGGACCATCCACACTTTTTGGCACAGTCGATAGGAAAGAATTGGTGCATCAAGAGTTGCCACAAACCCAATCAACGACCGACCTAAGGAATTTTGAATTCAGAGTTATCCCTCTCCTAGACTGGTTACTTACCCAAGGCTGAAGGGCCCAGTCTGCCCCACTATTTAACCTATTATATATATATATATATATATATATATATACTAGCAGCGGCTACCCGGCGAAGCAGAACGGCTTAGACTGCGAAAATTATTCGCAAAAAATATACATTTCTGCTGGTATCGCTATAAATCGCTGTAACAAAAAGTCAGTCAGCGGACAATATTTTATTATCAGCAGGTTCTGGTATATGGACAGTTCCGCAATTGGGTGATTTTGGCTTAATTAATCGATTATATCCCTTAATTAGTAAAAAATCAATAACCAAATTTGACGTGTTTCTTAGTTAGAAGGATATTAATCTATATGCAAGATTTCAAATCTGAGTGACTTCTCTGTTCTTTGTTATAGATCGACACGTACATACCAAAAACTTAATCTTATATATATATATATATATATATATATATATATATATATATATAGTAGTGATACTATTTAACCCATATCTGGATGGATAAGTGGGTCCATCCATTTTTCAAGGGTTTTAGTCCGAAAGTGAACGTAATAGTGTGACTGGAGTTCGAACTCGCTTGCTATGATGTCGCGGTCCAAAACATTATCAACTACCCCACGGGGACTCCCCTCTCCTGAAATTGATATCGAGCTGACAGTTAAATGACAATTTTAGAGAGAAGTGAATAAGGTGATATCAATCAATATATCAGAGACAGATAAACAGCAATTTTCATGCTGTTTTAAAGTATAATGTGCAATTATTTCCCTTCCCCACTTGTTCCATTTGGTTGCAAATTTTTTTTTTCTGTTGGCTCAAATTTCTTCCCGCCACCTTTTCACTGTTATTCTAATCGGCATTCTTTGATGTTTGAAAATGGCGCTACTGCCGGACAAACACGACTGATGACGAACAAACACAACTGATTATCCACTTTAATCTCATGTAATACAATTACTTTGCAATTCTACCAAATGTCAAGCGAAAACTCAATGGATGTTTTTTTTCTTCTTCTTCTTCTTCCACTGTTATTTAAGGAGCGAGTAACGCAATTTTCAACCAAGTTTGAAATAGCGTCGAGAATCGGTTTTATTAACGCAACATCAACCTTCAAAGCCAAATGTTCACTAATAAAAAAAAAAATAAACAAAAAAACTGCAAGAACCTCTTTGAAACCACACAAAAATGTAGATATGAATGTACAATGAATGTGATTTTCAAATCTGCAGACATAAAATAACCCTAGATAGGTTGACATGCCGTTAAAATCAATCAATTAATCTAACAAGGTAAAAGACATGTGTTTATCTTTATAATTGAAAACATGCAAAGTTATTGAAATCTATTATTATATCAAATTTCATCTTTGTCTACTAAAGGCTTTTTTTACTGTTTAGTTTAAGTACACGAAAATTATACTAAAATATTCCTTAGTTTTAGGATTGAGTTATGTTTGAAAAAATTCCATTTTAATTGGTTCTAATTAGTCGTAATTTGCCATTAAATCAAAAACTGATACGTCTCTTACTTGACATTCTGCCCGTCACTTTCACCCTCTCTCTATATATCGTGATTACCTCTTCGTCATATATGTTAGTTTCTTAGTGAGCGTAGAGAGATATATATTAAAGAGTTATGAAACGTATTTGTATGTTACATTTCATAAACAGCCAGCCGGACCAACATCTTGACTCTTAATACATTTAAATTAGGTCAAACGTTCCTTTTTTTAGAAATCTTACAAAATGATTTTAATGATTTTCTTTCTTTTTTTTTTTAATTCTCCGGTGTTATTTATTTATTAATTTTTGATTTAACTCGCTTTGCAAACTCACTTTTCCCTAATCCCAATTATCTACCCGGAGCTCAATGGGTGACCCAGTGGGTCACGTTTTCTCTAGTATTCAATTAAAAATAGAATCAAATTAGTATATTGTAAATGTCAAAATTATTATGTACAGTATTGCCCATAAATGAATTAAAAGGGTAATTTTCTGATAAACTAAAGATGTCAAGATGTTCATTATCTCTAGTAGAACACTAAACAATCAAAACGGCTATTATTGGCCATTATCTATTACCAAACTCTACAGCTTTGTAATTATGTTAGCAAAAAATATGAATATGTAGCAATGCAAAAATACGTACAGCCTTTATTTAGGCAATGTCATTTGTGTTTACATAGGTGTTACATTTTTATTTTTGGTTACAATGTTACAGAGTTTGGTAACAAATAACACCTAATAATGTCCGTTTGTGATTATTTAGTGTCCCTCTAGAATTATCTTTAAAATAGAAGAAAAAAATAACTTTTTATCAATTTGTTCAAGTTTACTTATTTATGGACTATACTATAGACATATAAGATAGGAATGTTCCCAATGGCATTTTTAACAGGAAACTAAATTAAAATACACAATAAATATTTTTAAATACTTGAAACCATTCCACACACACACACACACACACACACACACACACACACACACACACACACATATATATATATATATTAAATAATGGAGATTCGCTTCCGGTTTTTGTCTGTAACAAAAATTACGTCACTGCTTACGTCACATTACCCAAAATCGTCATAACATAGAATAAATACACTCAAAATTTGAGTCCTCATTGTTTTTTTTAAAACAAGTTTTAATCAGTACATGACTGGTATTATATATCTATATATAGTTTGTTTTATTTTAATACATATTTAAAGTTTACATTTCAAATTGTTTTATTTTTTAATCCTTTAATGAATTTGATGATTTTACTTACTTAGGGTACAAATTCGCTGACATTGAATTTTTTACTCCCACCCCTCAGGCAATATGTTTCAAAAATGTATTTTTACATCACCCGGAGAGCGTTTTTTATTTTGTACTAGTATATATAATTATGATTAAATTTTAACGTAGAAACCGTTTTTAATCCGTAAAATATTTACAGTGCTTTATGTACAAAAATGCAGCATGATATCGCAATATTGTTAAAGTATGAAATAAGATAATAATAAAACGGGTTAAAAACTTCAGTTTCACGTTGTTGATCCTCAGGTGAGCTAGTGCTGAAACACGTTAACATGTTGAGTACTAGCTCACCTGAAGATAAACATCGTAAAAGCCTTAGTTGTGAGTTTTTAGCCTGTTTTATCATATCATTTTATATCTGAAAAAAATAATCACACACACACACACACACACACACACACACACACACATATATATATATATATATATATATAGATATAGATATAGATAGATAAATAGATATATAGATAGATAGATAGATAAAAGGATATGAAAACAACACAATATGCTGTTAAAGTGAAAATATTTTATATCATATTCATTGCTAATATTGAACAATATTTCGATTTATAAAAATCATCTTCAGAGCTTGTTTTTACTCCGGACTCATCATCCCCCAAAGACAAGGCTTTTTTAATATGTCCCCTTATTTAGCGACACTTGTACTCAGAAATCATAAAATCCGCTTCACATAACCATTTCCTTACAAATTTAAATTTCACATTATCCAAAAAAAAACAAAAAACCCTTACACCATTCATATTTTTTACTTTATATATGAAATAAAAAATAGAAAAATAAAAAATACAAAAATAAAAAATTATTTTCTGAAAAATCCGTTGCAGGCCTACCCTGAACGGGTTAAAACTCATCCTGTTTGAAAAAAAGAATTTGTCTTTTGTTGAATTTGAAATATGTCTTCTTTTTCAAAAAACTGTTACACTAAGATATACATGATTGTCGCTGACCGAGAAACGCGTGGCGGATGTGCTTATATTTGAAACTACCGCATAACTTCATTGGAACATCAATGTTTTCGTTTTGAATTCAAATTATTTTCAGCTCCTCTCTTGATGAGTCCGAAGTAAAAACAAGCTCTGAAGATGATTTTTTATAAATCGAAATATTGTTCAATATTAGCTATGAATATGATATAAAATATTTCACTTTAACAGCATATTGTGTTGTTTTCATATACCGTCGGATTCATTTCATTTCTCTTAACTTATATATATATATATATATATATATATATATATATATATATATATATATATATATATATATGCAGGAGTAGGTGTGCATGCATGTGTGTGTGTGTAAGAGAAGAGAGAGAGAGAGAGAGAGAGAGAGGAGAGAGAGAGAGAGAGAGAGAGAGAGAGAGAGAGAGAGAGAGATTGACTACTTAAGTCGCAGTTTTTTCTTGTCAATAGCGTGTATCTGTAGTAAGAAAAGGTCAAAACAATTGGCTGCAGAAAAGGGCAAAGATAAAAATTAAAAACATTTTTTCCTAAAAACATAATCCATTTTGCGGACCTTCTTTTTTATAAAATATTGATTATAAAAAAGAAGGTCCGCAAAATGGATTATGTTTTTTAAAAAATTTTATTATTATTTTCATTTGCGATACGTGTTTTAGATCTTCTGATATCTTCTTCAGGCGGTAATTAAACATATCCTGTTCGAATATATATATATATATATATATATATATATATATATATATATATATATATATATATACACTTATCCAACCCCTGTTTGGTGGGAGTGTAGAGGGAAATTTAATTTGTAACATCTGTGTTTTAGCAGGTGTGTGTTCCAGTGTGGTAGGTCTTACATTTTAAGGTCTTGAATTTTTTTTATAGTTGTCTATTTGTTTATATATATAATATATATATATATATATATATATATATAAACCATGCTTAGAGGGCAAACCAAATCTGGAATAATAATTAACAAAAAAAGCAAAAAAAAGCAAATGAACAGACACACAAACATAAACGCGCACACACACACTTACACACACACACAACACACACACACATAAACAAGCACCCCCCCCCCCGAATTTGGAAGACATGAGAAAGAACAAATGAATAGCCACTAGCAACAACTTCAGTTCTAGTAATCTTCTGTAGATGGGATTTTTATCCCGTAATATTGAGAATAAATCACAGGTTAACAGACAACACCACAGTTACCTTCTTTTTTCTTTACACTTGCATTGTGATAGCCTTCAAAACCACCAGCAAACCAATATAAACACAATGCTTCAAGCAAATTACAAAACCCTTATATATATATATATATATATATATATATATATATATATATATATATATATATATATATATATATATATTTGGGAATATTAAATACATGGGTATTTATTTATTCCCAAATAATTTTGCTCTGTTTACAATAATTAAACATTGAGCTCTCATAAACTCTACAACAAACTACTGGTAGAGAATTAGGATAGAATCGAAACTTGGTACTATATATATATAAAAAATGAAGATAAATAAAAATACTATTCAGGGTATTATCAATTTGTAATGTTGTTTTTCTTAATTATATGAAATTTATGTTTTTGTTATTTTATTTAAAAAAAAGAAAGTTTTTTTTTGGTTTCCTCATATTGTGCCCCCGATGCTCTGATACCTTTCACTGTTGCAGGTTCTATATATCTAGGTACTCAATATTTTAGCAACAAATATATCAACAATATCTTTTTATTAATATTCCAGTACGTATTCATATAATCCTCAAAATCTTATTAATGAAAGTGAGCTGTTGCTACGGTATAACTGTTACTACATTAAGCTGCATCTAGTGGTGAGGCTCTAGTTCTGGAACTCTGGGGAAGGTGGAGGTACACCTTCCTTGTTTTTATTCCCATGTACATTCTGACCCGGTGTAGTAAAACTTGTTAGGGTTCCATCTATGGGTCAAATAGAACTGTTTGAAAATTATTTGTATTGATAGAAATGTTTGAAACCATATAACAGTGTGTAAACAAATATTATTATCAAATAGGAATAGTTACTTGAAACCATATAATTTTATATAAATTATAGATATTAGATAGGAATATTTCAAAACACATATAACTGTGTATAAACAAATGACTATTATTAAATAGGAATGGTTACTTGAATCCATATAATTATATATAAATTATAAGTACTAGCAAATATATGCAAAGTATTTAAGTTTAATGTAATAAAATATTAGGCTATTGAAACTAATTAAGAATGCACGTGCTCAAAATTATTTGCGATTAAAAAATGATACTTATTCAAGTTTTTAATATCAATATGCAAATTAGCCTTACCGTTCGAATGTAAACCGCTATATATAAAATTCAATTGCATGTATTAGCATGTAGTTTATTTGCGTTAAAAATACTTATTCTAAACTGTAATTGTATAAAAATGATTATTATCATTATCCTTTTTTAATTTGAGACCATATGATCGTTTGCAAAAATGACTGATTTCAGCATTAACACTTTGCCTACCAAATTTCTCCCACAGCTCTATCAGATTTTGTTGTTATTTTTTAGCTGCATGATGGGATATTTCAAAGATCTCTATCTATTCACATCACAACTCATTCTGGACAAATAAAGTCTAGTTACTATTGTAATCTGAGTCCTTCTGCTCATTTTTCAGTTTAAATAAGTGACATGTGCGAGAGTCGCCGCCAGCGACTTACGGTAGGATCGCAAGTTGAGTGATTAGTTTTAAAGCTCACGATTCTTCGGTAGTATGAGCGTATAAAAAAATTTACTGATAAATTTTAATTTGATTTATCAATGAAATATAATAATAGTAATATAAGTATCAGGGGTATTCGGAGTTGCCCGGGAAAAGATTAGATATATTGTAATTTGGTTCTTGAATTTTAATTCTTCGCCTACCAAATTTACCCCACGGCTAGATCAATTTTTCTTGGTATTTTTTTTTACCTGTATGATGGGATATTCCAAAGTTCACTATCTATTCCCCCCATAAGTCATTCTATTCAAATAATGTACTATTATTATCATTATCATTATTATTATTGACATCCGAGTCCTGCACAATTATAATGAATTAATCAACTCGCAGTGATGGGAGAACCGCTGAGAGCGGTTTAAAGTAGGAAAAGAGTTTAATGACCCAACAAGTTTTCACATGCTATAAAAGCAACCAATTTAACTGGCCTGTCGATGTTTGTTTATATAAACAAATATAGAAGAAAATAGTGTAAGTACGAGGGTTAATCAAACTACTTGATATATTTTGGTAACGTGAAATTTGCCCATAGCTGGTGGGAGAATTGGAATCATACCTTTCGCAAGGGTATTAGCGCCATGTGAAATGCAAACAGCTTCGTCCAGGAATTGAACTCGGGTCGACGAGTCCATTTCCTACGGCTTTAACCATTAGACCACGCGCCTACATTAATATAGTGAAACCCATTAATATAGTCAAATGAATTACACCCAAGCTGTAACCGTGACAGTGCTGCTGTATGACTGCACCACCTGAACTCTGACGAAATGCCAACAGAAAAAAGAACTAGATGCGAACTACGCAAGGATGCTGCGTCCTGTCTTGAACAATTCCTGGAAGTAGCACCCCACAAAAAAGTAGCTGTACGACCACTTGTTTCTTATCACGCAAACCATCCAAATAAGACGGACAAGGTATGCAGTACACTGCTGGAGAAGTAAGGACGAACATAAGTGACGTTCTTCCTGTGGACACCTACACATGGGCACACCAGTGTAGGCCAACAAGCAAAAACCCACATCAATCAGCTCAAAAAACGTACATCAATCTGCGGATTTTGGATGCTGTAAGGAGGACCTGCCAGGAGAGATGACCAATAGGGAAAGTTGGCGAGAAGGAGTCATGGGTATCCGTGCTGTCAGCGATGCTGGTGAGAAGCCAAGTGTTATCAAGCAATTTTGCAACCAACCTTTCAGACTGGAACGCTAGGCCGACATTTTAGGATGTAATAATGTCGGTCAAATTAGTGCTGATGGTGAATATGACGCTTGCTATCAAAGCTAGGTCAGTGGAACGTAGATTTATATAACAGAACAATGTTCAATTACCGGTGCCCTATTCTGTGATGACCTTAGGTGGAATTATCTTTTACTTTCGACCTTATGAATATTTCATTGCGTTTATGTTATTTCAACGGACAGAAAGCATCATCACTTGGCCTTCTAGAACGAACATCAAGTCACACTTATGTCAACCAGTGATTCAAACACAGAGCATAGACTTGTTATTTATCAAGCTTTTTGTTTAGTTCAGGTTTCTCAAAGTGGTCTGCATAATAGGGTAGGTCGACTTTTCACTTTCTTTAAATATCAAATTGTCCATCTATTCGAAAGTTGTGTGTTAGTATACTAAATACTGATACCAAAAATTAGATCTTTTACTCGCACCATTGTTTGAGGAAATAGCATCAAAGATCGTCTACAATAAAAATCCGCGTTTTCTAAAGGCTAAATTTTGCGAAAACAAGGAGTTTTAGTGCATTTTAGTAGACGATCTTTGATGCTATTTTCTCAAACAATGGTGCGAGTAAAAGATCTAATTTTTGGGATTTTATATGTAATCATTTACTATAACCCACTTACATTACCCGCACGTTTAATCTTGAATAAATTAAAACATATTCAGAATGTTACTATCACACACACACACACACACACACACACACACACACACACATATATATATATATATATATATATATATATATATATATATATATATATTGTAAAGTACAATACATTTAAGGTACAATTGTTACCATTGGTTTTAAAGTAGCATGTTGTTGTCTTGATGATAAGTGGCTAACACGTTGCTTTGAAACCAGTGGTAACAATCACACCTTGAATGTATTGTACTCTATAACAAATAGATACAGCTCTTACACCCGTAATCGAGTACTTTATTTTCAATTCTCCAATATTAAAAAAACCTACTAATATATATATATATATATATATATATATATATATAATAACTTCTATACACATAAACTTCTATACACACACGCACGCACGCACGCACATACCGACACAGACACAAACACACACATATATATATATACACACACACATAATATATGGATGTATGCATATATATATATATATATATATATATATATATATATATATATATATATATAATGACCAGTACATTATTACCAGACAATTCATAACACAAAATCCACAACTTGTGCTGAAATTGAATTAATTCTAATGGAATTTGTAGCACTGAAACATATATAATCTAGCAATGTTTTACATGTTCATCCTGAAAGCCATTGCAAGTGATTTAAAAAAAAATATGGCTTTGTGAATGTAATATCAATTTTTGTTCTAATATCTAGATATTTGTTGGACTATCCCAACTTTGTTGTAAAATCAAGTTGTTCCTAGAGAATGTGGACAGGGATGAACAGCTTGCAAAACTGTCCCCAGCTAATCAGCACTTAGTGACAGTAACTCATTTGCTGATTCCAATATCATGATAAACTTATAGACACCAATATGATACTAAAAAAAGAAAATAGTTGAATAGCTTTTGAAATCCAGGAAGATTAATGTAATAACGAGCCATGACAAAAGGGTAAAATATTAGCATTTTTATAGTTCTTTCTTTCTTTCTTCCTTCTTTCTTTTAATGAAACATACATAATCAATGTGAATATTCTCATCTTGTTGAGCATTGTATTTACCGCGTACCACACTTGTACAGGTTAGGCACAAGGCCCTATTAACGTGGGACCACCCACAAACCGAAGCTCATGGGTGGCAGGTGAAAAATTGCGTCGATCCCGTCGGCATTCCCCCTCAAGAGGGGCGCCTCAGGCGCTGGGCAATAAACCCAGCCCTGCCCCTTTAAATCGAGGGGGCAGGTATTGCCTGGGGGAAATAGCCCCCTGGGATCGACGCTATTAACTTGTAAAGATCCAGGGCCGAAGCACTGGACCCCCACCCTATTGGGCAGGTTTTCATCTTGTTGAGCATAGGTGATTGTACAGTGGTTAGTGTACTAATCTTATAAGTAAAGTCTCCGGACAGCCGAACAGCGAGGGAGTCTATCCTCTTTTCGCTAGCGCTTGACTATGGAAAATGTTTTTTTGTTGAGGTGGAGCGCCACACCAACCTTCAGCTCCCATATGCATTACAAAACAGATCAGATTACCCAAGCTGTGCAACATGCGCTGAGTTGGCGAAAAACAGCATCGCACCCGGATGCTTGCGATTCCAAGGCCAATGCTCTACAGAGCTAAACCGGCAAACCAATGAAAATGAGCTCGATCTTCCTTACTTGCCACGGTTGTCTTATTCGACGTTAGGGGACACGAAAGGTAATTACCTCCCGTGTTTGCTAATAACCACTAGGTGGCCTGCAGCATTATCAAAGAAGAAGCGACAAAGTCAAAACCCTCTTTTACCTTCCAGCCTCAACAGATGTTACACCGCATCATTTGCGTTCCGGTCTGCGGACAGGGGTGAGGGTGTGGGCTTTATGGCCAAGTAACCACGTGTCGCATCAACACGATAACATGCTTAACATGTAAGCCTTTCAACACTTTCTCTACTAAAGACTCTTTTTATATTATGACATTTCGCTCATACAACTCTGTATCAGCTCTTTCTTGTATCTCGCGTCATGCTTAGTATTCTCTTCTACGTCATAGCTCAACGTCACAAATTACGTCCCAATATTCTTATGCTATATACACCCAAAATTTGAGTAAGCAATTTTAAAAATTGTTTTTTTTACTCTCGTCCCATTTTTTTTACAGTAACAAGAAGTTAATTAAAAAGTTTACAAATAAATAAATACCTACGATTTTGTGTAAAATTGATGTGGAAAATATTCAAAATAATTATTTGATTATTACATGCACGTAACATTTTATTTGAGAGGGACGGGGCTCAGTTTTCATTTCAAATTGTTTTATTTTATTTATTTATTTATTTTTTATTTTACTCCTAACTCCCACCCTCTCAGACAATGTCTTTCAAAAATTCCTTTTTACGACACCCGGAGGGTGTTTTCTGTTGCTAGTATGATTAAAAACAAAAGAAGACAAACAAAAACATTGGAGGTAGGTCACTGGTTAAACATATTGATTTTTCAAGGCATTTAAAGTGAACATGAACTTTGTCGAGTCTTATTCAACTGCAACCTTGTTGAAAGTTTAACCTAATCCATCTTCCGTAATATAAGCCAATAATACAAGTGTTTAGAATAATCTTAAAAGATGTTTACGTTCATCTATTTTTAGTGATCATCTATTACAACTCTTACGACCGGTCATATCATCATGTAATAGTTAGCAATCTAGTATCGCAGATCCATTACTACTGAATTACCGAGCTTGATCCTCGTTGGACGCCCCATACTTGTGACCTTGTGTCAAATCCTACCCATGGCGAACAGATTGGGTAAATAACTACGACTAGTAATATACCTTTCAAATCCTGGATGAGGCTGTTTGTGTTTCAAATTGCGCTAATGCGCATACATATGCATACATATGTATATACATATATAAGGATATATGAATATTTATATACATATAAAGTAAAGTCGTCGGGGCGGCCTAATGTCGGTATCAGCCATGCAGCGAGGGAGTCTATTCCCTTTTCACTAGCGCTAGACCAAGGAGATTATTTTAGCGTCTGAGGTGGGGCGCCACACCTACCATCAGCACCTTACTTTACCGCACAGATCCCAGTGCTTCTCATACGCTGAGTTGGCGAGGGCGAGTATCGAACTAGGAACCTTGTGGTTTCTAGCCGAACGCTCTACCGACTGAGACATACATAAATTGGAGGTGCACTTAGCGTAACGGTTATCGTCGTTGTGAAAGGAATCGGTGAATCGAGTTCAAATCCTAGACGAGCCTGTTGCGTTTTACTTCGCTTTAATACGTTTGAGAAAGTAAAAAAATATCAATCTGTTTCCCTCTCCTTCCCCCAGCCATGGGTAGATAGTTGGGGAAAATGGGTTGTTTAGTCTTGTTTCGGAAACCAATCTATGAGAAGGAAACTCAGAATTCCAACGAGCATTACTCCGCTTAAAAATGGCCTTGTGTCATCGACGGATGGGTTGGGTAAATAGTTTTATCACCATCATCACTACCACCACAATTATGACAATGATGATGAACGTGGTTGTCGTGATGATGATTAGGATGTACGAAGTGTACTATAACTATTAATAACGATAATGCGATTATTGTAGCAATAAAATAAATAATCAGCCCTGCGTTGCGGAAACCGAAACCACCCACACATTAAAAAAGAAAAAGGACAAATAAATGTTTGACTTACAAAAATAATTCTCTAAATAGTAATCTTCTGAGTTCATATGCACTTTTCTTTTTAGAATAATGGTCTCTTTGTAATTCTTTATGGTGATGTTAATTGATGGTCACATCATCATCATTATCATCCTCAGCATCATCCTCAGCATCAGCAGCATTATCATCATCGTCCCGATTATTACTAGTAATAGCACTTATACCAGCAGTAGGAGTAGAAGTAGTGGTGATCGTTGGTATTCACCAACAATTTTAACCAGCATTATTATTTAAGGGCCGGTATAGCTCAGTCGGTATAGCGTTCTGCTAGGAACCACAAGGTTCCTGGTTCGATACCAGCCCTCGCCAACTCATCGTATGAGTAGCACATGGATCTGTGCAAAGTGGGGAGCTGATGGTAGGCGTGGCGCTCCACCTCAGACGCTAAATAATCTCCTTGGTCTAGCGCTATTGAAAAGGGGATAGACTCCCTCGCTGTCTGGCTGATACCGACATTAGGCCGCCCCGACAACTTTATATATATATATATATATATATATATATATATATTCTGGTGACTTAGAAAAGTTTTACAAAAAATACACATAGCATTTTGTATATATATATAAGTTTTATTAGGAAGCGCGTGGTGTAATGGTTAAAGTCATGGGAAATGGACTCGTCGCCTCGAGTTCAATTCCTGGACCTGGTAATTGCATTTCACTTAGCGCTAATACCCTTGGGAAAGGTATGAATCCTACTCTCCGTCCAGCTATGGGTAAACAATCGGGCAGACTGGGCACTCTTTAACCTTGGTTAGGCAACCGGTCTAGGAGAAGGAAAACTCTGGATTCAAACCTGTTAAACTCCGCTTAAGAAATTGACTTGTGTCGCATCCTGCTCGTACGGAGGGGTTGGTATATAATATATATTATATATATATATATATATATATACATACAAGTTTTATGCCTTGGGTGTACATGAATATGTCGTTGGAAATTATGTTTTTCTAAAATGAAACTCTTCCATTACGCATCAGTCTGACTGACATTTCTTTCTGAGTAAACTATTGTTGAATATGTTTCTGTTCTCAGCTCTACCAGCGTACATTGAAAACACCACGTGCTACATTCCTAATCTCATGGTGATTTGATGAATATCAAGATATTTGAGTGTCTTAGCTATCACTGACACATAGGCATTTTTAACGACTGATTCTATAGCGTAATTTTTTCCAGGGTTTGAAAAGAAGACTTGATATGAAATACGAGATTGTCGACTAGGTTTTTGCAGTCATGAATTAATAGATGGATCTGGTGGGTGGGTGCTGGGACACACTAGTAAACAATGTAACTTTTAAAATTCATTATCTGTTTACGAATAACATCCCTTCAATCTTGGATAACTTGAACATTTTAAGTTTTGAAATCTTGGCTTGAAGTTGTTTTATGTTTAATTTATAGAGGAAGCAAATTGACTGAAACAGATCTGGCATTTCTCTGAATGTTTGAGATGAGGCTTGATGATTAGTATTATCTGCATTATTCGGACTGTTGTCCCCATCTTCATTGTTATTTGTACAACGTTTCTGTCGATATGCCCTCCGGCCTTCTTCAGGTATTTCCTGTCGGACTCGGGAACCTACTCGAACTCGGCAACCTTCTTTTCGAACTCGGGAACTTTCTTGTCGTTTTCGGGAGCCATCACGGAACTTCGAACTTAACCCTCTATTTAGTCCACGGTGGAATCCTGTCCCCATTCCGCTAACCATAGCTGGGGTAGGAGTTGTGTTAATTATTTTTCTATGTTACTGCCTCTACTCAGGATTGAACCCGGAATCCAGAAATAACTGTAACTTAGAACTGTCTTATCATAACTACCTTATCCACTAGGCCATGTGTCCAATTAGACCATACCCGATTACTACATGTCCCACATCGGCATTGACAAGTAATCCCAATAAAACATTTCTTATTTTACCAGCACACAAGTGGAAGCATGTGGTGTATTGGTCATCGTCGACGCAAATGGATTCAACGACATGAGTTCAAATCCTGAATGAGGTTGTCTACATTTCATATAGAGCTAATACTCTTGGTTAAGGTATGCATCCAACTATTCTCTTTTAAGCTATGAGTAAATAGTAGCGCGGAAGGGCCCTTTAACCTTGGATAGGCAACCAGTCTAGTAGAAGGAAAACTCTGAATTCAAAGATGTTAAACTCCGCTAAAGAAATTGACTATGTGTCGCATCCTGCTTGTGCAGAGGGGTTGATAAATACATACCTGCACACCATTGTAAGTTTCTTGATTAATGCTTTTGAAAAAAAGCATGGAACTTAAAATACCAATCATACAAATATCCACCTACACTTTGGATGAAATTTGGATGAAATTCTTAAAATCTATTGCAAACCATATTCTATTCTTCAGTGCTCGTAAGGTGTTTAGTCCGTGAAAAACAACTCTCGATCCCACCCCCATTTTTTCCATCAATACATATATTACCTTGAACCATAAAAATTCTGTTCCTAGATCAAAATCAGCATTGTCTTTTTATTTTATGACGAAAATATTTTGTTTTATTAATTATTGTTTGGCATTCATTTTTAAAACTTATTTTTAAACACATTTAAAAAAAATCTATTTAATCTATGGGACCCTAACAGATACAACCACTCCGGGTCAAAGTGGACCTGGGAGTAATGGCAATGAAGTAATACTCCACACTCTTCAGAGCTCACAATTGAAACCTCACCAATTTACCGTCAATTTAACGTCATACCAAAGTCATGATATAGTACGAGTGTTGCTATATCTCAATATTAATACATTGTATATCCCTGGGTGTTGACATACTCAAGTATGCATAAGATACAATATGAGTGTTTCTACGTCCAAAAATGGCTTAAGACTTTAAAAATTTTATCAGTATATCTATTACCTTGAACCATATACATTCTGGACCCAGGTCAAAATCAGCATAATCTTTCAGTATGTTACAAGTTATTTTCCGTCAGTATATGTCTGATAAAGTGCGTGTACCAGTGTGGGACATTCTCTATAGGTTAAGATAATAAATATCTCAAGACATTCAATCGCATATTCTTAAGAATTTTGAATATCTTTCAATTCAGCAAAGAGTTTTTTTTTAATTTTTAGTGGTAAATCTACTTCAGGCCACCTGTGAGGTCATTTGCCGGTCGGTAAGCCGGTTTCATAATGTAGAGAAGGGATAATCTCGGTAACCCCCTACCCACCATCGAAAAAAAAACTCCAACAAAAACACCCAGAGTCTTGTATACCTTATTACAAGATAGTTATACAAAAAAGTCGATGCTGGTGTTAAAAATATCGACTGTAAAAAGATATTCATGAGAACAAAATCCGTGATTATATGTAAACATTACAAACGCATATTTCCAGCCATTGACTGTCAAATCTGAAATCTTTAGGATAGGCTGACGTGACTTCTTGAGTGTCAAAAATTTTAATAATGAAAATAATAATAATAAAAAAAAATTAAGGAAAAAGTGTTTTCTTTTTCTTTTTCTTTTATTGGCATATGTTATAATTACCAACTAGAAATGCGGCGTTGGTGGTCCGCAGGTGTCAAAATTATTTTTCAAAACACCAAGACGAATGTTCATTCGCTAACCCACACACCTACCCGGGTTGTTTCGAATTTGAATCAATTTAAAAAAAAAACTGTTAGCAAGAAAGGCATTGGGCATAAAAAAGAAAGAAAAAAAACCAAAACTAATCCGATTCAAACAACTTGAAATTTAAAAGAGTTTTATAATTTGCTTGAAGCATTGTGTTTATATTGGTTTGGTGGTTGGTTTTGTAGGCTATCACAATGCAAGTGTAAAGAAAAAATGAGGTAACTATGATGTTCGTTTACCTTTAATTTATTCTTAGTATTTTGGGATACAGATCCCTTCATCAGAATATTTCTGACAACTAAGTTCTGGAGCTGTTACCTTGTTGTTAGGATTTGTCCATTCTGTTGTATGCCTGGTGATATCTTCCCCAAAATTATCTGCATGTGTGTATGTGTAAGTGTGTGTGTGTTTATGTGTGTGTGTCTGTCCAACAATGTCTTAGTATCATTCCAGATTAGGCCTATCCTTTTTGGGGAGGTTAGGCAGGCCTTAGTTAATTTGTTTATGTGTGTGAGTGTGAGTGTGTATATATGTATGTGTGTGTGTGCGTGTATATATATGTATGTATGTATGTATGTGTGTGTGTGTGTGTGTAAAATTTAAATACTATTTACGCTCTAGGGATAAGGAGATTGTGACATAACTGTTATCATAATAGCAAGTCGACTCTGCAACATGTGTTCAAAACAAGATCGAGGCTATTTGTATTTTTCCATAGCGCTAATATCCATGAGAATTGTATGAATCCGGCTATTTCCCCTCCACCTATAGATAAATAGTAGTGCAGACAGTATTCTTTAACCTAGGTATTGCAAACCGATAGGTATTTACCCAACCTGTTCACCACGGGTAGAATGTAACACAAGGACACAAATGTGGGGCATCCAGTGAGGATCCAATTCGCAATTCTGATGTAATGGATCTGCGAGACTAGCTGACTAACCCTTACACCACGAAGGAATGCCTTACCCTTTCGAAAGGTATGAATGTAATTATTCTGTCTTCTTTTGGTACGACAACCGGTAAAAGAGACGGAAAACTCTGAATTCAAACTAATTGTAGACTTGAATAGGAATGGGCTCCGTCAGGCAATTCGTGTCGAAGATATTCTACATGAGTAGCGCATCAACAACTAAACCAGATCACGGGATATGACTTTTTGCAATTAGGAAAAGTATTTTTACTTAATGGCATCTCAGTTAATTTCAATGGGGGAAATTGATTTGATCTACGAGAAAATTGAGTTACGAACGGAACGAATTAAACTTGTAAGTCAAGGTATCACTGTATATCGTCAATGAAAGAGATCATGTTGAAAAGACAGTTGATTGATTGGTTGATTGATCGATTGATTTTAACTGCATGTCAACCCATCTAGGGTTATTTCATGCCTTGTTCTTTGTACAATATGATGAATTTAATTATCGATGTTTAAAGATTTCGGTTTCTATGAACCTTCGTCAGGATGTATCTTGGGGTGAAGAAAATAATGGATGTTTTTATTGATGATAGGAGAAGATAAAAACATCTATTATTTTCTTCGCCCCAAGATACATCCTGACGAAGGTTCATAGAAACCGAAATGTTTAAACATCGATAATTAAATCCATCATATTTTCGGAACACTTGTTTTTTCAAATTTTCTTTATATTGTCGGATTTATTTTCCATATTTACTCCCATATATATATATATATATATATATATATATATATATATATATATATATATAGTTACGCAACCTGGTATTACAACAGAATAATGTGAAAATTCGTTTTCATGGTAACACTAAGCATTATTAATCACGCACGTGCATACAAAAAGTTTATTTCATTTTTTTTTTACATGTTTCTGTTGTATCATCAATTGGTTTAACAACTGAGTAATTAGAAATTCCGTTGTCATGGTAACACACAGTGTTTGTATTTGTTGAATCATTATTAATCTTTGAGACAAATATTGTCCATTTGAAGACGCATGTAAAAAGACTATAATCATAACTATATATATATATATATATATATATATATATATATCTAGAGAGAGAGAGAAAGAGAGAGAGAGAGAGAGAGAGAGAGAGAGAGAGAGAGAGAGAGAGAGAGAGAGAGAGAGAGAGAGAGAGAGAGAGAGAGAGAGAGAGACTTTCACTTTTCTTTATAACGGCCCATTGCCTTTTCATAAGCTTATAATGTTTGCTTAAGTCACGCACGAACTATAAAATACATAAGTATATTGTTTGGAATGTACATTGCTTACGGGTTTGAGTTTTATCTTTATACAATTCATAGTTGAAAATTTAAGACCTATCTGCATTCCAAAAAGAAATAAATAAATAAGAAAAATGGATGAACAAAAATAGAAATGTTCTAAAAATCAAATTACAAAGCTTTTAAAATAGATATTTTCTTTTTCAGTTTTATACAAGCCGCTACAACCCCCACACAGTTATATATATATATATATATATATATATATATATATATTATATATATATATATATTTGAACAGATGAGTTGGAAATTATTCTATTTGGGACTCTCTTTATCCTCCGTATATCCACAATGTCTACCTATACCTACACATAAATATACATATATAAACACACACACACACACACACACACACACATATATATATATATATATATTATATTAATATTTATATTTTTGCTTGAAGGCAATTACAATGCGCATATCGCATAAAATTCGATAATTATAGAAGATAATAATGACAAGTGAATTTCGCAAAGAATCATTCGGTGTGTAGAACATCGTACAGACTGTTTCAACCTTATTAAGTCTCATCAGCGATGTATACTAACGATTTCCTCCGACAGAAATCAAACCGGGACTTCAGCAGGATAGTGAGAAACTAAACTGCTTCGGCCACGATACAGCACGGAAAAATTCCTGCGAAATTAACCTGCCAATGATACTGAGAGGTCTCTACCATATGAGGCAAGGGGACGCTGAGTGAACAATAACAAACCCGGGCCTTATGCTCTTCGGCGAAGGAAATAAGATTTTTGGATGTTTGTTTATTTTAGAAGCATTGTTGAATAAAGTATATGAAGTCTTCGGGATCAATGTATGATAATCAATATATTTCATACAGAGCAATATAAATACCCAACCGTCATTTGGCTATTATAAATTTATTTTAAAGGGTATCTCTATAAGAGAGACCAATTTAATCAGATAACCACGCACTTAATGGAGAAAAAGCAAAGCCTTCTTTTGCTGTGGA
Source organism: Doryteuthis pealeii (assembly GCA_023376005.1). Classification (NCBI taxonomy): domain Eukaryota; kingdom Metazoa; phylum Mollusca; class Cephalopoda; order Myopsida; family Loliginidae; genus Doryteuthis; species Doryteuthis pealeii. The sequence continues at coordinate 13,614,920 of CM042137.1, forward strand.
CTCTTCCTCATTTAAAAATACAAAAAATTAGAAAAAATATTTAAAAAATACAAAATAAAATAAAATAAAAAAGACAAAATAATATAAAATATCTAATATAACTACAAACAAATGAAAGCATGAAGATTCGGGTTAGAAACTTGTATCAAAATCAGATCTAATTGTCTATTATATTTAGGATGTAGCTAAATTTTACAAAACAACCAATTTCAGCCACTTGAAAGCTCATGTATATTTACTGGATCATTTGCATGCGATGTTTGTATACGGGCATTTGCATGCGATGTGCTATATTAGTACATCTTGTACATGAGAGACCTTGATATCATTACACTACCAACCCGCCCTTCGCAATTTTTGTTCTTTCCCACCCATGAGCCTCGGCTTGTGAGTGGGCCCACCTTAAAACGAGGCCTTGTGCCCAGTCCATACAAGTGGGGTATACGACAAATAAACCAGCCCTGGAGGAAGTAAAAGTTGTTTATATCGACTGTATCAAAGACTCAAGGGTACAGAAGACCAATAAATACATGTGAAGCGCGTGTGTAATTGTTAAAGTCATGGGAAGTGGACTCGTCACCCCGAGTTCAAATCTTGGACGTGGTAATTGCATTTCCTTTAGCGCTAATAACCTTGGGAACGGTATGAATCCTACTCTCCCTCCAGCTATGGGTTAATAGTAGGGCAGACTGGGCTCTTTAACCTTGGTTAGGCAACCGGTATAGGAGAAGGAACACTCTGAATTCAAACCTGCTGAATTCCGCTTAAGAAATTGACCTCGTGTCGCATCCTGCTCGTGTGGAGGGGTTGGTAAAAAATAAATAAATAAATACCTGTGAAAATCAAAAACTACTTTGTTTTTACTAATACTGGTACACTTATACAATTAAAACTTAAGATCAAAATTTAATGAATAACTATGGGTTTGCGCATGCGCGTGTGAGAATATCAAATGATGAGGACAGTAAATTTGAAACACCGTGACGACATTGTGCGTACGTGTGTGTTGATAGATAATATCTCTACTCAGTTTTAACATTCATTTTCATTATCTCCGTCTCCTTCACCTTTATTCTTCTTTCCACTACTAACCATACTTTCTTTCTTTCTTTCCTTCTTTCTTTCTTTCTATTACTTTAAAATGACTTCTCCCACCCTTCACCTCTCTTTTATATCTCTTTTCTTGTGTGTGTGCATATATGCGTGTAAAATACTCCCTTGATCTCTTATAGATAGACACCTCCCTCTATTATGTCAGATATACAAAAATTAAACATTTTCTACATCTAAAAGACTTGAATTTCTCATTAAAAGTCGTGAGAATCTACATTTAAAAGCGCACAATATTTCAAGACTATTGTGCAAGTGTCAATAAATCGCGATGATTCGTTGATCTATTCATTCGGCTGATACCTCCTATCTCTCATTTTTATTTCTATTTATGTATATGTGACCATTATATATAAATACCAATAAGCCATAAAATCGTATTCATCGACCCGTTCATTCTATCTCTATCTCTTATCTCTTTTTCTTTTATTCTATTCTTTTCATGGCCATTTTAAATGTGTAAATAACCTGTAAAACCGTCTTCATTGGTCCATTCATTCCATTCAATCCCTTTTCTCTCTGTCTCTCTTATATATATAAGTAAGTAAGTCGTCGGAGCGGCCTAAAGTCGGTATCAGCCAATCAGCGAGGGAGTCTTTCCCCTTTTCACTTGCGCTAGACCAAGGAGATTATTTCAGCGTCTGGGGTGGAGCGCCACACCTACCGTCAGCTCCTTATTTTACCGCACAGATCCCTGAGCTACTCATACGCTGAGTTGGCGAGGACCGGTATCGAATTAGGAACCTTGTGATTTCTAGCCGAACGCTCTACCGACTGAACTAACCCAGCCCATATATATATATATATATATATATATATATATGTGTGTGTGTGTGTGTGTGTGTGTGTGTGTGAGAATAGAGAAAAGTGGGGATATAACAACATAGACAGCTAAATTCAGTTGATATTTCGCCTCATTATTGGCTGAAGCTTTTTCGAAACTTTATATCAATAACATGATAAAGAAAATTTATAGAAAAAAACAAATGATAATATTTTCCTATAAATTTTCTATCATACTGTCGGATTCATTTCCATTTATTATACACTTATATATATATATATATAATATATATATATTAGAAAACATACTTAGGTAGTAATATCTCATCTACAGAAAGCGATGTCAATATACACATAGGAAACGCATGTACTGCTATGCAGAGATTATCGATCATACGGATATATGATCTCTCTGATAAGATAAAACGCGAATTCTTCAAAGCTGTAGCGTTATTAGTGCTACTATATGGCTGTACCACTTTGACTCTAACGAAATGCTTGGAGAAAAAGATTGATGGGAACTATACAAGGATGGTGCGTGCTGTCTTGAACAAATCTTGACAGCAGCACCTCACAAAAAGGGAACTGTACGGCCACTTACCCCCTATCACATAAACCATCCAAGACAAACAAGACATGTTGGGCACAGCTGGAGATGCAAGGACGAACGCATAAGTGACGTTCTCCTGTCAACACCTACACATGGACGCATCAATGTAAGCTAACCAACATATACGTACATCAATCAGCTCTGTACAGATTCTGGATGCCGTGCTGGAGACCTACCAGGAACAATGGCCGACAGGGACGGGGAAGAGAGATCCTGCTGCTGATTATATATATATATATATATATATATATATATATATATATATATATATAAGTGTTTTATAATTTGCTTGAAGCATTGTGTTTATATTGGTTTGGTGGTGGGTAAAGTGTAAAGAAAAATAAGGTAACTATGGTGTTGTTTGTTAACCTGTGATTTATTCCTAATATTTCGAGATAAAATCTCTTCAACAGAAGATTTCTGAAACTGAAGCTGTTGCTAGCGACCGTCCATTTTGTTTTGTGTCATATCTTCCAAATTCTCTGAGTGCGTGCGCGTATGTGGTGGGGTGGTGGCTGGGTGTTTATGTGCCTGTTTGTGTGAGTGTGTGTGTGCGTGTGTTATATGTGTGTGTGTGTCTGTTCCCCCCCCCCAACACACCTTTTCTCTTTTCTCTCTCTGACACTTTTCATTTTCTTATTCCTCCTTTCCAAATTTGAATTCAATAAAACTCACTGCTGCCCCCCACTCTCATAACATGTTTTAAAACTCTGTTCATCTGTATGTAAATGTCGCCCTTTTTATATATTTTCAAATTATAAGAAAATCCTTTCAGTTGAACGAAACATTATTTTCCTCATCCAAACAAAATACCGGACACGTTTCAACGACCAATTACAACGCTTTTTCTATTAGTCGCACATTCAACTACACTTTCTTTTTATTAACGAGTTTTATAAACATCTCCTTTCATTTCTTTTATGCCGTTTTATATGCTCATTTACGTATCTATATAGTTAAAAAAAAATATATTTCACTTTTGTGAGTTTTTCACACCAGCGTTAGCTGATGATATTTAACTGGAGTCTGTGTGACAACAAGTCTCCTCAGGTCTCCAGGACTCTTCTGAGTAATCTAGCCGATTGTTGCAATGCAGTTGTTTGGATTGTCTCAATTCTTCCACTGATTTCCAGATCCTCCAGTCTTCTTCTTCTTCTTCTTGAGTTTTTCACGTCTGCCGTAGCCGGTGGTTCACTGGGGGCTGAGTGACAACAAGTCTCATCAGGTCTCCAGGACTCTTCTGAGTATTCTAGCCGATTGCAGCAGTGCTGTAATTTGGATGGTCTCGATCCTTCCTCTGATTTCCAATTCCCCCAAATTATTTTCCAGAGCTTTGCTGGCCGTTCCAAAGGCACCAATTACAATTGGTACAACATCCACCGTCATATTCCTCAGTTCTCTGGCAAGGTCCAAGTATTTGTCTATCTTTTCGCTTTCTTTTATTATTATTATTATTATTATTATTATTATTATTATTATTATGTTCGCTCCAGCGTTAGCTGATGGTCTTTCGCTGGAGTCTAAGTGAAAAGTTTCCCCGGATCCCCAGGACTCTTCTGAGTATTCTAGCCGATCTCGACAATGCCGTTGTCTGCCTCTTATTTCCTGTTCATGTAGTACATTTTCTAAACTTTTAAGGACCGTTCCAAGTGCATCAACAACAGTTGGTATCACTCTCACCCTCATATTCCACATCTTTTTCCATTCTTTAGCAAGTTCCAGGTATTTGTCCATTTTTTTTTTCGTTTTCTTTCATTTTTACCCCATGATCTGCCGGGACTGGAAAATTTATCAGTTGACAAGCTAGTCTCGAAGATCCATTACTACTGAAAACGCGAGTTCAGTCCTCACTGGATGCCCCATACTTGCGACCAACCATTGAGAACAGGTTGGGTATTAAGGGCATCCTATCATGATGTAATGGTTAGCAAGCTAGTTTTGCAGATCTATTACTACTGAGAAGCGAATTCTATCATTACTCATGGTGAACTGGTTGGGTGAATACCTACTACTTAATTGATTTGGGTTATTACAGACAAAAATAAATATACAAATGCATGAAACAATTTTTATTAACACTAGAGGTTAGACGTTAACAACGGCAATTGAACTTGCGAAAGTGTGCCTGCTAAACCTAAACTTTTAGATTATATATATTTATATATAGAGAGCCTATTATATTATGGCCTAGAATATTATGATTTTATTATTTATATTTATATGTCTTTTTTATGTTGAAGTTGGGCGTTATTATGAAGCATTAAAAAATAAAAAAAATAAATGAAGGAACTCGATGTTGTGGAGTACAGGATTCACTTATTTTTTAATATTTATTCTCATAAATTTTCGGGATCGTTAGATTCCCTTCCTCAGATGAATTTCCCTCCTGTTGAACGGATCCCCTAAACTACAACATGGTTTTATTATATTATATATATTTATAAATCATTATATATATTTCAGATTATATATATTTTCTGATATGTCTTAAAAAACAAACTTTTAAAGAGGTTTTTTTAAAATGTTTCTTATGCTCACCCACCTCCAACAGACAAAAAATAAATATGCAAATACGCGTCATGTAATAACATCAGATTATCACATATTCTCTCACACATGGTGGCAGCAAACTCGTGTTCAAGTATTGCCATTGATTGATATATATATTGAAAAAAAAAGTTCAACAGTTCAAAGAATATAATGGTGAGCTTCAAAAAGTTCAATGAGCTGCACGAAAGTGTCTCTTTAGTCCTGCCAAAGTCTTGCACATCTTCCCACATTTACAGGTAATTCCAGGGAGCACAGGGTATTTTATTAGTCCATCCCGCCGATGCACAGATTGGTGACTGATTAGGCCAGCCTTGCTCATACATAGCTTTCCACACTGGTCACATAGTAGACCGATTTGCACACATACCCTGAAGACCTCAAGAGTGTCCCATCGGGCTGTAATTGTTAGTAAGCTAGTCTCGCAGATCCATATCGCAGATATAAATTGCAAGTTCTATCCTCGTTGGATCCCTCTTACTTGCGACTTTGTGTCACATCCTACCCGTGGCGAACAGGTTGGGTAAATATCTACCCTGACGACCTCGCTCTTATTTTCACTTCACCGCAGTATGTATTTACCCAATTCCTCTGCCGCGAGCTGGATGTGACACGAGGTCATTTTTTTTAAAGTGGTGTACAACGGGTTTGAATTCAGAGTTTATTTCCGCGCCAAGTTTAAAGAGCCCAGTTTGTCCCACTCTTTACCTACAGCTGTGAAATGCAAACAGCCTCGTCCAGTATTTGGAATCTGGTCCATTTGCAAACGATGATAACCATGATGCACGAGCACCTCCACACACAAACATACATATATTTTAGTTTATAAATTTATGTAATTGTAAATTCCTCACCTGAAAGTAGCTGTGGATGTTTACGCTCATGTGAACTGAAGTCACATGCAACCTGAAATGACAAAGAGAGAAAAACGTTAAGATAAGATAATACACACACGTTTATCGACACCAAATTACGATTAAAAATTAGGTTTTCAAAATTCGACTAATACACGAATATATACGGTAAGTGTTTGAAAAATATTTAGCAGGACCTCAAAAGTCTGTATTTGAATTTTTTGTAAGATGAAGCCCGTAAGCACAGCAGTCAGCCCCCACCCCGTATACAGGGATAAGAGGAGCAGCCCCATCCCAGCGGATATAGGAAAAAAACTCGCTATCTCTTTATCCTCCAAACCTTAACTGGTTATTCTGTTGAACATAATACACAAAAAGTAAAACAATACAAACTGAACTGCAACAGTAGGTATTTACCCAACCCGTTCGCCACGGATAGAATGGGACACATGGTGGCAAGTATGAGGCATCCGGCGAGGATCGAACTCACTTTTCATTAGTAATGGATCTGCGAGACTAGCTTGCTAACCATAACATCATGATCTCTTGAACTGCAACAATAGTTTTAACAAATTAGAAAATACAGTAACAACTATTTAGGCTAACACACACACCACACACACACACACACACACGCGCGCGCGCGCGCACACACACCGAAAGAGAAAAAGTTAAGAAAAATAATCAAAAATAACTAAGATGGTCTTTCACTGGAGTCTGAGTGACAGCAAGTCTCCTCATGTCTCCAGGACTCTTCTAAGTATTCTAGCAGATTGCAGCAGTGCAGTATTCTGGATGGTCTCAATCTTTCCTATGGTATCCATATTTTCCAATCCCTTTTCCAATCCCCTTAGGGCCGTTCCAAGTGCACCAACTACAATTGGTATCACTTATTTTATTATTATTATTATTATTATTATTATTATTATTAAGGCTTTCAGCAGCACTAAATGTTTCATTATCAAGCAGGGAGCAAAAAAACTATAGCTGTTGAGAAGGCATTTTGTGTGTTTGAGTTAGATAAAAACAAAGTCTGTTAGCAGTCATGTAACGGCATTTTAGGATACATTTTTGGAAAATTACCCGACAGACTAGAATAATCCACCAACGAAATGTGAAACAACAGGATTTAAAATCAAAGTTCTGGAAGATCACCAGTATCCGAAAAAAAGAACAAAAACGTCCGTGCTACTTAGCAACACATCCCACAGAAATCCAGAAAGAGGACAGGCCAGGATTTCCAAGTTACACAACAGATTGGGAAAACTTTACAGAATCGGTTGAGAATGATTCCTTACAAACTGCAGTTATGGCAAAATCTAAGTGACCAGATGAGAAAAAAATCACACACGCGATTTCTGTAGAGAAATCACAGATCATGAAGGTGAACACGCGTTTATGGAGCGTCTAATTTTTAGCTATTATGGTTGGCTGGTTGGTTGGATTTCACGGCATGTTAACCCATTGGGTTATTTTATGCCGAAGGCGTTTTGTTTTAGTCATTCTTGTTGAGTATTCAGTTTTTTTAAATCAATGTTTTACACATTTTTAAAAACTCATTTTGATCTATCTATCTATCTATCTATCTATCTATCTATGAAAGTACGCAGGTTGTTTGATATGGCTATGCCGACAATTTTTGGGAGAATATGTGCTTAATTGAAGTCATACCTAATTTGAAATTTAATTAGTTGATAATTGATGAATTAGGCGAATATATCTGTTCAAATGTTCAAATTTGTTTACGCTTTATATTTGAACAGATATATTCGCCTAATTCATTAATTATCAACTAATAAAATTTCAAATTAGGTATGACTTCAATTAAACATATTCTACCCCCCAATATATATATATATGTGTGTGTGTGTATGTGTGTGTGTGTGTGTGTTATTTATTTGCCAAAAATCTGGTAACCATGAAGAGACAAATATCAAATGCAATCTATTTCTTGATACAACTTCAACCATCCTTTGATATTTGGCGGGAATATGATATCCAATTTTATTGACAGTCGCTTTTAGAGCATCATCCTCACTTCCGTTTTCCAATTTACATCATTTACAATGACTGTGCAATGTCAGAAGTGACAGTTGAGAGAACCAAAAACCCTGGAGCATACAATCATCTCCAAATAATTATTTCCTGGTTGTGACCTGAACACTTATCTATATATGGATAGATGCATATATATATATATATATATATATATATATATATATTATATATATATATATATATATATATATCGCGTATCTGTAAGGAGACGTAAATAATTACTCGAGTTAGGCAGGCAGTTAGCGAGTCAGTCGACCTTTATAAATTGTAAACAAAAACATTATCCCTATAAGAAAATATTTTGAACTCCTCAGCCAATAAATGGCGACAAATCCGAATACAGAATTTCTCTTGCATTTATCATTCGTTATCAAATGTAGTTTGTAGCAGTATCTACAACACGTGGACAAAGACACCATGACGCATATCACACACACACACACACACACACACACACACACACACACACACACACACACACACACATATATATATATATATATATGTATGTATGTATGTGTGTGTGTGTGTGTGTGTGTGTGTGTGTGTGTGTGTGTGTGTGTGTAATTTAAAAAAATGCGTTACGTTTTTTGAGATAATTTTGAACACGAATTACGCCCCAGAGTTTTGAAAAAGAAAACTTCTAACGACAATAGAAGGCTAAAATTTTTCTGATTTCCTTCATGTTTCCTTCATATTTAAAAATAAATATGATTTAGAAGATACATCACATACTGACAGTGTTCTGATGATGGTTTAGTGTTACCCCCCCCCCAAAAAAAAAAACAACAAAAAAAAACGAAACATTTAACGTTGGTAAATACTTCAACTATGATAAAATCCACTTATGAATATCTTACATCTTCAGACATAGAACAAAAACGTAGTTTTGCTCTGTCTGGAGATGTTGTTACGAGCTAAGCATGTTGGAGTTTAAATAAATTATTACAAGAAGAAAATTTCAAGTTTTTCCTTCATTTATTCATCACACACACATATACACATGCATACATTCATGTGTGAGTGTTTGTGTGTGTCGGTGTGTGAGTGTGTCTGTGTATGATTAACCGCTAAAAGTATTTACAATCAGTAAAATACAGTTCACCGTACAATGAACAAAAACCCATAGCAATATTACAATTTTAACAATAAAATGATATAAAACATGGTAAAATACCACTACATTCAGTTTCTTCGTGTGAGCCTGTATCGACATATCTTATATGTACCACCCTGTCAGCTGGGGCGTTAGAATGCACCGACTGCACCTCTGTAGAGGGTAAGACTCCCCCAATGGGGCTACCTGTTGGCCGTGGGTGGCGACCCGTGATGCTTAAGGATGGAACCCAGGTGGCTGAACAGTCCATGACATGTAACACACCACTTTGGCCCTTACTTGGGCTAGACGGGCGGTTGAGAGATCCCCTCCGATCAATCGGCTGGTCACGTCAAGCCCTAGTGCCTATATGATTGTTCCGACCCTATTGTCCTTATGGCAAGCCTCAACCCTTTTTATCATATGGGTGACTGGGGGTCTTCATGTCCTGGGAATGACGTTAAACTCTATCTGATGGCGAGGTTCTATTTTTGGAGGTC
>CM042137.1:13629477-13651377 GCA_023376005.1 Doryteuthis pealeii
TAACAGGAACTACCACTCCGAGTCAGAGTAGACCTCTGAGTAATGGTTTATGAAGGGGTACTCTACACTCACACCAGAACTCCAGAATTAGAACTTCACGACTAGATGCAGTTTAACGTCATACCCAGGATATTAAGACCCTGAATTACCGCCTTCTAGCACGTATATGATAAAAATGACAGGGGGTTGCCATAAGGGCAATAGGATTGGGACAATCACATAGGTACTAAGGTTTGGCGTGACCATCCAATTGATTGGAGGGGACCTTTCCTACCGCCAGTCTAGCCAACGTAAGGGCTAAAGTGGCGTGTTGCATGCCATGGACGACCCAGCCACCAGAATTCCGTTCGTAAGCATCAGGTACCCCATTGGTTTTTTTTTCTTGCTCTGCAGCAATTCAGTCAGTGTATTCTACAGTCCTAGCCGACAAGGCGGGACATGATTGGTAATAACAGAAATTATTTGGATTCGACCATGTAGACAAAAAAGGGATATGCAAAAACCAATTTCTGTTTTAGAGAAATGTATGAAGTAATATTATGTGGGACTTAGAAAAGCAGATGGATTACTCCATCCAGACCAAAGGACCAGCGTCTATTCATAGTAGACAAATACAAACAATTCTGTTTGGTATTCATCGTTCCAGCAAATCACAGAGTGAAAATGCGAGAGGGAAAACATGGATATATTTCAGGTTAAAAGCACGGTAAGGGTAACCCGAATTGAACTTTTAGACTATTTTTCCGATGCAAATATCATTGGGGAACGAGAAAAGTTTTGGTAAATGGACCTAAGCTGCTGTGTTTACCTAATAAAAACATAAGGGTAACCGGAAGCTGAACAATTTCTAGACCTTATTTTTCCGATGCAGGTATCATTGGGGAACGAGAAAAGTTTTGGTAAACGAGTCCTTTTCTCGTTTTCCAATAATACCAGTATCCAAAAAATAAGGTCTAAAAAATGTAGGCTTCGGCTTACCCTTATCGCACTTTTAACCTGGGCTAATAAATATTAAAAATTCTTGCCAAGGAATTAAAAAAAAAACCCAACAAAAACAAAAATAAAAACAAAACTGTGAAATACATATATTTTACCCAGCCCTTCCGCCACGGGTAGGATGTGATACAAGTTCAATTTTCTTTTAAGCAGAGTAAAGCTGGTTTGAATTCAGTAAAGCGAAGTAAAGCTGGTTTTCCTTATTCTAAGCTGCCTAACTAAGGCTAAAGAATCCAGTATAAGCTACTATTTTACATAGATGGATCAATGTCTTTCTCAAGAGTATCAGCACGAAATGAAACGCAAACAGTCTCGTCCAGAATTTGAACTCTGGGTTCCATTCCCTTTCCTATGACAATAACCGTTATGCTAAGTGCGCCTCTAACTGTGGAATAGAAAGGTGTCAAACGTACTCCTAATTAAGGAAGCTCTTGGAAAAAGCCCCAAAGAGGCTTGAAAAGTAATTCGAGGAATAATTGAAACCATCCACATGATATTTATTGTTACTAATGTTATTTTAAAACATGAAAAAGTAACATAAAACTCCATCAGCAGATCGTAAATTGAAATTAAAATTATTATCAGTTTTAAAGGTACGCCAACCGTCTACGGTTATTCTGTGCGTAGAAGTTAGGGAATCGCGTTCATCCTACGTTCATATTTAATTTTTGAGTATTGGTTTCTTAAGGGTTTATTTCGCACACGGTCTAAGCAAGTAGGGATAATTTTTAAACACATTTATTTAACATATAAATGAGACTCTGTCAGGTACTACCACTCCGGGTCACATGGAACTCCAAACTCCCAGAGCTCCAGAATTAGATTCTCATGACTTTAGTGTCATATCCAGACCTTTATTTTAGGGGGGGGGTCTTGCCCGTCTGCAGGGATACAGTCAGCGTATTCTAAGCCACCGACAGAACAGATAAAAAAAGTAAAGAAATCTATAGAGAAAAAATTTGGTTTCTTAGTTTTATGGTATATCAACCGTCGTGGGTTATTTAGAGCTAAAGATCCTTGTAGAAGAAGAGTTGCGGTACTATTTAACATATAGCTAGATTTTGAGAGTGTAGAACATCCCTTCATTGCCATTACTCCCAGGTCTACTCTGACTCGAAAGAGGTAGTACCTGTTAGGGTCAAATGTGGCTATTTTAAAAGTATTCATAAGGACCATGTGAACAAAAACATCTTAAGAAACAACTAAACACAAATATAAATATGAACGAAGGGTATTAGTCCGAAAGTGAATACAATATCGCCGACTGGAGTTCGAACTGGCACATTACAATGTTGCAGTCCAGCAGGTTACGTTACCCCAATTTACCAACTATGTCACAGGACTCCCCCCTAAAGAGTTATGACAATGAAGAATTTTAGATAATAGCTAAGAAATATATGAGAGAGAGAGAGAGAGAGAGAGAGAGAGAGAGAGAGAGAGAGAGAGAGAAGAGAGAGAGAGACAGACAGACAGACAGACAGAGAGAGAGAGAGGGGGGAGGCAAAGAAACCAAAAAGACAAAAGATACTAAAAATAACACAAAGAAACACAAATAAACAAACGAAAAAACTTAATTAACCTAGATATTTATAGTGTAAACATCCAAAATATCAATTTTAGATATTTTTAAACAAGTTGTTCGGGCGAATTATATTATCCTAAGGGACCGGGTTAGCTCAGTCGGTAGAGCGTTTCGGCTAGAAACCACAAGGTTCCTAGTTCGATACCGGTCCTCGACAACTCAGCGAATGAGTAGAACAGGGATCTGTGCGGTAAAGTAAGGAGCTGATGGTAGGTGTAGTGCTCCACCGCAGACGCAAAAACAATCTCCTTGGTCTAGCGCTAGTGAAAAGGGGATAGACTCCCTCGCTGATTGGCTGATACCGACTTTAGGCCGCCCCGACGAATTTACTTTTTTATATTATCCTTAGTCCATGTTTATCTCAGAATCGAAAGAAACATTTGATGAATCATTCGCCCAATTCCATGACACTCCTTTTTACACTTACTCACAGAACACAACAACAACAACAAGGTTTATTAAAGTCCTCCAAAATCTGAGAAAAATGAATCAAATGAAGTTCCTTTAAGCAAAAGAAAATTAATTATCGAGACGAGTTGTTTGTTTTCGAACTGGATGTAACCATATACACTTCCTCGTTTAAATGACTGTGCTTACCAATTTGACTATATCCATGTTGTCTTTGATAAAGAATATAATTATTTTCGTGGGTAGAACGCCACGAGCAATAAAAAACATCTAAAGGAAAATTAAAACTAAATTTCGGATATGAAAAATTCACTCCACAATGTAAGTAAAAACGAAAGCATTGAGAAAACATTTATAAAAGTATGATTATTTTTAGTATTATGTGCCAGAATTTATAATTATAAAAACATCATTTAATTCATATTAGACTTTCTTCAAAAGAATTTATGCTATAGAAAGTAGCAATAAAATAATTAAACTAAAAACATAAACTACATTCATCCTTTAATAGTTGTTACATTTGTATATAAATTGCGTAAATTAATTAAACTAGCAAATATATGCACCCTCGGATGCAAGTATTTAAGTTTTAATATAATAAAATATCATATTAAAATTAGAAAGGCTAATGAAACTGAATAAGAATACAGATAAAAAGATTTGGAACAGAGGGGGTATGATTCAAATAGAACAACTTTGAAACTAACTCTTCCATCATTTTCCCTTACTCCCGTCTTCATTGGTAAATTTTCCTAATTTTAACTATTAGTTAAAATAGGAAGTAAAGATAATATTACAGTATTCTTCTTGTTCAGGGATTTCTTTAAGATTATCCCCGAGATTGTTGCTTATATCCATTTAAGATAAAACCAAACAATTAGAAATCAATAAGATTAAGCATATATTTATTAAAATTTTAACTTTTAATATCCAATATGAAAATTAGCCTTCCCGTTCACACTGTAAACCACTATTTTGTTGTATATATAAATATAATTGCATGTTGTCAGTATGAGACATAGTTAACAGTATTTAATAAGGTAAGACAATTTTATTAATAATTGAGGTTTAAAAAAAATACAATCATGGAAAATGTGATGTCAATAACTTAAGGAATAATTATATGAGTAGTAATATAGTTTCGGTTACAGACAGAAAAGCACACAATCTCCATTATAATAAGATGTAACAAGTACTATGTGATAAGAGTTGTGTTTTCTTTAGTTAATTTATTTTATATAATTGCATTTGAAGATATAATAGAGGATTTTCGCAAAGCTTTTCGGCAAAGCTTTCCTAAGAGCTCCAATAATTATGAGTACTCTTGACATTTTTATAGTTACAGAATCTTTTAGTTCACTTGCAAGTGACTGATACTTATCCAGTTTTTCGCTCTCTTTTCACGTCAAAATAAAAAAAAACACACTCCGAGCGATGTAAAAATAGATTTTTGAAATATATTGCCTGAGGGGTGGGAGTAAAGAATTCAGTGTCAGCGAGTTTGTACCCTAAGTAAGTAAAATCATCAAATTCATTAAAGGATTAAAAAATAAAGCAATTTGAAATGTAAACTTTAAATATGTATTAAAATAAAACAAACTATATATATATATATATATATATATAATACCAGTCATGTATTTATTAAAACTTGTTTTAAAAAACAATGAGGACTGTCTAATGTTGCATATTCAAATTTTGAGTGTATTTATTCTGTTATGACGATTTTGGGTAATGTGACGTAAGCAGTGACGTAATTTTTGTTACAGACAAAAAACGGAAGCGAATAGATGTATGTATATATATATTATGTGTATGTTTGTATGTGTTAGGATGTCCTTGTTAGCTCAGTCGGTAGAGCGTTCGGCTAAAAACCACAAGGTTCCTCGTTCGATACCGGCCCTCGCAAACTCGTATGAGTAGCACAGGGATCTGTGCGGCAAAGTAAGGAGCTGGTGGTAGGTGTGGCGCTCCACCCCGACGCAAAAACAATCTTCTTGGTCTAGCGCTAGTGTAAAGGGGATAGGCTCCCTCGCTGATTGGCTGATACCGACTTTAGGCCGCCCCGACGAATTTTTTTTACGATATATATATATGGACTCGTCGATTCGAGTTCAATTCCTAGACGAAGCTCGCCACGAGTAGGATGTGACACAAGGTTGCAAGTATAATGTATCTATTTATGATCGAACTCACTTTTCATAAAAAGTAGATCTGTGACACTAGCTTGCTAATCATCATACAACGATGGGACGCTCGAATCAGAGTGTAGTATCGTAGTGTCTGTACATTCTGTCTACAGTCTCGCTATTCGGCACTTATGCCTCAGTATCGGTTCTTGCGAAAATCACTCATTTAAATGAAAAAAATTATGACATAAGAGTTTTTTAAATTTAAAATTTGAATAATAATAAATTCATAAATCATTATTATTTTAATTAACTTATATCACTTCTAATTGAAAAAAATATAGACTACAGATAAACACGGCGGAATTATTCAGTACTGAGAATAGATTGCAAAATGTTTCGGAGGGTGTATTTTCTGCAAAGCCACATGCTAACGGTAAACAATGCTTCATGTTACCATAACAACGGAATTTCCTATTGCTCTATTGTCAAACCACACACACACACACACACACACACACACACATATATATATATATATATATACATATATACATATATATATATAAGTCGTCGGGGGCCTAAAGTCGGTATCAGCCAGACAGCGATGGAGTCTATCCTCTTTTCACTAGCGCTAAACCAAGGAGATTGTTTTTGCGTCTGAGGTGGATCGCCACACTTACCATCAGCTCCTCACTTTACCGCACAGATTCCTGTGTTACTCATACGCTAAGTTGTAGAATATATATATATATATATATATATATATATTATATATTATATATATATATATACCTGCAATAAACATCCATTTTACAACATCCCGTATTTGTCTACCTTGCTCCACACACACATACACACACACACACAACCACACACACCACACACACATATATATATATATATATTGTGTTTTATATATTCTGAAAAATTGGCGCCACTTGTAGTCTTGATGACTCTAATTTAAGTAAACAGCGTGTTTATAATATATTGTAAGCGCTTTGGTCGGAAGCAAAAAGGAGAAAAAGTCTGGTTCTAGGAAGACGTCTCCCCGGAGCACACTTTTCAATTGACGATGTATAGTCAGCATCACACCCTGATGCCTGCAGTGTTCACAAAAAAAGTAAAAAAGCGAATTGACGAAGAAACTAAGCAGTTCTTTTTTAAATCATTGCTCAAAGTGTACACGAGAGGGTCTGCTATTTAGGGATGGGTAAATACCGCATCTCTCTTTGTGTTGAGTTGATGTGTATAAAGGAATACTCTGAAGAAAACATATTCATAATAGTCTCTTGCAGAAAAAAAAAAGGACAAATAAAAATGAGCGGATATTATTTAATATTTTTTCATGTTTTATTCGATATTCCTAGAACAATATCGGTAAAATATTGCAATTATGAAAAAATATCAACACCAAAAGAGTAATTGCGTAAGATGAATAAAAGATTTGACCAGGTCTGCCTTTGTTTTCACACGTAAGTAAAGTTTTTTAATCTTTTATCATCTTACGCAATTACTCTTGGTTGATTAATTTTTTTCATAAGCAATATTTTACCGATTATTTGTTCTAGGAATATCGAAATAAACATGAAAAAATATTTAAATAATATCCGCTCATTTTATTTGTCTTTTTTTTTTCTGCAAGAGCACTATTATGAATATGTCTTTTCTTCAGAGTATTCCTTTATACACCATCAACTAACAACAACAAAGAATATGCGTATTAACCCATCCCTAAATAGCAGACCCTCTCGTGTACACTTGAGCAATGATTTAAAAAAAGAAACTGCTTTATAGTTCTTCTGTCAATTCGCTTTTTTACTTTTTTTGATGAACACTGCAGGCATCAGGGTGTGATGCTGACCTATACATCGTCAATTGAAAAGTGTTGCTCCGGGGAAGACGTCTTCCTAGAACCAACTTTCTCCTTTTTGCTCCGACCAAAGCGCTTACAATATATTATAAACACGCTGTTTACTTAAATTAGAGTCATCAAGACTACAAGTGGCCTGCCAATTTTTCAGAAATATAAAACACAATTATATATATATTATATGTGTGTGTGTGTTGTGTGTGTGTGTGTGTGTGTGTTGTGTGTGTGGAGCAAGGTTAGACAATACGGGATGTTGTAGAAAATGGATGTTTTAATTGCAGCGTATATATATATATATATATATATATTATATATACTTATTATAATATATATATATCACAAACTTAGCGTATGAGTAACACAGGAATCTGTGCGGTAAAGTGAGAGCTGATGGTAAGTGTGGCGATCCACCTCAGACGCAAAAACAATCTCCTTGGTTAGCGCTAGTGAAAAAGAGGATAGACTCCATCGCTGTCTGGCTGATTACCGACTTTAGGCCCCCCCGACACACTTTATATATATATG
Organism: Doryteuthis pealeii; assembly: GCA_023376005.1. Lineage (NCBI taxonomy): Eukaryota > Metazoa > Mollusca > Cephalopoda > Myopsida > Loliginidae > Doryteuthis > Doryteuthis pealeii. The sequence continues at coordinate 13,636,991 of CM042137.1, forward strand.
TATATATGTATATATATATAATATATATGTGTGTGTGTGTGTGTGTGTGTGGGTGTGTGGTTTGACAATAGAGCAATAGGAAATTCCGTTGTATTGGTAACATGAAGCATTGTTTACCGTTAGCATGTGGCTTGCAGAAAATACACCCTCTCCGAAACATTTTGCAATCTATCTTCAGTACTGAATAATTCCGCCGTGTTTATCTGTAGTCTTATATTTTTTTCAATTAGAAGTGATATAAGTTAATTAAAATAATAATGATTATGAATTTATTATTATTCAAATTTTTAAATTTAAAAAACTCTTATGTCATTATTTTTCATTTAAATGAGTGATTTTCGCAAAAGACCGATACTGAGGCATAAGTGCCGAATAGCGAGACTGTAGACAGAATGTACAGACACTACGATACTACACTCTGATCGAGCGTCCATCGTTGTATGATGATTAGCAAGCTAGGTGTCAAATTACTTTTTATTGAAAAGTGAGTTCGATCATAAATAGATACATATATACTTGCAACTCTGTGCTACACATTCCTACTCGTGGCGAGGCTTCGTCTAGGAATTGAACTCGAATCGACGAGTCCATATATATATTTCGTAAAAAAAATTCGTCGGGCGGCCTAAAGTCGGTATCAGCCAATCAGGCAGGGAGCCTATCCCCTTTACACTAGCGCTAGACAAGAAGATTGTTTTTGCCGTCGGGGTGGAGCGCCACACCTACCACCAGCTCTTACTTTGCCGCACAGATCCCTGTGCTACTATACGAGTTTGCGAGGGCCGTATCGAACGAGGAACCTTGTGGTTTTTTAGCCGAACGCTCTACCTTACTGAGGCTAACAAGGACATCCTAACACATACAAACATACACATAATATATATATACATACATTCTATTCGCTCCGTTTTTTGTCTGTAACAAAAATTACGTCACTGCTTACGTCACATTACCCAAAATCGTCATAACAGAATAAATACACTCAAAATTTGAATATGCAACATTAGACAGTCCTCATGGTTTTTTAAAAACAATTTTAATAAATACATGACTGGTAATATATATATATATATATATTATAGTTTGTTTTATTTTAATACATATTTAAAGTTTACTTTCAAATTGCTTTATTTTTTAATCCTTTAATGAATTTGATGATTTTACTTACTTAGGGTACAACTCGCTGACACTGAATTCTTTACTCCCACCCCTCAGGAAATATTTCAAAAATCTATTTTTACATCGCTCGGAGTGTGTTTTTTTTTATTTTGACGTGAAAAGAGAGCGAAAAAACTGGATAAGTATCAGTCACTTGCAAGTGAACTAAAAGGATTCTGTAACTATAAAAATGTCAAGAGTACTCATAATTATTGGAGCTCTTAGGAAACTTTTGCGGAGCTTTGCCGAAAATCCTCTATTATATCTTCAAATGCAATTATATAAATTAAATTAAACTAAAGAAAACACAACCTTCTATCACAATTAGTACTTGTTACATCTTATTATAATGGAGATTGTTGTGCTTTTCTGTCTGTAACGAAACTATATTACTACTCATATATATTCCCTTAGTATTGACATCACATTTTCCATGATTGTATTTTTTTTTAAACCTCAATTATTAATAAAATTGTCTTTACATATTAATACTGTTAAACTATGTCTACATAACTGACAAACATGCAATTATATTTATAATACAACAAAATAGTGGTTTTACAGTGTGTGAACGGAAGCTTAATTTTCATATGATATTAAAAGTAAAATTTATAAATATTATGCTTAATCTTATTGTTCAATTGTTTGGTTTATCTTAATGGAATATAAGCAACAATCTCGGGGATATAATCTTAAAAGAAATCCCTGAAAAGAAGAAAATAACTGTAATATTATCTTTACTTCCTATTTTAACTAAATGTTAAATTTAGGGAAAATTACCAATGAAGACGGGAGGTAAGGGAAAATGGTGGAAAGAGAGTTAGTTTCAAAGTTGTTCTATTTTGAATTTCATACCCCCTCTGTTTCCAAATCTTTATCTGTATTCTTATTCCAGTTTCATTAGCTTTTCTAATTTAATATGATATTTATTATATTAAAACTTAAATACTTGCATCCGGAGGGGTGCATATATTTGCTTCAGGTTTATTAATTATACCGCCAATTTATATACAAAATGTAACAACATTAAAGATGAATGTAGTTTTGTTTTTAGTTTTTAATTAATTTTATTGCACTTTCATAGCATTAAATTCTTTTGAAGAAAGTCTAATATGAATTAAATAATGTTTTTATATTATAAATTCTGGCACATAATACTAAAAATATCTTACTTTTATAAAGCTTTCTCAAATGCTTTCTGTTTTTATTACATTGTGCGAGTGAATTTTTCATATTCCGAATTTTAGTTTTATATTTTCCCTTTAGATGTTTTTTATTGCTCGTGGCGTTCTACCCACGAAAATATATTATATTCTTTATTCAAAGACAACATTGATATAGTCAAATTGGTAAGGCACAGTCATTAAAAACGAGGAAGTGTATATGGTTACATCCCAGTTCGAAACAAACAAACTCGTCTCGATAATTAATTTCTTTTTGCTTAAGGAACTTCTGATTCATTTTCTCAGATTTTGGAGGACTTTAATACCTTTGTTTGTGTTGTTGTTGTTCTGTGAGTAAGTGTAAAAAAGGAGTGCATGGAATTGGGCGAATGATTCCATCAAGTTTTTTCTTTCGATTCTGAGTAAACATGGATAAGGATAATATAAAAAAGTAAATCGTCGGGGGCCTAAGTCGGTATCAAGCCAATCAGCGAGGGGAGTCTATCCCTGTTTCACTTAGCGCTAGGGACCAAGGAGATTGTTTTTGCGTCTGCTGGGGTAGGAGCACTACACATACCATCAGCTCCTTACTTACCGCACATTATCCCTGTTTACTCATTCGCTGAGTTGTCCGAGGACCGGTATCGAACATAGGAACCTTGTGGTTCTAGCCGAAACGCTCTACCGACTGAGCTTAACCGCCTTTAGGATATATAATTCGCCCCGAACAACTTGTTTTAAAAAATATCTAAAATGATATTTTGGATGTTACACTATAAATATCTTAGGTTAATTAAGTTTTTCTTTGTTTATTTGGTTTCTTTGTGTTTTTTGAGTATCTTTTGTCTTTGGTTTCTTTGCCTCCCCCCCTCTCTCTCTCTTTCTGTCTGTCTTGTCTGTCTCTCTCTCTCTCTCTCTCTCTCTTCTCTCTCCTCTCTCTCTCTCTCTCTTCTTCTCTCTCATATATTTCTTAGCTATTATCTACATCTTCATTGTCATAACTCTTTTAGGGGGAGTCAAACTGTGACATGTTGCGTAAATGGGGTAACGTACCTGCTGGACTGCAACATCTGTAATGTGGCCAGTTCGAACTCCAGTCGCGATATTGTATCACTTTTCGGGACTATACCCTTCGTTCATATTTATATTTTGTGTTTAGTTGTTCTTAGATTTTTGTTTCACATGGCCTTATGGTAATACTTTTAAAATAGCCACATTTTGGACCCTAACAGGTACTACCCTCTTCGAGTCAGAGTAGGACCTGGGAGTTAATGGCAATGAAGGATGTTCTACATCTCAAAATACTTAGCTATATGGTTAAATGTACCGCAACTCTTCTTCTACAAGGATCTTTAGCTCTAATAACCCACGACGGTTTGATATACCATAAACTAAGAAACAATTTTTTTTCTTCTTAGATTCTTTTACTTTTATTTTATCTTTCTGTCGTGGCTTTAGATACGCTGACTGTATCCCCTGCAGACGGGCAAGACCCCCCCCCCCTAAAATAAAGGTCTGGATATGACACTAAAGCTGCATGAGAATCTAATTCTGGAGCTCTTGGGGAGTTTTGGAGTCCCATGTTGACCCGGTAGTGGTAGTACTGACAGAGTCTCATTTATATGCTTAAAAAATGTGTTTTAAAAATTATTCCCTACTGCTTAGGACCGTGTGCGATAAACCTCCTTAAGAAAACAACAATACTCAAAAATTAAATATGAACGGTTAGCATGAACGCGATTCCCTAACTTCTACGGCAAGAATAACCGTAGAACGGGTTGGCGTACCTTTAAAACTTTGATATAATTTTATTTCAATTTACGATTGCTGGATGGAGTTTTTATGTTTACTTCATGTTTTAAAATAACATTTAGTAACATAAATATCATAGTGGATGGTTTTCAATTATTCTCGAAATTACTTTTCAAGCCTTTTGGGGCTTTTTCCAAGAGCTTCCTAATTAGGAGTACTTGACACCTTTCTATTCACAGTTTTAGAGCGCACTTGCATTAACGGTTATTGTCATAGGGAAAGGGAATGGAACCCAGAGTTCAAATTCTGCGACGAGACTGTTTGCTCGTTCATTTCTGCTGATTACTCTGAGAAAGACATTGATCCAATCTATGTAAATAGTAGCTTATACTGATTTCTTTAGCTCTAGTTTAGGCAGTTAGAATAAGGAAACAGCTTTACTTCGCTTACTGAATTCAAACCAGCTTTTACTCTGCTTAAAGAAAATGAAAACTTTGTATCACAGTCCTACCCGTGGGCTGAAGGGCTGGGTTAAACATATTATGTATTTCACAGTTTTGTTTTATTTTGTTTTTGTTGGTTTTTTTTTTAATTTCCCTTGCAAGAATTAATATTTATTAGCCCAGGGTAAAAGTGCGATAAGGGTAAGCGAAGCCTACATTTTTTTAGACCTTATTTTTTGGATTACTGCGTATTTATTGGAAACGAGAAAAGGATCGTTACCAAAACTCTCGTTCCCCAATGATACCTGCATCGGAAAAATAAGGTCTAGGAAATTTTTCAGCTTCCGGTTACCCTTATGTTTTTTATTAGTAAACACAGCAGCTTTAGGTCCATTTACAAACTTTTCTCGTCCCCAATGATATTTGCACGGAAAAATAGTCTAAAAGTTCAATTTCGGGTTACCCTTACCGTGCTTTTAACCTGAAATATATCCATGTTTCCCTCTCGCATTTCACTTGTGATTTGCTGGTGGAACGATGAATACCAACAGAATTGTTTGTATTTGTTCTACTATGGAATAGACGCTGGTCCTTTGGTCTGGATGGAGTAATCATCTGCTTTTCTAAGTTCCCACATAATATTACTATACATTTCTCTAAACAGAAATTGGTTTTTGCATTATCCCTTTTTTGTCTACATGGTCGAATCCAAATTAATTTCTGTTAAATTAACCAATCATTGTCCCCGCCTGTCGGCTAGGACTGTAGATACACGACTGAATTGCTGCAGAGCAAGAAAAAAAAAACACCAATGGGGTACCTGATGCTTACGAACGGGAATTCTTGGTGGCTGGGTCGTCCATGGCATGCAACACGCCACTTAGCCCTTACGTTGGCTAGACTTGGCGGTTTAGAAAGGTCCCCTCCAATTCAATTGGATGGTCACGCCAAACCTTAGTACATGTGTTGTCCCAAATTCCTATTGCCTTTATGCACCCCCTGTCATTTTTATCACTATTACGTTGCTAGAAGGCGGTATTAGGGTCTTAATATCCTGGGTATGACGTTAAACTGCATCTAGTCGTGAAGTTTAATTCTGGAGTTCTGGTGTGAGTGTAGAGTACCCCTTCATAACCATTTACCATGAGGTCTACTTCTGACTCGGAGTGGTAGTTCTGTATAGGGTCCCATCTATGGGATAGATAGATCAAATGAGTTTTAAAAACTCTTTTTTTTAATTGAGTTTTTAAAAAATGATTTTCAAACAGAGATGGAATAAAACAAAAGCTCTTTGGCAAAATAACCCAGAAAGGGTTGACATGCCATAAAACCCACTCAACCAACTAATTAAACCTAACCGTGACTTTTTTGTTCATTTTGAGCTTAATTGCTACATTTCTTTATTACATTTTCATTCATCTTCAAATGTGCTTCTTTTTGATCTGATGTTATTTATTCTATATATATTATAAGTTGGTTTATATGTTCATCCGCATACCCACCCCCATGTTCAGACCATTTTGTTCTGCAAAAGAAATAGTCGCCATGATTTTCCATGGGATGTATTGTCACATAGGGCTATAAGTGCGAATCTTTCTACTTTTTAAAAGTTTCAACGCTACTTTAATATGTTTACCCAGCTCTGGAGTTAAATAGTACCATGGTTTTTTCTTTCTACAATAATGGATTTTTGGCATTAAATAACCCATGAGGTTGATACGCTATTAAACAAAGAAACTAGACCAAATTAAACTAATTTTTTAATGTTACGAGTTTTTGTGGAGTTTTTCTTTTTCTTTTTCTTTTTGTTATAAGTTTTTGATTACTAAGGGAAGAAATCAAAATCGATAAAAACATTTGGAGATATCTCAACTGATTTTATCTCTTGAAATTATTAAAGAATATATCTTAAATTTTTACTTTGCTGAAGTCCGGTTTCGATTTCTGTCGGAGGGAAATCGTTTAGTATATACCGCTTGATGAGACTTAATAAAGTCGAAAACAGTCTGTACGGTATTCTACACACCGAGCCATTCCTTTTGCCGGGATTACACTTGTTCAAAAGTCATTCTATAAGAAAAGATCGAATTTTATGCGATACATGCGTTGTAAGTTGCCTTTCAAGAATAAAAATTTAATATATACTTTATTCAGCAACGTCTCTAATAAACAACATCCAAAAAATCTTATTTAAAGAAATTTAAAACTGCACTTACATGAAACTAGCAGGGGCTACCAGATGTTGTTTCAAGGATGTTTAAAGTTAAAAACTAATCTCTTATCTATATCTACATATAGATCAATAAAAATTATTTTCCTTATACCTTGTTATTCATTTGTCTGTATATGTTGTATTTAATTTCTGTTATATTTTTTCTTTTAATGTCTTATTCGTTCTTTATTTATGTTTTATCCTATTAATGTTATTTTAACATTTTTTAGATTATTTTTAAATATATCATTGATTTATACCCTAATGATATTTTTTATTTAGCTTTTATGCGAAAATTATTGAAGTGAAATGTTTTTAAAAAAAAACCCACTCTCCGACAAAAATAGGATGTGAATTTTATGGAACTTTAGTCTTTCTCCGGTTCTCCACCAATTTCCCTTAAGGACATGCACTTGGTCGATGTACAACCAAAACAGAATCATACATACATCAAACAGACAGGACAGCATACAAAATCTTTTCTTTTACATTATAGATTTCTTTTAAAAATGTCGAGATATCACGAGGAAAATGATTTTTTAAAGCTTTCAATTTACTAGGTGGTGTACTAGATTATATTAAATATAAATAAAAGTTTCTACAAAAATTTAAATTATTTTGTGAAACTAGATCTTTAGTTATTTTCTTATGATTATTTCTGTATATTTATTTTATACCCTGTCTTTGCAAACTGCACGGGCACTTGGCATGATAAATTTATCTACTTGACCGCCTTTGAATATTCAATTATTAGTGCATAGAAATTTTTTAATTGTCTTCGCTCTATTTTAAAGTTTATTTTTTGTTTGGCCTCAAGGTACCAAAATTTGGTAGTGGTTAAAAGAAAAAGAAAAAAAAATGATATTGGGAAATGCATAAACTTTTCTAAATATTTATCTCTTACGTTCTCGTTCTCTGACTGTCTCTGTTCTGTCTGTCTGTCTGTCTGTCTGTCTGTCTCTCTCTCTCTCTCTCTCTATATTATATATATATATATTATTATTAATATATATATAATATATTATATAAATATTTATGTTATATGTAATAATTATATTATATATCATATGCATAGTATATCATAATAGATATATGTATATATTATCATATATGTGTGTCGTGTGTGCATTATATGTATATTTATATGAATTATATGTTTTATATTATAATTATATATATATGAAATATACATGTATGTATGTATATATTATATATATATATATATATATATTATATATATATATATACATACATTACCCTATATATAAATCATGTGCATATATATTTTTTATGTATATATTTATTGCTTATATATATTATGTTAATATGTATACCCATTCACACACACACACACACACACACACACACACACACATATATATATATATATATATATATATATATATATTATATATATTACTATATATATAAAATTAGAATTTACAGTTTTTTAATCAATAAAATTTACATGGTCTAGGGATAAAAATTAAGAGCAATATCATGATGTTTCAACTATAGAATAGATAAAACAAGATAAAAACTCACGAACTCTGAGTTTCCTGACTCGATTTACAGGTGATCCGGGTATCGAATACGCATGATTCATTCTTTTTCCTTTAGACGTTTCGATTCAAGCTCATTCTGAATTATCGGGTACGTGAAACTCAGAGTTCATGAGTTTTTACCCAGATTATATCTGGTTAATGTGTGTGTTGTGTGTGTGTGTGATGTGTTGTTAGGCCAATATTGTTGTTACTGTAATTTTTTTAATTTGTAAAAAACTGTTAGAAACTGTGTTGCAGTTGTATTGTTTATTTTTGTGTGTTAATTATTCCAATCAGTTAATATTTCGAGGATAAAGCTATTCGCGATTTTTCCATAAAAAACCCAACCGAATGTTGTGGTTGATGGGCTTGCTTATATATTTCATCTTACCAAAGAATCAAAAACAGACTTTTTAGTCCATTATCTAATGTTTCAAAACACCCATGGCCCCCCGTATATACTCGTGTATACGTCGATTTTGAAGACCATCAATGAGGTTACAGTTTAAGGTTAACAATTCAAATATTAATCGGAAAGACGAAGAGCTTTAAAAATTAACATGAATTGATGATTTTGTATACCATAAATTAAGGATGTCGACTTATGCACGAGATTTGTATGCATTTAGGAGAGTTAGCCTTTAGTATTTTTCTGATTGAAAAGTTTGATTGTTTTGATGGGAAATAAATTAAAGTAGGTTTACTTTAGTACCAGAGATCAAAATCTTAGGTTTCAGTTTGTCCAATAACAAACCGGTGTCATTTGGCTACCGGTATCCATTTTTGCAAAATGTAATATATTGGTCAAGTTTTTTAATGACTTATGGGTTCTATATGTGTGTGTGTGTCTGTGTGTGTGCTGTGTGTGGGTTGTGTGGTGTGTGTTGTAAGGGAGAGTCTGTAATTTACAATGCAACACATGATTAATGTAGTATTTTCAGCTGGTTGGTTGGTTGGTTTGGTTTGGTGGTTGGCATACATGTCAACCCATGGGTTATTTTATGTTCGTATTGTTTTCTTCATTGGGTATTTCAAATTTTTTGTCACGGACTGCTCAGGCCATCAGGATTCCGTCCTTCCAAGCATCACAGGTTCGCCATGCAACGACTAACAAGTGGCCCCCATTCGGCGTATCCTTACTCCTCTGCTGAGGTGCAGTCGGATTATTCAACAGCACCAGCCCACCATTCTTAACACCGTTTCATACTAAGATGAAATAAGAACTAAACTTGTGTGTCAGTAAATCAAGTAAACATAATCCTAACCTGCGCGTGATCCTTATGCATATACGATATCGATACCATCAGGATTGGGCCAAAAATTAATTGTCGAAATCCACATATTGGACATAGAAATGTTTTATGGCTAACCAAGGACAGATTTTCACAATACACCGTCCAAGAACGTTCCAATTACGTTCACGATAAACTTATTATTTAATCTGTTATTCATGTGAGAAATATTTTCAAAAATATAAACAAACACAGGATGTTAGATCAGAGGAAACAAATTTTTAGTGTTTTATACTTAGTATTTCGGTTATTTAAACCATCATCAGGACACTGTTACAGAATTTTTGTGAGGAGAGAAAAATGAAAAAATGTTAAGTGTATAGTGAATGCGTAATATGATGTTAATAACCGTTAATTTTTTATTATGTGCAGTTGTTTTACGAAAGCTGATTCCATACATCTCGTGCATAAGTCGATTCTTTAATTTTATTATGAAATGAATAAATATCAATGTGTTAATGGTTGGCACTATTAACTTGAAGAAAGCCGGTTAGGAATCCAACGTACAGTGTTATTAAGAAAGAGTGCTCAATATCTGTTGATAGGAGCGTTAATAGGATAGATAAATAAATTAATGTTTTAGTTCTATATTCATTGCATTGCGAACAATTTTGACTACATTAGTTTCTTGTTTGTGGCAGTCATCAGACAACGGAAAAGTTGTTTTGAAAAAATGATGCAAATTGATATAAATATTATATAATTGTATCATTTTTCAAAATAAATAAATATAAACTAAACATTAATTTAATATTTATTTATCTAGAAATTGATAGATATATAGTTTTCTCCTCTCATTTAAAACAGATGTTTTTAACACAAAAGAACAAACGATATATGAAATGAGATAACAAACATTCGTAATTTGATTCAAAACAATAATAATATAATTCACTTAGGCAAATTAATATAAAGGATCATATAAACAAAGAATAACAACAATAAATAAATGATAAATAATATAATATAATATTTCTGAATTCTTTCAGAGTAGTCTGCTATCGATACCGTTTATGAATATACACATACATATAAGATTTGGTTTGTTTTTGTTTTTCGGCATATACCTCGGTGGCGGGGTCATTAATGCCGACAAAGTTTTGAAATAAAATTCATTTCTTAAGTGGTTACTTAATTTTTTAAACTCATTTTTCTATTTAACCCTAACAAGTACTATTACTCGGGTCAGATTGGACCAGGGAGCAATGGTGATAAATTCCCCCAGAACCTCCAAAAAATAGGAACTCGGCCATTCAGATAGAGTTTAACGTCATTTCCCAGGACATGAAGACCCCCAGTCACCCATATTGATAAAAAGGGTTGAGGGCTTGCCATAAGGACAATAGGGTTCGGAACATCATATAGGCACTAGGGCTTTGACGTGACCAAGCGATTTGATCGGAGGGGATCTCTCAACCGCCCGTCTAGCCCAACGTAAGGGCCCCAAAGTGGTGTGTTTACATGTCATGAGACTGTTCAGCCACCTGGTTCCATCCTTAAGCATCACGGGTCGCCACCCACGGGCCAACAGGTGCCCATTGGGGGAGTCTTACCCCTCTTAACGAGTGCAGTCGGTGCATTCTAAACGCCCCAGCTGGACAGGGTGGTACATATAAGATATGTCGATACAGGCTCACCACGAAGAAACTGAATGTAGTGTATTTTACCATGTTTTATATCATTTTTATTGTTAAATTGTAATATTGCTATTGGTTTTGTTCCGTTGTCGGTAACTTTATTTTACTGATCTGTAAATACTTTTAGCGGTTAATCATCACAGACACACTCACACACCGACACACACAAACACTCACACATGATGTATGCATGTGTATATGTTGTGTTGATGAATAAATGAAGGAAAACTTGAAATTTTCTTCTTGGAATAATTTATTTAAACTCCAACATGCTTAGCTCGTACAACATCTCCAGACAAGAGCAAAACTACGTTTTTGTTCTATGTTGAAGATTGTAAGATATTCATAAGTGGATTTCTTATCATAGTTGAAAGTATTTACCAACGTTAAATGTTTCGTTTTTTTTTGGTTGTTTTTTTTTTTTTGGGGAGGGGGGCTAACACTAAAGCCATATCAAACACTGTCAGTATGTGATGTATCTTCTAAATCATATTTATTTTTAAATATGAAGGAAACATGAAGGAAAATCAGAAAAAATTTTAGCTTTTATTGTGTTAGAGTTTTCTTTTCAAACTCTGGGGCGTAATTCGTGTTTTCAAAATTATCTCAAAAAAACGTAACGCATTTTTTTAAATTACACACACACACACACACACACACACACACACACACACACACACACACATAATACATACATATATATATATATATATATGTGTGTGTGTGTGTGTGTGTGTTTGGTGTGGTGTTGTTGTGTTGTGTGTGTGTGTGTGTGATATTGCGTCATGGTGTCTTTTGTCCTGGTTGTAGATTACTGCTGACAAACTACTTTTTGATAACGAATGATAAATGGCAAGAGAAATTCTGTATTCGGATTTTGTCGCCATTTATTTGGCTGAGGAGGTTCAAAATATTTCTTTATAGGATAAATGTTTTTGATTTACCAATTTTATTAAAGGTCGACTGGACTCGCTAACATGCCTGCCTAACTCGGAGTAATTATTTACGTCTCCTTACAGATACGCCGTATTATATATATATATATATATATATAATATATATAATATATATATAATTATATTATATATGCACCTATCCATATATAGACTAAGTGTTCAGGTCACAACCAGGAATAATTATTTGAGATGATTGGTATGCTCCAGGGGTTTTGGTCTCTCAAACTGTCACTTCGAACATGGCACAGTCATTGTAAATGATGTAAATTGGAAACGAAGTGAGGGATTGATGCTCATAAAGCGACTGTCAATAAAATTGGATATCATATTCCCGCCAAATATCAAAAGGATGGTTGGAAGTTGTATCAAGAAATAGATTGCATTTGATATTTGTTCTCTTCATTGGTTACCAGATTTTGGCAAATATAAACACACACACACACACAACATACACAAACACATATATATATATATTGCGGGGAGAATATGTTTAATTGAGTCATACCTAATTTTGAAATTTTATAGTTGATAATTAATGGAATTTAGTCGAATATATCTGTTCAAATATAAAGCGTAAACAAATTTGAACATTTGAACAGATATATTCGCCTAATTCATCAAATTATAACTAATTAAATTTCAAATTAGGTAGACTTCAATTACGGCACATATTCTCCCAAATATGTCGGCATAGCCATATCAAAAAAAAATAAACCAACCTGCGTACTTTCATAGATAGATAGATAGATAGATAATATATAGATCAAAATGCGTTTTTTAAAAATGTTGTAAAACATTGATTTAAAAAAAACTGATACTCAACAAGAATGATAAAACAAACCGCCTTCGGCATAAAATAAACCCAATGGTGTTTAACATGCCGTGAAATCAACCAACCAGCCAACCATAATAGCCTAAAATTAGACGGCTCCAATAAACGCCGTGTTCACCTCATGATCTGTGATTTCTTCTACAGAAATCGTTTCGGTTTGATTTTTCTCATCTGGTCACTTAGATTTGCCATAACTGCCAGTAGTTTGTAAGGAATCATTCTCACCGATTCTGTAAGTTTTCCAATCTGTTGTGTAACTTTGGAAATCCTGGCCTGTCCTCTTTCTGCGATTTCTGTGATGTGTTGCAAGTAGCACGGACGTTTCTCTTTTTTCGGGATACTGGTATCTTCCAGAACTTGATTTTTAAATTTTTTTTTTTTTTCTTGGGTGTTTCACATTTCGTTGGTGGATTATTCTAGCTGTCGGGTAATTTCCAAAAATGTATCCTAATGCCGTTACATGACTGCTAACAGACTTTGTTTTATCTAACTAAACGCACAAAATGCCTTCTCAACAGGCTATAGTTTTTTGCTCCCTGTGATAATGAAACAATTTAGTGCTGCTGAAGCCTTAATAATAATAATCATAAATATAATAATAATATTTAATAATAAGTGATACCAATTGTAGTTTGGCTGCACTTGAGAACGGCCCTAAGGGGATTGGAAAAAGGGATTGGAAAATATGGATTACATAGGAAAGATTGGCCTCCAGAATACTGCACTGCTGCCAATCTGCTAGAATTACTTAGAAGAGTCCTGAGGACATGAGGAGACTTGCTGCTCATCAGACTCCAGTGAAAAGACCATCTTAGTTATTTTTGATTATTTTTCTTAACTTTTTCTCTTTCGGTGTGTGTGCGCGCGCGCGCGCGTGTTGTGGTGTGTGTGTGTGTGTGATTGTGTAATGTGTTTAGCCTAAATAGTTGTTACGTTTTTATTTTCAATTGTTTTAAAACTATTGTTGCAGTTCAAGAGATCATGATGTTATGGTTAGCAAGCTATGTCTCGCAGATCCATTACTAATTGAAAGTAGTTCGATCCTCGCCGTGAGCCTCATACTTGCCACCTGTGTCCTCATTCTATTCGTGGCGAAAGGTTGGGTAAATACCTACTGTTGCAGTTCAGTTTGTATGATTTACTTTTTGTGTATTAGGTTCAACAGGAATAACAGTTAAGCGTGGTAGGATAAAGAGATAGGCGAGTTTTTTCCTATATCCGCTGGGATGGGGCTGCTCCTTCTTTCTGTTACGGGGTGGGGGCTGACTGCTGTGCTTACGGGCTTCACCGTCTTACAAAAAATTCAAAATTACAGGACTTTTAGTCCTGCTAATATTTTTCAAACACTTACCGCTATATTATTCGCTGTTTAGTCGAATTTTGAAAACTATCTCTCCT
>CM042137.1:13651477-13666477 GCA_023376005.1 Doryteuthis pealeii
TTGCATTTCACAGCTGTAGGTAAAGAGTGGGACAAAACTGGCCTTTAACTTGGCCGCGGAAATAAACTCTGAATTCAACCGTGTACACCACTTTAAAAAAATGACCTCGTGTCACATCCAGCTCGCGGCAGAGGAATTGGGTAAAACATACTGCGGTGAAGTGGAAAATAAGGCGAGGTCGTCAGGGTAGATAACCCACCTGTTCGCCACGGTAGGATGTGACCAAAAGTCGCAACGTAAAGGGATCCACGAGGATAGAAACTTGCAAATTTAATCTGGATATGGATCTGCAGACTAGTTCTACAATTACAGCCCATGGGACACTGCTTTGAGATCTTCAGGGTATGTGTGCAATCGGTTCTACTATGTGACCAGTGTGGAAAGCTATGTAGAGCAAGGCTGCCTAATTCAGTTCACCAGATCTGTGCATCGGCGGGATGGACTAATAAAATACCCGTGCTCCCTGGAATTACCGTAAATGTGGAAGATGTGCAAGACTTCAGGACTAAAGAGACACTTGGCAGCTCATTGAACTTTTTGAAGCTCACCATTATATTCTTTGAACTGTTGAACTTTTTCATAGTATATATCAATCAATGCAATACTTGAACACCGGTTTGCTGCCACCATGTGTGAGAGAATAATGTTGATTAATCTGATGTTCATTACATGTACGCGTATTTGCTATTTATTTTGTCTGTTGGAGGTGGGTGAGCATAGAAACATTTTAAAAAACCTCTTTAAAAGGGTTTTGTTTTTAAACATATCAGAAAATATATTATAATCTAAATATATATAATGAGTTATAAATATATATAATATAATAAAAACCCATGTTGTAGTTGGGGATCCGTTCAACAGGAAGGGAAATTCATCTGAGGAAGGGAATCTAACACTCCCCGAAAATTTATGAGAATTAAATATTAAAAAATAAGTGAATCTACTCCACAACATCAGTTCCTTCATTTATTTTTTTATTTTTTATTTAATGCTTCATAATAACGGCCCAACTTCAACATAAAAAAAGACATATAAATATAAATAATAAAAAATCATAATTTCTAGCCATAATATAATAGGCTCTCTATAATAATAATATATATAATCTAAAAGTTAGTTTAGCAGGCCACACTTTCGCAGTTCAATGCCATGTTAACGTCTAACCTCTAGTTTAATTAAAATGTTTCATGCATGATAGTTATTGTCTTAATAACCAATCAATTAAAGTAGTAGGTATTCACCCCCAACAGTTCACCTGAGTAATGAATAGGAATTCGCTTCTCAGTAGTAATAGATCTGCAAAACTAGCTTGCTAACCATTACATCATGATAGGCATGCCCTTAATACCCAACCTGTTTGGGGCATCCAGTGAGACTGCAACTCGCGTTTTCAGTAGTAATGGAATCTTCGAGACTAGTTGTCAACTGATAAATTCCAGTCCCGGCAATCATGGTTAAAATGAAAGGAAACGAAAAAAAAAAAAATGGACAAATACCTGGAACTTGCTAAAGAATGAAAAGATGTGGAATATGAGGGTGAAGTGATACAACTGTGTTGGATTGCACTCTTAAAAAGTTTAGAAAATGTACTACATGAACAGGAAAAAGAGGCAGACAACGGCATTGTCGAGATCGGCATAGAATACTAGAAGATCCTGGGTGACCGGGGAACTTCACTTAGACTCCAGCGAAGACCATCAGCTAACGCTGAGCGAACATAATAATATAATAATAATAATAATAATAATAATAATAATATAATAATAATAAAGAAAGCGGAAAAGATAGACAAATACTGCGACCTTAGCCAGAGAACTGAGAATATGACGGTGAATGTTGTACTCAATTGTAATTGGTGCCCTTTGGAACGACCAGCAAAGCTCTGGAAATTAATTTGGGAATTGGAAGTCAGAAAGAATCGAGACCATCCAATTACGCACTGGGCGGCGAGCGATCTTATCTAGGCAATCGGCGCCGTCAAGGGGAACCAGCGGTCACCGCGATACATGTCTAGGGATGTGAATCCAGATACTTCTACTTTGCATCTATCTCTCTACAATCACAACTAGCTCAAGGAACAAGCGGTTCTTACAGATGTCCTTGGAGACGTGAATCAGTGTGATAGTCCCTCACTGCAATCATCATTTAACAGCACTGATCCTCACGAACACAGATCCCAACCATGCTCGAGCGAGTGTGTACCGCTCACTGAAAGAATCATAACACCTTGGACCGCGCCTTGTCAGAAATATCTCGGCTGTCAA
Organism: Doryteuthis pealeii; assembly: GCA_023376005.1. Taxonomy (NCBI): domain Eukaryota; kingdom Metazoa; phylum Mollusca; class Cephalopoda; order Myopsida; family Loliginidae; genus Doryteuthis; species Doryteuthis pealeii. The sequence continues at coordinate 13,653,742 of CM042137.1, forward strand.
CTTCTCTACCACACAACCTGTGGCTACGGCAGCGTGTGAAAAAACTCAAGAAGAAGAAGAAGACTGAGTATCTGAAATCAGCGGAAGGAATGAGACATCCAGACAACTGCATTGCACAATCGGCGCTAGATTTACTTTCAAGAAGAGTCCTGGAACCTGAGGAGACTTAGTGTCACACAGACTCCAGTGAAATTATCATCAGCTAACGCTGGTGCTGAAAAACTCACAGAAGGAAATACATTTTTTTAAACTAATAGATACGTAAATGAGCATATTAAACGGCCATAAAAGAAATGAAAGGAGATGTTTATAAAATCGTTAACAAGAAAGTGTAGTGATGTGCGACTAATAGAAAAAGCGTGTAATTGGTCGTTGAAACGTGTCCGGTATTTTGTTTGGATTGAGGAAAATAATGTTTCGTTCAACTGAAGGATTCTATAATATTGAAAAATATATAAAAGGGCCGACATTTACATACAGATGAACAGGTTTTTAAAACATGTTATGAGGGCGGGGGGCAGCAGTGAGTTTTATTGAATTCAAATTTGGAAAGAGAATAAGAAAAATGAAAAGTGTCAGAAGAGAAAAGAGAAAGGTGGTGTAGGGCGCGTGAACAACACACACACACCATATAAACACACACACACCACACAACACACACACACTCACACAAACAGGGCACCATAAACAACCCAGCCAACACCCAACACACCATACGCGCACGCACTCAGAGAATTTGGAAGCTATAAGACACAAAAACAAAAATGGACCGCGCTAGCAACAGCTTCAGTTTCAGAAATCTCTGTAGAAGAGATTTATCTCGAAATTATTAAGAATAAATCAGAGGTTAACAAACAACACCATAGTTACCTTATTTTCGTTACACTTGCATTGTAATAGCCTTCAAAACCCACCACCAAACCTATATAAACACATGCTTCAAGCAAATATAAAACACTTATATACATCAGCAGCAGGATCAGCGCAGGCATCTCTCTTCCCGTCCCTGTCGGCCATCGCTTCTCGGCAGGTCTCCAGCACGGCATCCAAGAATTCCGTACAGAGCTGATTGAGTAGGTATATGTTGCGTTAGCCTTAGCATTGATGCGTCCATGTGCTAGTGTTCACATGAGAACGTCACTTATGCGCTCGTCCTTGCATCTCCAGCAGTGCCCAACAATGTCTGGTTTGTGTGATAGGGGTAAGTGGCCGTAACAGTTCCCTTTTTGTGAGGGCTGCTGCAGATTTGTTCAAGACGCACGCACCATCCTTGCTATAGTTCCCATCAATCTTTTCTTCCAAGCATTTCGTTTAGATTCAAATGGTACAAAGCCATATTAGTAGCACTAATTAACGCACAGCTTATTGAAGAATTCGCGTTTTATCTTAACAGAGAGATTATAATATCGTAATGCATCGATTAATCTCTGCATAGCAGTACATGCGTTTCCTATGTGTATATTGACATCGCTTCTGTAGATGAATATCACTACCTAAGCTATGTTTTCTAATATATATATATTATATATATATATATTATATATATATAAGAGTCATTTCTTGTGATTACCTGAAAGATGCCGTATAATACGGTGAAATTAAATTATGCTAATGAAGCAAGTTTAGAGTTTTTCTTCATTACTAAATATCTTGCTCTTCCTTTTACTCACTGGTATTAGGTACATTGAGCTTCTCCTTATGTCTACCGCTTCAGCTGGTTAAACCACACATGGAAAGCACCCTAACTACGGAAAAAACTATATATAATATATATAATAATAATATTATATATATATATATATATCATGTATGTATGTATGTAAAAAAATGGAAGGAATTGAATCCGACAATATGAGGAAAAATGAGTAAAGAAAAAAAGTAAATGCGATAAAAGAATTAATCAATCACTACACATGTGTTTGGTCAGTTTATGTGTTTGAAATACTTTCGCACACATACAAGAATCGACCTTCAGTCAGAGTGAATATTATTTTTGCATAAAATATATTCACTCTGATGAAGGTCGATTCTGTATGGTTGTGCGAAATATTTTTCACACACATAAAACTGACCGAAACACATGTGTAAGTGATTGATTAAATGCATGTTTATCCATTTACTTTTCCGTTTTCTTTTACTCATTTTTCCTCAATATATATATATATATATATTATATTATATATAATAAAATGGCAAATGCAATCCGACAGCTATGATAGAAAAATTTATAGGAAAATATTTATCATTTGTTTTTTCTATAAAGAATTTCGTTAATCATGTATGATATAAAGTTTCGAAAAAGCTTCAGCAATTAATGAGGGCGAAATATCAACAAAATTTAGCTGTCTAATGTTGTTAATCCACCACGTTCCTCTATATCATCCACACGCGCACAAACACACACACACACACACACACACACATAATATATAGATATATATATATATATAATATATTAAGAATTGAAAATGAGTAACCTACTCGAGTTTCATGCGATAGATTCTTCAGGGTTACTTTTAAATTAATCGAGTTTACGATTATCTTGGTGTTATAAACATGCCCGTTGGAATGGACTTTTGGTGTTATAAACATGCCCGTTGGAATGTAAACCCTGAAAATCTATCGATAAACTCGAGTAGGTTACTCATTTCCATCTTAAAATAAATTATATATATATAAATATATATATAGATATATATATATATATATATATTATATATATGGGCCGGGTTAGTTCAGTCGGTAGCAGCATTCGGCTAAAATCACAAAGTGTTCCTAGTTCGATACCGCGTTCCTCGCCAACTCAGCGTATGAGTAGCTCAAGGATCTTGTGCGGTAAAGTAAAGAGCTGACGGTAGGTGTGGCGCTCCACCTAGACGCTGAAATTAATCTCTTGGTCTAGGTCGCAAGTGAAAAGGATAGACTCCCTCGGCTGCGTTGTCTGATACCGACTTAGGCCGCCCCGACGACTTACTTACTTATTATATATAAGAGAGACAGAGACAGAAGAGAGGAGAGAGAGAGAGAAGACAGAGAGAAAAGGGATTGAATGGAATGAATGGACCAATGAAGACGGCTTTTACAGGTTATTTTACACATTTAAAATGGCCATGAAAAGAATAAATAAAAGAAAAGAGATAAGAGATAGAGATAGAATGAACGGGTCGAATGAATACGCGATTTTATGGCGTTATTGGTATTTTATATATAATGGTCAACATTATACATAAATAGAAATAAAAATGAGAGATAGGAGGTATCAGCCGAAGAATAGATCAACGAATCATCCGATTTAATTGACACTTCCACAAATAGTCTGAAATATTGTGCGCTTTTAAATGTAGATTCTTCACGACTTTTAATGAGAAATTCAAGTCTATTTAGATGTAGTAAAATGTTAATTTTTGACGTGTGTGCATATATGCAGTGTAAAATACTCCCTTGATCTCTTATAGATAGACACTCCCTCTATTATTGTCAGATATACAAAAATTAAACATTTTCTACATCTAAAAGACTTGAATTTCTCATTAAAAGGGTCGTGAGAAGTCTACATTTAAAAGCGCACAATATTTCAACTATTGTGGCAAGTGTCAATAAATCGCGATGATTCGTTGATCTATTCATTCGGCTGATACCTCCTATCTCTCATTTTATTTCTATTTATGGTATATGTTTGCCATTATATATAAATACCAATAAGCCATAAAATCGTATTCATCGACCCGTCATTCTATTCTCTACTCTTATCTCTTTTTCTTTTATTCTATTCTTTTCATGGCCATTTTAAATGTGTAAAAACCTGTAAAACCGTCTTCATTGGTCCATTCATTCCATTCAATCCCTTTTCTCTCTGTCTCTCTCTCTCTCTCTCTCTCTGTCTCTGTCTCTCTTATATATATAAGTAAGTAGTCGTCGGGCGGCCTAAAAGTCGGTATCAGCCAACCAGCGAGGGAGTCTATTCCCTTTTCACTTGCGCTATAGACCAAGGAGATTATTTCAGCGTCTGAGTGGAGCGCCACACCTACCGTCAGCTCTTTACTTTTACCCACAGATCCTTGAGCTACTCATACGCTGAGTTGGCGAGGACCGTATCGAACTAGGAACCTTGTGATTTCTAGGCCAAATGCTCTACCGACTGAACTAACCCGGCCCATATATATATATATATATATATATATATAAGATTATATATATAATATATATAAATTTATTTTAAGAATGGAAATGAGTAACCTACTCGAGTTCATCGATAGATTCTTCAGGTTACATTCCAACGGGCATGTTTATAACACCAAAAGTCCCATTCCAACGGGCATGTTTATAACACAAGATTAATCGTAAAACTCGATTAATTTAAAAGTAACCTGAAGAATCTATCGATGAAACTCGAGTAGGTTACTCATTTCCATTCTAATATATATATATATATAATATATATATATTATATATAATAGTGTGTGTGTGGTGTGTGTGTGTGTGTTTGTGCGCGTGTGGATGATAATAGAGAAAAGTGTGGATATAACAACATAGACAGCTAAATTTTGTGATATTCGCCTCATTATTGGCTGAAGCTTTTTCGAAACTTATAATCAATAACATGATAAACGAAAATTTATAGAAAAAACAAATGATAATATTTTCCTATAAAATTTTCCTATCATACTGTCGATTCATTTCATTATATTATTTATATATATATATATATATATATATATATATGAGGAAAAATGAGTAAAGAAAAGAAAAGTAAATGGATTAAAATGAATTAATCAATCACTTACACATGGTTCCGGTCAGTTTAGTGTGTGAAAATATTTCGCACACATACAAGAATCGACCTTCATCAGAGTGAATATTTATTTTTATGAAAAAATAAATATTCACTCTGATGAAGGTCGATTCTTGTATGTGTGCGAAATATTTCACACCACATAAACTGACCGAAACACATGTGTAAGTGATTGATTAAATTTCATTTTATCCATTTACTTTTTTTTTCCTTTACTCATTTTTCCTCATATTGTCGGATTCAATTCCTTTTCCATTTACATACATACATACATATATAAAATATATATATATATATATATATAATATAATATATAGTTTTTTTCCGTAGTTAGCGTCTTTCCATGTGTGGTTTAACCAACTGAAGCAGGTAGACCATAAGGAGAGCTCAATGTACCTAATACCAGTGAGTAAAAGGACAGAGCAAGATATTTAGTAAATGAAGAAAAACTCTAAACTTGCTTCATTACAATAATTTATTTCAACCGTATTAATACGGCATCTCAGGTAATCACAAAGAACATGACTCTTATATATATATATATATATATATATATTATATAATATATTAGAAAACATACTTAGGTAGTGATATCTCATCTACAGAAAGCGATGTCAATATACACATAGGAAACGCATGTACTGCTATGCAGAGATTATCGATCAATACGGATATATAAATCTCTCTGCTTTAAGATAAAAACGCGAATTCTTCAAAAGCTGTAGCGTTATTAGTGCTACTATATGGCTGTACACTTTGACTCTAACGAAATGCTTGGAGAAAAAGATTGATTGGGAACTATACAAGGATTGGTGCGTGCTGTCTTGAAGCAAATCTGAAAGCAGCACCTCACAAAAAGGGAACTGTACGGCCACTTACCCCCTATCACACAAACCAGACATGTTGGGCACTGCTGGAGATGCAAGGACGAGCGCATAAGTGACGTTCTCATGTGAACACCTACACATGGACGCATCAATGTAAGCTAACCAACATATACCTACATCAATCAGCTCTGTACGGATTCTGGATGCCGTGCTGGAGACCTCCCAGAAGCGATGGCCGACAGGGACGGGGAAGAGAGATCCTGCTGATCCTGCTGCTGATGTATATATAAGTGTTTTATAATTTGCTTGAAGCATTGTGTTTATATAGGTTTGGTGGTGGGTTTTGAAGGCTATTACAATGCAAGTGTAACGAAAAATAAGGTAACTATGGTGTTGTTTGTTAAACCTCTGATTTTATTCTTAAATATTTTCGAGATAAAATCTCTTCTACAGAAGATTTTCTGAAACTGAAGCTGTTGGCTAGCGACCGTCCATTTTGTTTTGTGTCTTATATACTTCCAAATTCTCTGAGTGCGTGCGCGTATGTGTGTGGGGTGGTGGCTGGTGTTTATGTGCCTGTTTGTGTGAGTGTGTGTGTGTGTGTGTGTTGTGTGTTTATAGTGTGTGTGTGTCTGTTCACCCCCCCTACACCACACCTTTTCTCTTTTCTCTCTCTGACACTTTTCATTTTCTTATTCCTCCTTTCCAAAATTTGAATTCAATAAAACTCACTGCTGCCCCCCCCCCCCTCATAACATGTTTTTAAAACCTCTGTCATCTGTATGTAAATGTCGCCCTTTTTATATATTTTCAAATTATAAGAAAATCCTTTCAGTTGAACGAAACATTATTTTCCTCATCCAAAACAAAATACCGGACACGGTTTCAACGACCAATTACAACGCTTTTTCTATTTAGTCGCACATTCAACTACACTTCTTTTTGTTAACGAGTTTTATAAACATCTCCCTTCATTTACTTTTATGCCGTTATATGCTCATTTACGTATTCTATATAGTTTTAAAAAATGTATTTCACTTCTGTGAGTTTTTCACACCAAGCGTTAGCTGATGATATTCACTTGGAGTCTGTGTGACAACAAGTCTTCCTCAGGTCTCCAGGACTCTTCTGAGTAATCTAGCCGATTGCTAAGCAATGCAGTTGTCTGGATGATCTCAATTCTTCGCTGATTTTCAGATCCTTCAGTCTTCTTCTTCTTCTTGAGTTTTCACACCTGCCGTAGCCGGTGTTCACTGGGGGCTGAATGACAACAAAGTCTCATCAGGTCTCCAGGACTCTTCTGAGTATTCTAGCCGATTGCAGCAGTGCTGTAATTTGGATGGTCTCGATTCTTCCTCTGATTTCCAATTCCCCCAAATTATTTTCCAGAGCTTTGCTGGTCGTTCCAAGGGCACCAATTACAATTGGTACAACATTTCACCGTCATATTCCTCAGTGGCTCGGGGCAAGGTCCAAGTATTTGTCTATCTTTTCGCTTTCTTTTATTATTATTATAATTATTATTATTATTATTTATTAATTAATTATTATTATATTATGTTCGCTCCAGCGTTAGCTGATGGTCTTTCGCTGGAGTCTACGTGAAGTTTCCCCGGGTCCCCAGGACTCTTCTGAGTATTCTAGCCGATCTCGACAATGCCGTTGTCTGCCTCTTATTCCTGTTCATGTAGTACATTTTCTAAACTTTTAAGAGTGCCACCAACAACAGTTGGTATCACTCTCACCCTCATATTCCACATCTTTTTCCATTCTTTAGCAAGTTCCAGGTATTTGTCCATTTTTTTTTTCTTTCCTTTCATTTTACCCCATGATCTGCCGGGACTGGAAAATTTATCATTTGACAAGCTAGTCTCGAAGATCCATTACTACTGAAAACGCGCAGTTCAGTCCTCACTGGATGCCCCAAACAGTTGGGTATTAAGGGCATCCTATCATGATGTAATGGTTAGCAAGCTAGTTTTGCAGATCTATTACTACTGAGAAGGCGAATTCTATCATTACTCATGGTGAACTGGTTGGTGAATACCTACTACTTAATTGATTTGGGTTATTACAGACAAAAATAAATATACAAATGCTGAAACAATTTTTATTAACACTAGAGGTTAGACGTTAACAATGGCCAATTGAACTTGCGAAAGTGTGCCTGCTAAACCTAAACTTTTAGATTATATATATTTATATATAAGAGCCTATTATTATTATGGCCTAGAATATTATGATTTTTATTATATATTTATATGTCTTTTTATGTTTGAAGTTGGGCGTTATTATGAACATTAAAAAATAAAAAAATAAAAAAAAAATGAAGGAACTCGATGTTGTGGAGTACAGGATTCACATTTTTTAATATTATTCTCATAAAATTTCGCGGATCGTTAGATTCCCTTCCTCAGATGAATTCCCTCCTGTTGAACGGATCCCCTAAACTACAACATGGTTTTTATTATATTAATATATTTATAAATCATTATATATATTTTAGATTATATATATTTCTGATATGTCTTTAAAAAACAAACTTTTAAAGAGGTTTTTTTAAATGTTCTTATGCTCACCCACCTCCAACAGACAAAAAATAAATATGCAATACGCGTCATGTAATAAATCAGATATTCACATATTCTCTCACACATGGTCGGCAGCAAACTCTGTTTCAAGTATTGCCATTGATTGATATATATATTGAAAAAAAAAGTTCAACAGTTCAAAGAATATAATGGTGAGCTTCAAAAAGTTCAATGAGCTGCACAAAAGTGTCTCTTTAGTCCTGCCAAAGTCTTTGCACATCTTCCCACATTTACAGGTAATTCCAGGAGCCACAGGGTATTTTATTAGTCCATCCCGCCGATGCACAGATTGGTGACTGATTAGCCAGCCTTGCTCATACATAGCTTTCCACACTGGTCACATAGTAGACCGATTTGCACACATACCCTGAAACCTCAAGAGTGTCCCATCGGGCTGTAATTGTTAGTAAGCTAGCTCGCAGATCCATATCGCAGATATAAATTGCAAGTTCTATCCTCGTTGGATCCCTCTTACTTGCGACTTTGTGTCACATCCTACCCGCTGGGCGAACAGTTGGGTAAATATCTACCCTGACGACCTCGCTTCTTATTTTCACTTCACCGCAGTATGTATTTACCCAATTCCTCTGCCGCGAGCGGATGTGACACGAGGTCATTTTTTTTAAAGTGGTGTACAACGGGTTTGAATTCAGAGTTTATTTCCGCGCCAAGTTTAAAGAGCCCAGTTTGTCCCACTCTTTACCTACAGCTGTGAAATGCAAACAGCCTCGTCCAGTATTTGGAAATCTGGTCCATTTGCAAACGATGATAACCATGATGCACGAGCACCTCCACACACAAACATACATATATTTTAGTTTATAAATTTATGTAATTGTAAATTCCTCACCTGAAAGTAGCTGTGGATGTTTACGGCTCATGTGAACTGAAGTCACATGCAACCTGAAATGACAAAGAGAGAAAAACGTTAAGATAAGATAATACACACACGTTTATCGACACCAAATTACGATTAAAATTAGGTTTTCAAAATTCGACTAATACACGAATATATACGGTAAGTGTTTTGAAAATATTTAGCAGGACCTCACAAGTCTGTATTTGAATTTTTTGTAAGATGAAGCCCGTAAGCACAGCAGTCAGCCCCCACCCCGTATACAGGGATAAGAGGAGCAGCCCCATCCCAGCGGATATAGGAAAAAAACTCGCTATCTCTTTTATCCTCCAAACCTTAACTGGTTATTCTGTTGAACATAATACACAAAAAAGTAAAACAATACAAACTGAACTGCAACGTAGGTGTTTACCCAACCCGTTCGCCACGGATAGAATGGACACATGGTGAAGTATGAGGCATCCGGCGAGGATCGAACTCTTCATTAGTCTCTGCGAGACTAGCTTGCTAACCAGAACATCATGATCTCTTTGAACTGCAACAATAGTTTTAACAAATTAGAAAATACAGTAACAACTATTTAGGCTAACACACACACAACACCACACGCACGCGCACACACACGTGCACACACACGAAAGAGGAAAAAATTAAGAAAAATTAATCAAAAAATAACTAAGATGGTCTATTCACTGGAGTCTGAGTGACAGCAAGTCTCCTCAGGTCTCCAGGACTCTTCTAAGTATTCTATCAGATTGCAGCAGTGCAGTATTCTGGATGGTCTCAATCTTTCTATGGTATCCATATTTTCCAATCCTTTTCCAATCCCTTAGGCCGTTCCAAGTGCACCAACTACAATTGGTATCACTTATTATTATTATTATTATTATTATTATTATTAAGGCTCTCAGCAGCACTAAATGTTTCATTATCAAGCAGGGAGCAAAAAAACTATAGCTGTTGAGAAGGCATTTTGTGTGTTGAGTTAGATAAAAACAAAATTCTGTAGCAGTCATGTAACGGCATTTTAGGATACATTTTTGGAAAATTACCCGACAGACTAGAATAATCCACCAACGAAATGTGAAACAATAGGATTTAAAATCAAAGTTCTGGAAGATCACCAGTATCCGAAAAAAAAGAACAAAAACGTCCGTGCTAATTAGCAAACACATCCCACAGAAATCCAGAAGAGGGACAGGCCAGGATTTCCAAGTTACACAACAGATGGGAAAACTTTACAGAATCGGTGAGAACGATTCCTTATAAACTGCAGTTATGGCAAAATCTAAGTGACCAGATGAGAAAAAAATCACACACGCGATTTCTGTAGAGAAAATCACAGAGCATGAAGAACACGCGTTTATGGAGCGTCTAATTTTTAGCTGTTATGGTTGGCTGGTTGGTTGGATTTCACGGCATGTTAACCCATTGGTTATTTTATGCGAAGGCGTTTTGTTTAGTCATTTTGTTGAGTATTCAGTTTTTTTTTTTCAATGTTTTACACATTTTTAAAAACTCATTTTGATCTATCTATCTATCTATCTATCTATGAAAGTACGCAGGTTGTTTGATATGGCTATGCCGACAATTTTTGGAGAATATGTGCTTAATTGAAGTCATACCTAATTGAAATTTAATTAGTTGATAATTGATGAATTAGCGAATATATCTGTTCAAATGTTCAAATTTGTTTACGCTTACATTGAACAGATATATTCGCCTAATTCATTAATTATCAACTAATAAAATTTCAAATTAGGTATGACTTCAATTAAACATATTCTCCACCCCAATAAATATATATATATATGTGTGTGTGTGTGTGTATGGTGTGTGTGTGTGTGTGTATGTGTGTGTGTGTGTGTTGTGTGTGTGTTATTTATTTGCCAAAATCTGGTAACCATGAAGAGACAAATATCAAATGCAATCTATTTCTTGATACAACTTCAACCATCCTTTGATATTTGCGGAATATGATATCCAATTTTATTGACAGTCGCTTTTAGAGCATCATCCTCACTTCCGTTTTCCAATTTACATCATTTACAATGACTGTGCAATGTCAGAAGTGACAGTTGAGAGAACAAAAACCCTGGAGCATACAATCATCTCCAAATAATTATTTCCTGTTGTGACCTGAACACTTATCTATATATGGATAGATGCATATATATATATATATATATATATATATATATACGCGTATCTGGAAGGAGACGTAAATAATTACTCGAGTTAGGCAGGCAGTTAGCGAGTCAGTCGACCTTTATAAATTGTAAACAAAAACATTATCCCTATAAGAAAATATTTTGAACTCCTCAGCCAATAAATGGCGACAAATCCGAATACGGAATTTCTCTTGCATTTATCATTCGTTATCAAATGTAGTTTGTAGCAGTATCTACAACACGTGGACAAAGACACCATGACGCATATCACACACACACACACAAACACACACACACACACACACACACACATATATATATATGTATGTATGTATGTGTGTGTGTGTGTGTGTGTGTGTGTAATTTTAAAAAATGCGTTACGTTTTTTAAGATAAATTTTGAACACGAATTACGCCCCAGAGTTTTGAAAAAAGAACACTTCTAACGACATAGAAGGCTAAAATTTTCTGATTTCCTTCATGTTTCTTTCATATTTAAAAATAAATATGATGTTAGAAGATACATCACATACTGACAGTGTTCTGATGATGGTTTAGTGTTACCCCCCCCCCCCAAAAAAAAAACACAAAAAAAACAACAAAAACCCCCCCCCAAAAAACCGAAACAATTTAACGTTGGTAAATACTTCAACTATGATAAAATCCACTTTATGAATATCTTACAATCTTCAGACATTACAACAAAAAACATAGTTTTGCTCTATTGTCTGGAGATGTTGTTACGAGCTAAGCATGTTGGAGTTTAAAATAAATTATTACAAGAAGAAAATTTCAAAGTTTTTCCTTCATTTATTCATCACACACACATATACACATGCATACATTCATGTGTGAGTGTTGTGTGTGTCGGTGTGTGAGTGTGTCTGTTTGATTAATCGCTAAAAAGTATTTACAAATCAGTAAAATACAATTCACCGTTACAATGAACAAAAACCCATAGCAATATTTACAATTTTAACAATAAAATGATACAAAACATGGTAAAAATACCACTACATTCAGTTTCTTCGTGTGAGCCTGTATCGACATATCTTATATGTACCACCCTGTCAGCTGGGGCGTTTAGAATGCACCGACTGCACCTCTGTAGAAGGGTAAGGACTCCCCCCAATGGGCTAACCTGTTGCCCGTGGTTGGCGACCCGTGAGCTTAAGGATGGAACCCAGGTGGCTGAACAGTCCATGAAATGTAACACACCACTTTGGCCCTTACTTGGGCTAGACGGGCGGTCGAGAGATCCCCTCCCGATCAATCGGCTGGTCACGTCAAGCCCTAGTGCCTATATGATTGTTCCGACCCTATTGTCCTTATGGCAAGCCCCAACCTTTTTATCATATGGGTGACTGGGGGTCTAATGTCCTAGGAATGACGTAAACTCTATCTGATGGCGAGTTCCATTTTTGGAGGTCTGGGGAATTTATCACCATTGCTCCCTGGTCCAATCTGACCCGAATAGTACTTGTTAGGGCGTTAAATAGA
>CM042137.1:13671477-13676477 GCA_023376005.1 Doryteuthis pealeii
GGGGGGGGGTCGGATGACATATAAAACCAACTTAGAATATATATTAGAATAAATAATATCAGATCAAAAAGATGCACATTTTAAGATAGAAATCAAAATGTAAATAAAATGAATGTAGCAAATTAGCTCAAAATGAGAACAAAAAAGACACGGTTAGGTTAATTAGTTGGTTGAGTGGGTTTTATGGCATGTCAACCTTTCTTGGGTTATTTTATGCCAAAGAGCTTTTGTTTTATTCATTCTTGTTTGGAAATCATTTTTTAAAAACTCAAGTAAAAAAAAAGTTTTTAAAACTCATTTTGATCTATCTATCCCATAGATGGGACCCTAACAGGTACTACCACTCCGAGTCAGAGTAGACCTCTGAGTAATGGTTTATAAAGGGGTACTCTACACTCACACCAGAACTCCAGAATTAGAACTTCACGACTAGATGCAGTTTAACATCATACCCAGGATATTAAGACCCTGAATTACCGCCTTCTAGCACGTATATGATAAAAATGACAGGGGGTTGCCATAAGGGCAATAGGATTGGGACAATCACATAGGTACTAAGGTTTGGGACCATCCAATTGATTGGAGGGGACCTTTCCTACCCAGTCTAGCCAACGTAAGGGCTAAAGTGGCGTGTTGCATGCCATGGACGACCCAGCCACCAGAATTCCGTTCGTAAGCATCAGGTACCCCATTGGGTTTTTTTCTTGCTCTGCAGCAATTCAGTCAGTGTATTCTACAGTCCTAGCCGACAAGGCGGGACATGATTGGTAATAACAGAAATTATTTGGATTCGACCATGTAGACAAAAAAGGGATATACAAAAACCAATTTCTGTTTTAGAGAAATGTATGAAGTAATATTATGTGGGACTTAGAAAAGCAGATGGATTACTCCATCCAGACCAAAGGACCAGCGTCTATTCATAGTAGACAAATACAAACAATTCTGTTTGGTATTCATCGTTCCAGCAAATCACAGAGTGAAAATGCGAGAGGGAAAACATGGATATATTTCAGGTTAAAAGCACGGTAAGGGTAACCCGAAATTGAACTTTTTAGACTATTTTTCCGATGCAAATATCATTGGGGAACGAGAAAAGTTTTGGTAAATGGACCTAAGCTGCTGTGTTTACCTAATAAAAACATAAGGGTAACCGGAAGCTGAACAATTTCTAGACCTTATTTTTCCGATGCAGGTATCATTGGGGAACAAGAAAAGTTTTGGTAAACGAGTCCTTTTCTCGTTTTCCAATAATACCAGTAGCCAAAAAATAAGGTCTAAAAAATGTAGTCTTCGGCTTACCCTTATCGCACTTTTAACCTGGGCTAATAAATATTAAAAATTCTTGCCAAGGAATTAAAAAAAAACCCAACAAAAACAAAAATAAAAACAAAACTGTGAAATACATATATTTTACCCAGCCCTTCCGCCACGGGTAGGATGTGATACAAGTTCAATTTTCTTTTAAGCGGAGTAAAGCTGGTTTGAATTCAGTAAAGCGGAGTAAAGCTGGTTTTCCTTATTCTAAGCTGACTAACTAAGGCTAAAGAATCCAGTATAAGCTACTATTTTACATAGATGGATCAATGTCTTTCTCAAGAGTATCAGCACGAAATGAAACGCAAACAGTCTCGTCCAGAATTTGAACTCTGGATTCCATTCCCTTTCCTGTGACAATAACCGTTATGCTAAGTGCGCCTCTAACTGTGGAATAGAAAGGTGTCAAACGTACTCCTAATTAAGGAAGCTCTTGGAAAAAGCCCCAAAGAGGCTTGAAAAATAATTCGAGGAATAATTGAAACCATCCACATGATATTTATTGTTACTAATGTTATTTTAAAACATGAAAAAGTAACATAAAACTCCATCAGCAGATCGTAAATTGAAATAAAATTATTACCAGTTTTAAAGGTACGCCAACCCGTATACGGTTATTCTGTGCGTAGAAGTTAGGGAATCGCGTTCATCCTACGTTCATATTTAATTTTTGAGTATTGTTGTTTCTTAAGGGTTTATTTTGCACACGGTCCAAGCAAGTTGGGATAATTTTTAAACACATTTATTTAACATATAAATGAGACTCTGTCAGGTACTACCACTCCGGGTCACATGGGAACTCCAAACTCCCCAGAGCTCCAGAATTAGATTCTCATGCACTTTAGTGTCATATCCAGACCTTTATTTTAGGGGGGGGGGTCTTGCCCGTCTGCAGGGGATACAGTCAGCGTATTCTAAGCCACCGACAGAACAGATAAAATAAAAGTAAAGAAATCTATAGAGAAAAAAAATTGGTTTCTTTGTTTTATGGTATATCAACCGTCGTGGGTTATTTAGAGCTAAAGATCCTTGTAGAAGAAGAGTTGCGGTACTATTTAACATATGGCTAGATATTTTGAGAGTGTAGAACATCCCTTCATTGCCATTACTCCCAGGTCTACTCTGACTCGAAGAGGTAGTACCTGTTAGGGTCAAATGTGGCTATTTTAAAAGTATTCATAAGGACCATGTGAACAAAAACATCTTAAGAAACAACTAAACACAAAATATAAATATGAACGAAGGGTATTAGTCCGAAAGTGAATACAATATCGCGACTGGAGTTCGAACTGGCACATTACAATGTTGCAGTCCAGCAGGTTACGTTACCCCCAATTTACCAACTATGTCACGGGACTCCCCCCTAAAAAGAGTTATGACAATGAAGAAATTTAGAAAATAGCTAAGAAATATATGAGAGAGAGAGAGAGAGAGAGAGAGAGAGAGAGAGAGAGAGAGAGAGAGAGAGAGAGAGAGGGGGGCAGAAACCAAAAAGACAAAAGATACTAAAAATACACAAAAAAACACAAATAAACAAACGAAAAAACTTAATTAACCTAGATATTTATAGTGTAAACATCCAAAATATCAATTTTAGATATTTTTAAACAAGTTGTTCGGACGAATTATATTATCCTAAGGGACCGGGTTAGGGTTAGGGTTAGGGTTAGAAACCACAAGGTTCCTAGTTCGATACCGGTCCTTGCCAACTCAGCGAATGAGTAGAACAGGGATCTGTGCGGTAAAGTAAGGAGCTGATGGTAGGTGTGGCGCTCCACCGCAGACGCAAAAACAATCTCCTTGGTCTAGCGCTAGTGAAAAGGGGATAGACTCCCTCGCTGACTGGCTGATACCGACTTTAGGCCGCCCCGACGAATTTACTTTTTTATATTATCCTTAGTCCACGTTTATCTCAGAATCGAAAGAAAAAACATTGATGAATCATTCGCCCAATTCCATGACACTCCTTTTTACACTTACTCACAGAACAACAACAACAACAACAAGGTTATTAAAGTCCTCCAAAATCTGAGAAAAATGAATCAAATGAAGTTCCTTTAAGCAAAAAGAAAATTAATTATTCGAGACGAGTTGTTTGTTTCGAACTGGGATGTAACCATATACACTTCCTCGTTTTAAATGACTGTGCTTACCAATTTGACTATATCCATGTTGTCTTTGATAAAGAATATAATTATTTTCGTGGGTAGAACGCCACGAGCAATAAAAAACATCTAAAGGAAAATTAAACTAAATTCGGATATGAAAAATTCACTCCACAGTGTAAGTAAAAACAGAAAGCATTTGAGAAACATTTAGAAAAGTATGATATTTTAATATTATGTGCCAGAATTTATAATTATAAAAACATCTATTTAATTCATATTAGACTTTCTTCAAAAGAATTTATGCTATAGAAAGTAGCAATAAAATTAATTAAACTAAAAACATAAACTACATTCATCCTTTAATAGTTGTTACATTTGTATATAAATTGCGTAAATTAATTAAACTAGCAAATATATGCACCCTCCGGATGCAAGTATTTAAGTTTTAATATAATAAAATATCATATTAAATTAGAAAGGCTAATGAAACTGAATAAGAATACAGATAAAAAGATTTGGAACAGAGGGGGTATGATTCAAAAATAGAACAACTTTGAAACTAACTCTTCATCATTTTCCCTTACTCCCGTCTTTCATTGGTAAATTTTCCTAATTTAACTATTTAGTTAAAATAGGAAGTAAAGAATAATATTACAGTTATTTCTTCTTGTTCAGGGATTTCTTTTAAGATTTATCCCCGAGATTTTTGCTTATATTCCATTAAGATAAAACCAAACAATTAGAAATCAATAATATTAAGCATATATTTATTAAAATCAAACTTTTAATATCAATATGCAAATTAGCCTTCCCGTTCACACTGTAAACCACTATTTTGTTGTATATATAAATATAATTGCATGTTGTCAGTATGTAGACATAGTTAACAGTATTAATAATATAAGACAATTTTATTAATAATTGAGGTTTAAAAAAAAATACTAATCATGGAAAATGTGATGTCAATAACTAAGGGAATAATTATATGAGTAGTAATATAGTTTCGGTTACAGACAGAAAAGCACACAATCTCCATTATAATAAGATGTAACAAGTACTATGTGATAGAGGTTGTGTTTTCTTTAGTTTAATTTATTTTATATAATTGCATTTGAAGATATAATAGAGGATTTTCGGCAAAGCTTTTCGGCAAAGCTTTCCTAAGAGCTCCAATAATTATGAGTACTCTTGACATTTTTATAGTTACAGAATCTTTTAGTTCACTTGCAAGTGACTGATAATTATCCAGTTTTTCGCTCTCTTTTCACGTCAAAATAAAAACACCCTCCGAGCGATGTAAAAATAGATTTTTGAAATATATTGCCTGAGGGGTGGGAGTAAAAAATTCAATGTCAGCGAGTTTGTACCCTAAGTAAGTAAAATCATCAAATTCATTAAAGGATTAAAAAATAAAGCAATTTGAAATGTAAACTTTAAATATGTATTAAAATAAAACAAACTATATATAGATATATAATACCAGTCATGTATTTATTAAAACTTGTTTTAAAAAACAATGAGGACTGTCTAATGTTGCATATTCAAATTTTGAGTGTATTTATTCTGTTATGACGA
>CM042137.1:13678977-13696477 GCA_023376005.1 Doryteuthis pealeii
TGGACCAGGGAGCAATGGTGATGAAGGGGTGCTCCACATTCCCCAAAACTGGAACCTCACCATCAGATAGAGTTTAACGTCATTCCCAGGACATGTAGACCCTCAGTTACCGCCTTCTAGCACCCCTATGATAAAAAAGGTTGGGGTTGCCATAAGGGCAATAGGGTTGGGGCAATCATATAGTTGCTAGGGCTTGATGTGACTAGCCGATTGATCGGAGGGGCCTCTCCGACTGCCCGTCTAGCCCAAGAAAGGGTCAAAGTGGAGTATTGCAAGTCATGGACTGCTCAACCACCTGGGTTCCAGCCTTATGCATCACGGGTCGCCACCCACGGCCAACAGGTGCCCCATTGGGGGAGTCTTACCCCTCTGCAGAGGTGCAGTCGGTGCATTCTAACTCCCCAGTCGACAGGGCGGCATTAAGGATTAATGCTGTATAATAATTAATAATTGTCCGAAATCTCTGGTGTTGTATCCCGAGTACGAGTATTTTCGACCGTCGTTGATCATATTAGAGGATGGGGGTACGACAACACCGTATAGTATATTCCCTGATATTTGATTGTTTTGAACGTTCATTGCGTGCATTTGACGTTGTGTTAGAATGCGTGGTCCATTGGCACTGGTTTGAATGTATAGATCAAAACCGCAATGATTATGAATCTCCGAGGCTGTAGAACTGTTCACCTATGTCAAATGCATTTAAGTATCATAGATTCTGAATTGAAAGAATTTTTTTAAAAGTGTAGAGTGTTTGCTTTTTTTTAATAATAAACTATTTTAAATATATGTTCTATCACCGATAGTGAGCACTGTATTTATAGTAGTAAGTAAGTCGAAAGGGCGGCCTAAAGTCGGTATCAGCCAGTCAGCGAGGGAGCTTATCTCCTTTTCAATAGCGCTAGACCATGGAGATTGTTTTAGCATCTAAGGTGGAGCTCCACACCTAACATCAGCTCCTTACTTTACCGCACAGATCCCTGTGCTACTCATACGCTGAGTTGGCGAGGACCGGTATCGAACTAGGAACCTTGTAGTTTCTAGCCGAACGCTCTACCGACTGAACTAACCCGGCCGGGTAACATGTATTTATAATGATATAGAAAATTTTGAATCCCCCTCTTTCACTCTCTTTCTGTCTATCTATATTATATATATTATTATATTATATTATATTATATTATATATGTATATATATATATATATATATATATATATATATATATATATATATATAAACTCCTCCGCACGAGTAGGATGCGACACAAGGTCAATTTCTTAAGCTGAGTTCAACAGGTTTGAATTCAGAGTGTTTCCTTCTCCTAGACCGGTTGCCTAACCAAGGTTAAAGAGCCCAGTCTGCCCTACTATTTGCCAATAGCTGGAGGGAGAGTAGGATTCATACCTTTCCAAGGGTATTAGCGCTAAGTGAAATGCAATTACCACGTCCAGGATTTGAACTCGGGGCGACGAGTGAATCACGTGTTTCGGTCAGGAGTTTATCCATGTGTACATTATTCAAACTATTATTATTTTTAAATTACAAAATGAAATGAAATAATAATAGAAAAAAATGTAGAAATGTTCTGCACACAAAGAAGATTCGACCTTCATCAGAGTAAATCCTTATTTTTTGAAAAAAAATATGGTGATCGTGAAATATATAATTTTTTTTTTTTTTAATTAAAAAAAAAAATACTTTACTCTGATGAAGGTCGAATCTTCTACAACAAATATATATATATATATATATATATATATATATATATATATATATATGTCCTTACAAAAGGAAATAATATATTATTTACATATATATATATATATATATATATATATATATATATATATATATATATATATATATATAGAGAGAGAGAGAGAGAGAGACAGGCAGACAGACAGACAAAAACAGAGAAAGAGACAGAGAGAATTTCTAATGTTTGTTTTAACGATTTAAACAGATGCTTGCGAATAATAAACAGATGTACGTATTATTAAATTCTGTTCCGAAATTAGATTTGTATTTTTATCTCAAGAAAAGCATGAGCGCCCCCCCCCCAGGTGAAAATTGGACTTAAAAAAAAAACATGTTTGAACAACGAAAATCTGCAGAGAAATACAACTTTAATAGTAGGAATATAGATGCCCTTTATACATATTTAACGACGGAAGATTTAACAACCAAATGTAGGTATTTACCCAACCTATTCGCCACGGATAGGATGTGACAGAAGGTCGCAATTATGGGGCACCCAGCGAGGATCGAACTCACTATTCAGTAATGATGGGTCTGCGGGACTAGCTTGCTTAACCATTACTCCACGATGGGACGACTTAACGACCACAGTATGTATATACGTTTTTTTTAACACTGTGTATACACACATCAAAATCTTTGATAAAATTCACTTATTTTATTGGATGGATATTTTACATTTATGCAAGAATACCTCCCACATTTTAAAAGTGAACTTTGACAAGTGGTAATGGTAATTTCATCTAGCTAAAGTCTTAACATTTTTTTATTTCAGATACGATCATGGCTTGGATCGGTGCACACCTGCATTTGCTCTTGAAATGTTTTATAAGACTGGTAAACCTGTAATTGCTACACAGAGAGCTTTTTTTGATGATGCTGTTCCGGATAGAAAATCGATATTGCTTTGGGTTGAACATTTCCGAATAGAGGCCATCATCGGAATAATGTCTTTTAAAAAATGAAATGAATAAAAACAGTAGCCCAATATTTAAACAACAGCCAAATATCTTTTAAAATATAAGTAACCTTGGTCTTTTTGTCAATCTTTTAAAACATGACCGGCCCAAGCCATGATGGCAACTGATCGTATCTAAAATTTAAAATGGTAAGGCATTAGGTAAATGGAGCTACCCTTATCACTTACCTAAGTTCACTTGCATCACACAGGTGACAGTTTAAAATATGGGAGGTATCTCTGTCTCACTCTGTACGAGAGAAAGCATGTGCCTTATGTGGTTATCTATACGTTTGAAAGTTTAGTCTTACAAAACGTTTGCTTATGTGAATGAGTTCTGTTCTCACGATGAGCCCTGCTGTTATCGCTCTGTGCCTAACTAGGCATGACCTTACTAAATGAACGCCTAAAAGGAATTTGCCCAACCCGTTCGCCACGGGTAGGATGTCACACATGGTCGCAAGTATGGGGTATCCAGTGAGGATCGAATTCGCTATTCAGTAGTAATGGATCTGCAAGACTAACCTGCTAACCATTACACCATTATTAAACGACCTAGGATTTTACCCGACCCGTTCAGGTAGGATGTGACAGAAGATCGCAAGTGTGAGGCACCAAACGAGGATCGAACTCGCTATTCTATAGTAATGGATCTGCGAGAATAGCTTGCTAACCATTACACTACGATTGGAGGTCCTAGGTTTTTAACAAACCCATTTACCATGGGTGGGATATGACACCAGGTTGTAAGTATAGAACATCCAGCGAGGATCGAACTCGGTCTTCTGTAGTAATGGATCTGCTAGACTAGCTTGCTAACTATTTCCCTACGATTGGAGGCCCTGGGCTTTTAATAAACTCATTCATCACCGATAGGATATGACACAAGGTCGCAAGTATGGAACATCCAACGAGGATCGAACACGTTATTCAGTAATTATGAATGTGTCAGACTAGTTTGATAACCATTACACCACAATGATACGCCATTAATACCCAACTCGTTCACCAAAGATAGGATGTGACACAAGGTTGCAAGTATGGGACATTCAGTGAGAATCAAACTCGCTATTCAGTAGTAATGAATCTGCGAGATTAGCTTGCTAACCATTACACTACAATGGTACGCCTATAACACATAAAGAGGATGGTAAAAAGTTCTCGACAAAGAAAGGAATAACAGAGAGCCATGAAACATACATGCTATTGCTTATATTTGCTCCGTTGTTTAACATAACTGATTCATCGAAAGGTCATTTTCTTCTTGGTTGAACCGAGAACTTTTCAGCGATGCTCATATATATATATATATATATATATATATATATATATATGAAAGGATATGAAAAGAACACAATATGCTGTTAAAGTGAAAATATTTGATATCATATTCATGGCTAATATTGAACAATATTTCGATTTATAAAAATCATCTTCAGAGCTTGTTTTACTCCGGACTTAACAAGAGTGGAGACGAAAATAATATGAATTCATATCGCTGACCGAGAAACGCGCGGGCGGATGTGCTTATATTTGAAACTACCGCATAACTTTTTTGCAACATCAATGTTTTCGTTTTGAATTCATATTATTTTCGTCTCCGCTCTTATTAAGTCCGGAGTAAAACAAGCTCTGAAGATGATTTTTATAAATCAAGTTCATTATTAGGTATGAATAAGATATAAAATATTTACACTTTAACAGCATATTGTGTTCTTTTCATATCCTTTCATCTATACTCACACCGTCGGATTCATTTCCTTTCTATTAACTTATATATATATATATATATATATATATATATATATATATATATATATATATATATATATATATACACGAGGTTTATTCAATAAAATAAGGAGAATTTTACCAAATGAGTTGGCAATAAAAAGCACTGTTTACATTTGCAATTTTTCAAGGAAATCAATAGTGATTGGTACTTTCATATTCCAGAAGACTGTCAGCATGTCCTTCTTTACTGAATTCTGCGCCTGGAACTTTTTCTTTACTGGAGAGTCAGTGTGTTTTCCATTACATGAACTGTCTTTTGACTCACGCTCGTTGTAGCAAACCCATTTTTCCATTTGTAAACATTTTTTTACTATAATATGCTTCTACGGACACATCACATATTCTTCTTTAAGTTTTTGATAACAGACCTCTGTTCAAGCCTGGGGCACTTTGTTTAATTTGCCGCCATTTTGAATAGCCAATAAACAAATATTGTGAGATTAAAATAATTTTTATTATAAAACAATAAAAAAATCTTTTTTTTCTTTTAAAAAAATATTCCTCTTATTTATTGAATCACACACCACACACACACACACACACACCACACACAACACACACATTCCAATGGATTAAACAAAGGGTTCGGTTCGAAGTTCCGTCAAGACTCCCGATTATGATATGAAGGTTCCCGAGTTCGACAAGAAACACCTGAAGAAGTCGGAGTGCACATTGACTGAAACGTTGTGTATATGATAATAAGGATGAGGACAACTCAATCTAAAGGATGCAAATTAAATAAGCTTCAATTATTTTGTAACAATCAAAGTATAACTTTGATATATTTAATAGGTGCATGTCATATTAATAAAATAGAAGTTACTTTATTTTATCAATTTATTTACCTTTTGAAATAAATTCATATTAGTGGCCCTTTAGATATAAAATTATGAATTCAAGGGCCCGTGAGATCCGAAAGATTGCCCCCCGCCCTGCTGTTCTATCAGATATTGCCAAGTTAGGTAAATATCAATATAAAAGAGAGAAATGGATTAAATAGTACCATTACTGTTCTTCTACAAGGATGGTTTTGGCATTAAATAACCCACGAAGGTTGATATGGCATTAAACAAAGAAACCAAAACCAGACATTCAGACGTAAAAAGAACTAAACAGTATATTTTCTAGTCTTTATTTGCTATGTATAATAGCTTATGAGAAATTTTGTAACTTTTACTTCATGAGGTATATATATATGAGTAATATCAATTATATCTGTGATAGGATTCAACCAAAATAGAGAACTCAAACGTACGCACATGAATTTTAAGTTTTCATCTAAGGATGAGCTCATAAGTGACGTTCTCCTGTGGAAGCCAACACACGGACATGCTAGTGTGGGCTGCCCAGCAAGGACCTACATTGACCAACTAAGCAAAGATGCAGGTTGCTGCACAGAGGACCTCCCTGGGAAAATGAATGATAGGAAAGGTTGGCGAGAGATTGTCATGGATATCCGTGCTAATAGCGCGACATGATGATGATGATGATATATATATACACATATTGCCTTTGGGGGGGGGGCTGAGATACCGTGAACAAATTGTCTAGAAGCCGAAGTCTCTAAACCGGAAATCAAAGAAGGTCCCCGTAAGGTTCTTCGGCTGCCCTAGACAGTTTTAAACGAGTAGTCTTTGACCAGTTCATTTACTCAAAGAAAAGGCACGATAGGCTACTCCACAACAGAAACTCTAAACCTCTACAATATCAGAAGCTGTTAAATCGAATAGATAGATAAATAGATAAATAGATCGATAGCTTGCTAGATAGATAGATTGATTGACTTTAACAGCATGTCAACCCATCTAGGGCTATTTTACGCCAGAGGTTAAAGAATTGTGTTTATTGTACGTTTATATTTACATTTTTGTGTATTTGTTTCTTGAGAGTTTTTTCGTACACAGTCCAATTGAATACAAAGTATTTAAACATATCTATTTGACCCATAGATGGGATCCTAATAGATCCTATCACTCCGGATCAGTATAGACCTGGGAGTAATGGCAAAGAAAGGATACTCCACAGGTTAATTGAAAATCCTTTAAAACTATTCTTTCTTTCTCCGGTTAAGTCTAAACTGTTATATCTATTCTGAATATATATATATACCAACCCCTCCGCACGAGCAGGATGTGACACGAGGTCAATTTCTTAAGCGGATTTTAACAGGTTTGAATTCAGAGTGTTCCTTCTCCTAGACCGGTTGCCTAACCAAGGTTAAAGAGCCCAGTCTGCCCTACTATTTATCCATAGCTGGAGGGTGATTAGGATTCATACCTTTTCCAAGGGTATTAGCGCTAAGTGAAATTCAATTACCATGTCCAGGATTTGAACTCGGGGTGACGAGTCCATTTCCCATGACTTTAACCATTACACCACGCGATTCTTTCTGAATATAAGTAAATGTTTACGTACTTCTATCTACAGAGACAAGTCACGCTTGAAGCACCGATTCCTGCTAGAACACTGAATTAAGCAGTGTTTAACCTGTTTATGGGTGACTGATTACGGACAGCGGATACCGTAAGCAATCTGAGGCCTGTGTACTATTAAAGCTTAGTAAATTGTGCGGCTCGTTGTGCCATAATGATTAGCAAGCTAGTCTTACAGATCAATCACTGTTAAGTAAGGAGTTCGATCCTCACTAGGTCCCCTATACTTCTCACCACGGAGACGTGTGGTGTAATGTTACTGTTGTTGGAAATGGACACGGCAAGATGAGTTCAAATCCTGGATGAGGCTGTTTGCATTTCGCATAGCGCTAATACCTTTATGAAAGGTGTGAACCCAACTATTCTCTCTCCAGCTATCGGTAAATAGTAGGGCAGACTGGACTCTTAAATCTTGGTTAACAAATCAATCTAGAAGATGGAAAAATCTGAAGTTAATTGCTAAAGTAATTGACTTTGTGTCACATCCTACTCGTGAGGAAGCGTTAGTAAATATATATACTTATGACTTTATGTTAAATACAAACTATACTTAGGGTTTTGGCGTCTCGCGTGGTGTACAAGGCTAGCAGACCGGTGTTAGTGAGTTCAATTCTCACTGGGTGCCCCATGTTTCTTTCCATGTGAAAAATGAGTTAAACTTAAAATTGAATCTATCTCTCCATCTATCTATCTATGTTAATGAGGTACGAGCGGATTTTGTAATAATGAACAATTTAGCCTGCAATTATAATTACTAGTACAAAATAAAAAAACACCCTCCGGGCGATCTAAAAATAGATTTTGAAACATATTGCCTGAGGGATGGGAGTAAAATATTCAATGTAAGCGAGTTTGTACCCTAAGTAAGTAAAGTCATCAAATTCATTAAAGGATTAAAAAAATAAAACAATTTGAAATGTAAACTTTAAATATGTATTAAAATAAAACAAAGTATATATAGATATATAATACCAGTCATGTATTTATTAAAACTTGTTTTAAAAACAATTAGGACTGTCTAATGTTGCATGTTCAAATTTTGACTGTTATGACGATATGACGTAATTTTTGTTACAGTCTCCATTATCTTGACGTGAACATTTTGGCTAAGTTCATAATGATATTAATGCTTCTATTTAACCACATGTGCCCCAAGCATTCCGACCATGTGCTGCTCTAGCTAGCAGGGCTCGACACTAACGCCGTCCCGTCGTCCAGGTACGATCAATACGTCATCCGGGACCCGTCCAGTGATTGTTCGAATGCTGATGATGCTACGGCACCGCAGGTCTATTCTCAAAGCCATGTAATGAATAATGGTGGAGGGAGATAGTTTAAAAGGACCGAATTATGTACTACTAACCCTACTCAGGGTAACTTAAAGTAAAAAAGTATTTTTTAGCTCAAAACACTAGGAAATGGATTTTTTGTCCAAATATCAGAATTATCACTGCTTCAGCTTTTCTTAATTTTTATTACATGTTATTATGCTACTAATGACTGACAAGTATAGATGATGCTAATGAATTAAACAAAAATATTTTGATTTCGGGACGGTCCAAACCCCATTTGGGACGGTTGATAATTGTTGTTCGGGACGGTCCTGAAAAAAGTTAATGTCGGGGCCTGCTAGCTAGAATCCTACAAGCAGCATGGGTTTTGAAAAATAGAAGACACGTGGACTTATTCTAAGTAATAAGTTATAAAATTAAAAGGCGCCGGTAACTTTGTACATGCAAATACGTCTAAACCGACACATATGTACGCATGAATGCGGGGGTTCATAGATATACATACGGATATTTGTGGTTATTGGCCTTTAGAACAATTTAAAAGAAATAACAGAAGAAAAACAAAAAGACATGGAAAAAGAAAAAGAAGTGTTAAAGAAAAGGTGTGGGTGTCAGACAAGTCAGAAAAGTATGCGCACGTGCGTGTAATGTGTGTAATGTATGTATGTGTAAGAGAGAGAGAGAGAGAGAGAGAGAGAGAGAGAGAGAGAGAGAGAGAGAGAGAGAGAGAGAGAGAGAGTGTGTGTGTGTATGACTGATATATATATATATATATATATATATATATATATATATAGAGAGAGAGAGAGAGAGAGAGGAGAGGGGATTTCTCTATATTACAACGAGTACAATACGTGACTAACCTAGATTTAAGGGGGAAATTTAATACCTCTACAGCAAAATTGTAAACTTAAATCGATACCTTTCTCTGTGTTGTATTAAATCGAAACTTTTTTTTATTACGTTCGTGCAAAAGATCAAGTTCACAAAAGAAGCCCGATGACAGTCAATTAGCAGGCACTAAGTACAAGAAGAAGAAGAAGAAGAAGAAGAAGAAGGACGAGAAGAAGAAGAAGGGAGACAAAAAAAAAAGAAGAAGAAGAAGGGCGAGAAGAAGAAGAAGGGAGACAAGAAGAAGAAGAAAGGGCGAAGAAGAAAAAGAAGAAAAAGAAAAGAGAAGAAGAAAAGAAGAAGGGAAAAAGAAGAAGAAGAAGAAGAAGAAGAAGAAGAAGAAGAAGAGAAAAGAGAAGAAGAAGAAGAAGAAGAAGAAAAAGAAGAAGAAGAAGGGAGACAAGAAGAAGAAGAAGAAGGGCAAGAAGAAGAAGAAGAAGAAGAAGAAGAAGAAGAAGAAGAAGAAGAAGAAGAAGAAGGGAGACAAAGAAGAAGAGGTAGAAGAAGGGCGAGAAGAAGAAGGGTGAGAAAGAAGAAGAAGAAGAAGAAGAAGGCGAGAAGAAGAGGAGAGAAGAAGAAGAAGAAGAAGAAGAAGAAGAAGAAGAAGAAGAAGAAGAATCACCACAAAGAAAAGTACAATCATATTAGTTCGTTGTGAAAAGTGCTATTACAACACAGCAAATTGTTTCTCCGATTTTTTGAAAACGCCCCCTTTTTAAATTGAAATAACATTTGGCTGGCGTAGAGATGTGTCAGGGTGGGGAAATAATTTTAGGTGCATGTGCGCTACACTAAGTAAAACTTAGTAAATTCGAAAATACGAACATAGTAGGATTTTTTTTGCGGGACAAACAACAGTTATCTTCCTGTATTCAGTCTTCATACCAGCTTTATACAAATAACTTGTCATCTGGTAGATTTTGCAGTTCCAGCAGACACAGGTGAAGATGAAGGAAAAAGGAAAAGATAGACAAATACCTGGACCTTGCCAGAGAACTGAAAAAGCTGTGAAATGTGCGGGTGAAAGTGATAGTAGTTGGTGCACTATGAACGGTCCCAAAAAGCATGGAAGAAAGACTGGAGGAAGTGGAAATTAGAGGAAGAATTGAGTCCATCCAGACAACAGCATTGCTGAAATCAGCAAGAATACTCAGAAGAGTCCTGGAGACCCGAGGAGACTTATTGTCACTCGGACTCCAGTGAAGGACCATCAGTTAACGCTGGTGTGAAAAAACTCACAGGAGTGAAATAATAATAATAATAATAATAATAATATAATAATAATAGTGAAAGTTATACCAATTGTAGTTGGTACACTTGGAACGGTCCCAAAAGGATTGGAAAAGGGTTTGGAAAGTTTGGAAATCAGAGGAAGAATTGAAACCATTCAGAACACTGCACTGCTGCAATCTTCCAGAATACTCAGAAGAGTCCTGGAGACCTGAGGAGACTTGCTGTCACTCAGACTCCAGTGAAAGACCATCAGCTAATGCTGATGTGAAAACTCAAAATGAATAATAATAATAATAATAATAATAATAATAATAATAATCCAGAACACTGCACTGCTGCAATCTGCCAGAATACTCAGAAGAGTCCTGGAGACCTGAGGAGACTTGCTGTCACTCAGACTCCAGTGAAAGACCATCAGCTAATGCTGATGTGAAAACTCAAAAGGAGTAAATAATAATAATCTTGTTCCTTACTATTCCGACCGTTATCATCTTGCACAACCCTCTGGTTAAAAATGAGACAGTCCAAATCGTCCAAGATGGAATGCAAAAATGTAAATATTGATTATATGGTGTTGCTTATCTGCCGAATTTTTATTTCTTATGAGTGTTGTCACCTCAGCTAGATAATGGACCATTCCGTTTTTATTATAAAGAACTAAAGGGAAGAAATAAGAAAATGACACTCAGAAAAAATACAATAAGAAAGAAAGAAAGAAAGAAATGAAGAGAGTGGGGGTAAGATAGAGAGAGGGATAAGGCGCGGAAGCGATAATGCTAATCTGTTTCAATCGAACATAATGAAGAGAATAAAAAGAAGGAAAGAAAGAAAAAAAGAGTGAGTGAGAGTTAAATCAAGATTATTATACTTTTTTTTTACATATTGAACTATTTAACAATAGCTCTTAAGTAAACATATCAAACGTTGTAATAATTAGATTATCATACTGTGGTATATCCACAGGTCCTGCTAATAATAATAATAATAATAAGAATAAGAATAAGAATAAATAAGACTCTATGCCTGGGAGTATATGTAAAAATTTAAAAAAGATAAAAAATAATGTAATGTAATAAAAAAACAAAAAAAAAAAACAAGCAAGAAAAAAAATCAACGAATTATCTCTTGTATGACTATAAACACTTTTTATCTTTTATAGATGATACGTCTATCTCTTTTCGCAGGTAAATTCATTAGTCACTCACATTTATCTATCTATCTATCTAGATAAATAGATAGATGATAGATATGAACTAAATAACGTAGTTATGAAATGAATAAATAGATAGATAGACCGATGGATATGAACAGTCTGACATAGAGATATCTGCTGCAGAGCTTGGTTTCGAAAAATAGTTCTCTTTTCTTACTTTTTTCTTCCCTGTTAGTTTTATGCTATCTGCTTCCAATATTTCCTACTTGTAATTCTCTTTTTCTCTAGATGTTCTTGTATTTCCCTGATTTGGTACTTCTATTCCTTTATTATATTACTAGTACAAAATAAAAAAAACACCCTCCGGGCGATGTAAAAATAGATTTTTGAAACATATTGCCTGAGGGGTGGGAGTAAAAAATTCAATGTCAGCGAGTTTGTACCCTAAGTAAGTAAAATCATCAAATTCATTAAAGGATTAAAAAAACAATTTGAAATGTAAACTTTAAATATGTATTAAAATAAAACAAACTATATATAGATATATAATACCTGTCATGTATTTAGTAAAACTTATTTTAAAAGACAATGAGGACTGTCTAATGTTGCATGTTCAAACTTTGAGTGTATTTATTCTGTTATGACGATTTTGGGTAATGTGACGTAAGCAGTGACGTAATTTTTGTTACAAACAAAAACTGGAAGCGAATCTCCATTATTATTATTATTATTATTATTATTTTATTATTAGGTTTTCACACCTCAGGTTTCCGGGACACCTCTGAGTATTCCAGTCGATCTTAACAGCGCTGTAGTTTGTATGGTCTGATTTCCAATTCACCCAAAAAATTCTTTTCCAGAGCTTTGGGGACCGTTTTAAGGGCACCAATTACAATTGCTACGACCTTCACCTTCATGTTCCACAGTTTTCTCAGTTCTCTGGTAAGGTCCAAGTATTTGTTTATCTTTTCGCTTTCTTTCATTTTCATTCGGTGGTCGGTCAGGACGGCAAAATTCACGAGATTACAGGTTCTCTTCTTCTTGTCACTCAATACTAGGTCCGGTCTTCTGGCCGGGATTAGGTTATCCGTCTGTACCTCGAAGTCCCAGAGAATTTTAAGGGTCTCTTTCTCCAGGACAGGTTCAGTCTTTTGCATATACCATTTAGTTGTATGGCGAAAATTGAATTTCTTGCACAATTCCCAGTGGATTACCTTTCCCACCGAGTCATGCCTAGTCTTGTACTCTTTTTGTGCTTGTTTGTTGCATTCGCTTATAATATGATTAATTATAAGCGATTTGGTTTCTCTTTTGAGGTTTCCTTTTCTTAGCCATGTCGATGTCTTCTCAGTTGATATCTCTTGAGTTTGACGCTTGAAGTACCCATGTAGGTGTTTTTCTTCCCATTTCTGTTTTTTGTTTTTGATGTATTTCTGCTTGTCAATATATTGCAATTGTTTTTCCTGGCTGCTGCAATTGGCATTTTCTTACTTTTATTAGTGTATTCGTCAAGTGCTCGGATTGTCGTATCTACACTATCTTCAATGTTGGCGAGACCCCTTTTCCCTTCTTTCCTTGGCACATATAGTCTGTCTATGTCGTCTCTCGGGTGTAATGCCTTGTGCATGACCATGAGTTTCCTTATCCTTTGGTTCATTTGCCAGAGCTCCTCTCTTGTCCATTTTAGGAATGGTCCCGAGTATATTACGACAGCCCATGTGTTTATTCCCTTGATAAGGTTTCTGCTACATAGCTTGATTTCTCGGAGCTTTCTTTTTCTTCTGAAGTATCCTTTTCTTACTTTTTCTTTCGTTTCTGTTTGTTTGCTTCTAATATTCCCGGATATTTATAGTTCTCTTTTTCAGAAGTACGTTCTGTGTCAGATGTTATAATGATGGATAAAGATATTTAGATTCTAGCAATTTGATGCATTATTTTAAACTCGACCTCAAATCCACGGAAACTGCTCAGACGCAGAAGGAAATGAAACCATCTGATTGTACGACCCAGAAATAGTTTTAGTATTTTACGGCTCGTCACTTGAAATAAAGTCGAAAGCGAACAATCAACAATTGTTGATTATGATATTTTCAGAGTTGAGGAGAACCCGATCACCAGCATCGGAGAAATTTCAGAAGAGTTCAGATCATCAAAATATACAGTATAAAAAGTATATGGTGGATGTGTAAGGTTGTTTGAAGTATGTTGGGAGGTCACCAATTTACGGTTAACATATTTTGTGTTTTCAAAACCTTATATGTAATTTTAATAATTAGAAAAGATTCATGAAATATTCATCAAAACATAAATCACACCATAAGAACATTTAAATATATAGGCACATGGCATAGAAAACAAAACTCAATATTAAAAACAAACAACTTGTATTAATATTAAGTTTACAAAAAGGTATTACAGGATACCGGGCAAAGTTCTTTCATAAGTTTTTGTTTTAAAGTTCTTGTTTGAAAGTTTAATATAAAATATAATAAAAGATGTTATAAATCTCGAAGTGAGAAAGAAAGTGTCACAAAACAGTCAGGCGTAGATAATACTAATCTCAGAAAGGCTGATTTTATATATATATATATATATATATATATATATATATATATATATATATATAGAGAGAGAGAGAGAGAGAGAGAGAGAGTTGTTCATACCTTTTAAGCTTGTATGTGAATAAATCTTACACAGTAAGACGTGGATTCGTTTAGACACGTAAATTCTTTCTGGTTTGATTTCCGAAAATTCTGTTATATTTCTAACAACACTTATTTTAAGAATGTATTCTCAATAGGAGAATATTTGTATTCTTACCTTTTTCAAGGATATTAGCGCTATGTGAAATGCAACCAGCCTCATCCACGATTTGAACTCGTGTTACCGTGTCCATTTCCTACGAGGCTAACCATTACGCAACTGATTGGATAGTATTGAACAAAGGGTAGTATCTGCACTCATTAATGTCATAGGGGTAAAGAATAGCAGGCGAATTAAAATATTATAAAGTAGGCACTGGCAAAATGAGCCTAAAATGCGTTTTTGACAAAAGGACTTTAGCCCCCGCTACAGAAAATAATTTACCAAAAATCAGGGAATTATCGGATTTTAATGAAATTTTCAGTGTTTATTTATCAATGAATGATCTTTATAATACATTATTTATTTTATTTCAAAACTTTCTGATTTTTTTCAGGTCACTTAATTTTGACCCCCTTACTTTGGGAGTGTAAAATATTGGCGAGTTGGTCCTTGATTGATACTAATTACAGTAGAAATAAAAAGATAAAAGACCGAAGTTGTAAATAGAAAAAAAAAATTTAAGTGGAATATTTTATAAGAAAATAAGTACGAAAAATCGGAAAATAAAATGTTAAAAAATACTAAATAATTAATTTTTTTGAGATTTCTTTTTTACTCATTTCGATAATTATTTAATTGGCTATTATCTTATAAAAGAAAAAAAATTATACATTGATATTTTTTCTGCTTAAAAAAGGGGGGTCTACATTTTCAATAGAGTTTTTCTTCAAAGCGTATACTTTGATTGACTAAAATAAGGTTTGCATTAAATAGTTATTTATTTCTAGAATCTAAAAATATAACATTTTAAACTTAAAATCCGAATATTTTTATTTTGAATGAATTTTATGTATTAATTTTTCATAGCAAAAATACTATATTAAAGTTTTGAAATAAAATAACTGATGCATTATAATATTCATTAATTGATAAATCAATACTGAAAATTTCATTAAAATCGAATAATTAGCTGATTTTTGGTAATTTTTTTTGCAATCGCGAATGTTATATTAAAATTGTAAACAAGCAATTGTAAACCCTTGAAAAAGAGACAGAATGGCGGATCGCGTCGAAATTGACCAAAACAAATCCCTTTAAATGTATTAAAAATAAACTGCATATGTAATGATATTTTTCTTTTTTTTTAATGATGGTCATTATGTTACTACTTATCGATTTAGACAAAGTTTGACCTTAAATGATAGATTTAATTATTTTTAATTCGCTTTTAAAACCCGTAGTATCCGATTTTTTTGCCAGTGCCTATTATAAAGAATGTTCATACGAAGGAAGATAACATTGTTTATTAAGATGTTGCATCAAGCACGCATACGAGGATCGAACTTGCTAACAAAGACTCGTAATAATAATGCTCCGTAATAGTAATGCTCCCATAATATTATGACGGCATAACACGACAGGCAGATATTTACCCAATCCGTTCGCCTTGGGTAGGATGTAATACAAGGTTGCAAGTATGGGGCACCCAGTGAGGATAATACTAGCTATTCAGTAATAATGGATCTGCGGGATTAGCTTGATAACCATTACACAACGATATGACGCCCATGGTATTTACCAAGCCCGTTCATTACGGGTAGGATGTGGCACAAGGTCGCAAGTATGGGGCACCCAGTGAGGATCGTACTCGCTATTCAGTAGTAATGGATCTACGGGATTAGCTTGCTAAACATTACACAACGATGTGACGCTCATGGTATTTACCAAGCCCGTTCATTACGGGTAGGATCTGACACAAGGTCGCAAGTATGTGGCATCCAACGAGGATCGAACTCGCTATTCAGGAGTAGTGGATTTGCGAGACTAGCTTGCTAGCCATTACATCACAACAGAAAGTTGTAAATTTTTGAACATAGACAAACAGATGCGTCGAAGATTACACAATTATTCATGTTATGAATATACGGATTAGTACTCTTCAAAACCGACTTAAGCACGTGACAGATAATATAAAAAGATTTTACAAAATTAAACTAAGAACATCGAAGCATTAAAAAAAAAGTAAGGAGAAAATTGAACAGGAATAAATGAAATAAAAAAGAAAACATTACATTTATCTTTATAACACAGCATTGAACTGTTTAAAAACACAAAAACACTCCTGTTATATTCCAGGTTAACATCGCAATAAGGGTAACCCAAAGCCTAAATATTTTAGACCTTATTTTTCTGATACAAGTATTATTGGGAACAAGAAAAGTTTTTTTTTTATAAACGAACTAAAACCTGGCACATTTACTCAAACCTTTTTGTATTCCTCAACGATACTTGCATTGAAAAAAAATAAGGTATATGATTTCGGCTTTGGGTTACCCTTATTGCGCTTTTAACCTGGACTATTAATAATTACATAAAAAATATTACAAACCTGACAGGAGGTGTCAGCCAACTCAGCCCGTTTTTTACGCTCGCATAAGTGTAGTGTGGTAAGTTCTCTTTCTTCAGTATACATGCGTATCCGTCTATATACATATACATATATATATATATATAAGTATAATATTATACTACGACCTATTTGTTCATCAATGGGAACAGCTTATGACAACGAATATTGTTCCCTCATGTAAACTATTTACCTAATGCTGACGTCACGTGTAGCCATCTGCCTTGCTCGACAGAAGCGCGCAATTGGATTACCCGATAATCATAGTTATTATTCTCTATTGTTATTATTGAATGCCAACCTGCACTTTTTTCTTTTTATTCGGCCATTGATTATATTTCTGACACACGACCCGCTAATTAATCTCTAAATTTATCTCCCGTCACATATCAGACATGCTATAAATAGAGCCGCTTTGTGGCGGTCGGGGCTCGGAAGTCGGACTTATGCAATAAACAGTTGTTACAGATGTTTTCACATTGCTTGAATAACACAAGTAACAGCTGATATCTTTTTTTTGTTTGTTTGTTTTTAAAACGTTATCTGTTTTTATCTTTAATCTAATTAATTTTGTTGGGTTTTTAAAATTCCACTTTAAATCGAATATTCTAATCATATATATATATATATATATATATATATATATATATATATATCTTATTATAATGGAGAATGTGTGTTTTTCTGTTTGTAACCGAAATTATATTACTACTCAAGTCACAATTTCCTTAGTTATTGACATCACATTCTTCAGAATATTAATTTTATTTAAATCT
>CM042137.1:13698977-13748977 GCA_023376005.1 Doryteuthis pealeii
TTTTGAATTCACAGTTATCCCTCACCTAGACTGGTTACCTACCCAAGGTTAAAGAGCCCAGACTGCCCTACTATTTAACCCATAGCTGGAGGAGAAATATGGATTCATACCTTTCCAAAGGGTATATATATATATATATATATATATATATATATATATATATATATATATATATAAATTTACCAACCCTCCGAAGAAATTTGAAAAAACAAGTGTTCCGAAAATGGGATGAATTTAATAATCGATGTTTAAAACATTTCGGTTACATTGAACCGTCATCAGGATGTCTCTTGGGGTGAAGAAAATGATGGATGTTTTTATATGTGACAGGAGATGAAAATCTTTTTAGTTATGTAACTGTATTTGATCAGCGTTTTAATTTTGAAAGGCAAGTCGCGATCTACTCACGCGAAGGTGTCATGACGCGTGACGCCACTCGAAGAAATGCAAAAGACGAGAAAAAGTATTAATGGACTGATTATTTTTAAGAGAACATAGGGAAACAAAGTGGGAATGATAACTAAATAAATAATTAAATGAAGCCTGGTATTTAGTAATTATTTAACACTATTTAACTAGAAACGGAGATATAATAAATAATACATGTCGGTTATTAAGGGAACAAAGTGGGAATGATAACTAAATAAATAATTAAATTATTAAATTCATCCCATTTTCGGAACACTTTTTAAAAAAAAATTTCTATATATTGTCGGATTTAATTTCCATATTTACTCCCATATATATATATATATTATATATATATATATATATATATTATATATATATATATAATTTGATCGAAATTGTGTCATTGAAATTGTAAACTTCATTAGCGATAGATGTGTCTGAAATGTTATGACTTTAGATTGATGAAGAGAATTTTTGGTAAGTTGATAGCCACCACCTATTTTTGCTGATTGTCACGTTTGCAAAACTACAATTCTCTAAACTTCACTAGATATGAATCTTTTATTCTGTTCATAAACATTTTTTTCAAATTTTAGAAAAAAATCTAAAGTGATCGATTGATCTAACGGCAGGTCAACCCGTCTATGGTTAGGTATATTTATGTTGACATTTTTGTGTACTTGTTTATCGCACAGTTATACGATATCAAGTATTCCTGTTATATAATTGATAGGTATCCTATGAATTATGTACGGTAGTGTAGAAATAAAAAATAGTGGTAATTCTGAATCATGGAAAAAAACGTATAAGTAATTGGCAAGACTTAAACTTTTACTAAACCTGTAGTGTCTCTGATTGGCCAGAGCCAAGCGTGAGAACAGAATGATAATTAGAAAGCCAGTCTAGGTTGGGAGACTGGACGGGACAGATGCAGTAGGACATTTATCCACGCGTGGTGTTCTTACTTGGGCGGAATAAAAGACGTCTAAAAAACAGAATGAAGTTTTTTATTCGTTACTAAAAACAGCAGCGTACACAAAGATGAAAAGTTCCAAGAAACCCAGACCACAAAAACAGAGAACCAACCCAGATAACCAGATAGACGATAGACGACCCAACCAACTAAGAAAAAGATTAGTATATTATAAAAATAAGAAGAGAAGAAAAGGACTATGCAACAATCCTAAATATTACAAATAATTGGTACACGGTTGTATGGTTTCAAGTATGCCTATCTAATACTAATAATTATATGGTTTCAAGTAATTATTCATATCTAGTAGTAACAATTTGTTTGCAGTTTTGTACATTTCGTCAGTCACCAGGCAGCAGAATGGCTTGTAACCCCATCATAGTTAGCCATTACAAACTTGGGGCCGGATCTGTTCCTGTGGTCCAGGGTTTTACGCAGGATATATATATATATATATATATATATATATATATTCACCCCCTCCGCACGAGTAGGATGCGACACAATGTCAATTTCTTAAGCGGGGTTTAACAGGTTTGAATTCAGAGTTTTCCTTCTCCTAGACTGGTTACCTAGGTTAAAGATCCTAGTCTGTCCTACTATTAGCTGGAGGGAGAATGTATGGATTCATACCTTTCCCAGGGTATTAGTGCTATGAGAAATGCAGCCTTGTTCAGGATTTGAACTCGGGTCGACGAGTCCAGTTCCTACAACTCCACGCACCTCTGCACAGGATATACTTGGTTGAATCAACATATCATTGGGAGATCCTGTGCCGGAAGCGTTTAAAAGGAAGAACTTAAATATTCGGAGTATGTGGAGGAAATGAAGGAGTAAGGCTGGAAGACAAAAGTTAGTCCAGTGTGGTCGGCTGTCGAGGCTTCGTGGCTACTTCAACCATAAAGTTCCTAAAAGATATAGGATTCAACGGGCAGGTCATTAGTCAGGCGATCAAGGAACTATTAACGGTAATGGAATATATTTGCCGGTGAGTCTGGTTGGGGAGAGAAAAAACCCAAATAGTCCCATTTTTTTTTTAAATATCAAAAAGTGAAAAAAAGGTAAAATTTAAAGAATAAAAGAATAAGGAGTACAGTGAGAAGATAGTTTCTGGTTAGATTAAAGTATTAAAAAAAGAAAAGAAAAGAAAAGAAAAGAAAAGAAAAGAAAAGAAAAGAAAAGAAAGAAAGAAAGAAAGAAAGAAAGAAAGAAAGAAAGAAAGAAGTCAGAAAAATATTGTATGTATGTAAATTAAACTATGAAAATATTATACGTATGTAAATTAAACTATGAAAAGTGTTAAAGTGTAATCACTCTTCTTAACCATTTGCTGTTAAATTGTTTCACCAGTGAGTAGGCATCTTAGCACGTAAGTAATCTTCTTTTTTAAATACGTATTATATTTATAAATTTAACTTTAGGTAAATTGTATATTCCACTCAGATTCAATTTTTTATTTCACTTGGGTGAAATTGTATATTCAATTTAGGTTAAATTGAATTTCCTCTTAGATTAAATTATATATTCAATTTAGGTTAAATTGTATATTTAACTTAGGTTAAATTGTATATTTCACTTAGGTTAAATTGTATCTTCAACTTAGATTAAATTGTTAACCTAAGTTAACTTAGGTTAAATTGTATATTTCACTTAAGTTAAATTGCTTATTTCACTTACGGTAAATTAGACCGTATTCTTCAAATTGCACTTATGGCAAACACCCAACCCTTTTCATTAAATAGTTGCTCGAAGGTGATGACTGCGGGTAAACCACAAGCTTATTAACACACATGAAGTTGTTTCTGCCAATTTGTTGATACACATGAAGTTAATGAAAAATCTCACAGAAATTTATTTCTACCAATGTCGCATCCAGTGGTGAGGTTCCAATTTTGGAGATCTATGGAATGTGGAGTACCCATTCATTGCCATTATTCTCGGATTCACTCGGACTGGTAGTACTTGTTCGGCTCATAGATCTGTTTGCAGCTTAATCAAATTTATTTCTACCATTTTATAAAGCCAAGCCAAACAAATATTTACAAAAAAACAAAAAAACAAAAACAAAACAAAACAAAAACATATATACAAAAAAGAAAAAAAAATTTAGCATTAAATAACTGACAAGGGTTGAGGTATTTATCGTGCATCCCACGTTTGCTGGTGACACAAGGTCTTTTTTAATGTGGGATCACCCATGAGCCGAGACTCATGGGATGGTAGGTGCAAAAAATACGTTGATCCCATCGGCATTCCCCTTAAGGGGCGCCCCAGGCACTGGGCAATAAACTCAGCTTTTAAATCAAGGGGGCGTGTATTGTCTGGGGGTGATAGCCCCCTGCGATCAGCGCTGTTAATATACAAGCCACCGGACCCCCGCCCCGAAGAGCGGGTTGTTGATGTGACAAGGGTTGATATTCCATTAAACAAAATAACCATATAAATTATCTAGTTATATGATATTAAATATTCCTATCAAATACAAATTTGACCTATAGATAGGACTCTAACAGTTACTACCACTTCGGGTCAGAGTAGGACCTGAGAGTAATGTTAATGAACAGGTACTCCACTCCTCAGAGCCCAAGAATTGGAGTCTCACCATCAAATATCGTTTTGTGTCCTACTCGGGACGCACCATGGGGGGGGGGTATTCCAGTCCTCTGCAGGGAATTTTAAGCGTGTTTTAAAGTCCCGCTAACTGGGTGGAAAGAATGTAAAGTGAGAATCTTAAGAAAAATTGGCTGGTATTTATAGCAACAACATAAGTAAGTCCTTTTTCATAGGCATTTCAGTCTCGGAAGACTATTACATAATTTTTGTGCCCCTGAAGTTACAGCGCCTTCTGTGACTGTGAAGTCCAGTGTTCGAAAAACATTCTCGACCACAGATGTCGCATGTGAAGGCTGTCCCTGAAGATGTTGATGTGCCGGTGCTTTGTTGCAGCTTTCGTCTTGACCACTTGGCTTCATGGTGTTGCGCCAGGGTGGCTTTAGACAGGAACAGTCCGCTACGGAGAGCCTGTCGCCACCGAGGGCGGTCCTGAGCCAAATTTTCCCAGCTGGAAGGGGTAATGCCAACGCGCCTGAGATCATTCTTACAGACATCCTTTTTACACACCTTTCAAAAGAGTATCTATAATTATCAATTTTTCTTTCTCGTACACGATTCGTTTGGGTGGTTTTCCATTGAAATATTTGATGAAAGAATAATAAAGAATTTATTGGCAGAAGTTGAGAGAGAAGTAGATTTATTTGAATGATTTCATATGTAGTTCTAACACCGATAATTGTGTCAAATTAATGAATAAAAAAAACAAACAAATCCTTTTCCCACAAAGATATAATCGATAGACAAACAAAACACAGCAAAAGTTCACACATGTGTAACAGGTGAGTGCTATTGAAAGTAATAAAAGAACATAGACATATATAAGTAACCCCCCTCTCCCTCTTTGCTTTATTTGTATACACTAGTGATGTGTTTTATTTACACTAATGAAAGTATGAAATTTGTCCTCATTCTGGTATCCTATAACCTTTTTAAGTTGTTGATGTACCATATCAAGTAATTCTTTTACACGGTATCTCTGATGGCAATGGTAAGGTTACTTGGTGATGCCCATCTCCTCTCTAAGTAAAACCTGACAGTTTGTACCGGCATACATTTATTTATTTTTACATATTAATTGTATACTGGTGTCCTTCGGTACGTTTGTCTTCATCTCTCTCTCTCTCTCTCTCTCTCTATCTCTCTCTCTCTCTCTCTCTCACACACACACACACTATGTATATCTATTTCTAAACTCTAACAGCGTGGAAAAAACCCCCCAGATAATTCGGTTTGCAAATGAAGAAATGTAAAAGCTGATATCTGGGGGAAAAATTAAAAAAAAAAGAAAAGACTAAAACACATGTATTGTTTGAAAATAATCATCAGTATCGTCATGTAATGTCCCCCCCCCAAAAAAAACAACAAAATACCCCCCCCAAAAAAAAAAAACAACAAAAAAAAAACAACACAAAAAGTAGTGTTCTAAGTTATACATGTAGAAAGTGGTTAATAAACTAAGTAGATCAAAATTATAAGGACCTAAAAGAGTCAGAAACTACCTACCTAAGTTTCACTTAAACGGCTCCTCGGGATAATTCTGACTAATGACGGACGTGTGCCGTTGGAACACCACTGTAAATCTTTTGTTATATTAATATAAAAATAATTTTCTTCGGAGTAACATTGATTAAGAACCGAACTTTTACATTATAAAGATATTTGTTTATCCTGTTTCATTTTTTTTCGGTAATCTGAATTGAAGCAACAATTTTGAAAACTTGCTTAACCGATTTACATTAACCCTTTAAAAAAATCCGATTATTTAAATAGTGAAATAGATCACTAATTAGGATTGAGCCTATTCTAGTAGTGAGCACTCCCAAGCGAATTTAATTGGTTTGAATTCAGAGTTTTCCTTCTCCTAGACTGGTTGCCTAACCAAGGTTAAAAAGCCCAGTCTTCCATACTATTTATCCATAGCTGGAAGGAGAGTAGTTGGATTCATACCTTTCCAAGGATATTAGCGCTATGGAACTGTAGCTTCGTTCAGGATTTGAACTCAGGTCGACGCGTCCATTTCTACGACTCTAACCGTTACACCGCACACCCAACCTTTAAAAAACGTATGGATTTAAGGTTTAATGAGAACTGATGAAATTTGTCTTTTGGGAAAATGACAATGTACGACCGACTAATAAAATTGGATACAGGTTAGTAGATATAGATATTCATATATAGGTTCATTTCGTTCATAAAACAATTGTTTTGTATTTAGAGAGTAAAGTTCAAATGATATAAATAACGATTAAAATATAATTTTAGAAAAGCTTTCACAAATTTAACTACAGAGCTGTTTTGGACCCTTATTTATTGTGTGTCCTCCCTTCGGTTCGGGGACCCTAACCACAGCTCTATATGAGGCGTGGTGTAATAGTTAAAGTTATCAGAAATGGACTCGTAGCCCCGAGTTCAAATCCTGGACGTTGCATTTCACTTAACGCTGATATCTTGGGAAAGGTATGAATCCTACTAATTAAATTAGGAAAATAAATTTGGGGAAGCGCGGTGGTTAGAGTCACAGGAAATGGACTTGTCGATCTGGGAAAGGTATGAATCCAACTATTCTCCCTCCAGCTATGGGTAAATAGCAGGGAAGACTGGGCTCTTTAACCTTGGTTAGGCAACTGGTCTAGGAGAAGGAAAACTCTGAATTCAAACCTGTTGAACTCCGCTTAAGAAATTGACCTTGTGTCATATCCAGCTCATGCGGAGGGGTTGGTATATATATATATATATATATATATATATATGGGCACCCTGAATGGAGGCGCGTGGTGTAATAGTTAGTGTCGTAGGAAATGGAAGGGCAAAACTAGTTCAAATCTAGGACGAGACTGTTTGCATTTCACA
Organism: Doryteuthis pealeii; assembly: GCA_023376005.1. Lineage (NCBI taxonomy): Eukaryota > Metazoa > Mollusca > Cephalopoda > Myopsida > Loliginidae > Doryteuthis > Doryteuthis pealeii. The sequence goes on from CM042137.1 coordinate 13,705,825, forward strand.
TAACGCTCCCTTGAGAATCCCTCCAGCTATGGATAAAGCTCTTAACCATGATTAGGCAACCAGTCTAGGAGAAGGAAAACTCGGAATTCTAGCCTGTTAAACCCCGATTAAGAAATTGATCTTGCTCTTACAGAGGGGGTTGCTAAATATATATATGGGGTGCCCAATGAGATTTGAGGTTCTCATCTCTGTAATAAGATTTCCCAATGACAGAATGATTTGAATTATAACAATAACATAGTCCAAGGACACCCCACGTGGTGTAATAGCTAGCAAGCTAGGTGAGCCGATCATTGTTAGTGAGTTCAATTTTCATTGGGTACCCCAACATTTAAAAGGAGTAAGGGTATGTTTATTGCCGAACGGATGACCCCCCCCCCCACCACAAGGGAATGCTGACGAAACTAGTACAATTTTTATACCTGCCGCTCATGATGCGTACTTCTTGTGAGTCTCCGCGTAAATCGACTTGTGTTGCATTCTGTCAACGCTAGGATTGGGGATAGTTAGGTATGTATCCTCTAAAATAAATATTAGTATTCCTTAAGAAAAGAGCTCCCCATGGAGCAGGAATATAACCTTAATCAGACGTATAGTTGAGGATGAACTAGAGGTGAGAGTTGAAAATCCCCTAAATAGCAGGAAGCCCCCCAAAGCTTTATAAATAGTATTTAACCTTCTGCATTGTTACTGCCATTATGCAATACAAAAATAAGTGTTTGAAAGTGCACCCCAAGGGGCCAACCTCCTTTCATTCGGCACCTAAATCTCTACCTACAACTTTAGATCAAATTTTAAAAAAACGTTACTTATCTAATTTACAAATATATGTAATTACTTGCAAGTTTAGTTTGGCACAAGGCCAGTAGTATGCAGCTCTCACTGAAAACCGAACTCATTAGCAATGGTTTGGTAGCCAGGCTCGTTAACCACTACAATACGTGAGGTGCTCGTTTGTAAATGTATACGGAAATTCAAGTAGAGTCATTTTCGGGTTCTTCGTACTTTCATATTTTTCAATTTCAATGCATTTACCTTTTCTGGAAATGAAGTCTATCATTTTCGTGCTAAGTGCTTTTGAAGAAAAAAATAAAAAAGCCTTTATTCTATTTTTATTTTTTAAAACTGTTTTAGCAAAATTAGATCTCTTATAGGAAGGGTGACCACAATTTCTAGCTGGCCAACCCTTTTAACCGTTGCAACTCATTCAGTTCGCGCTCAAAACCTTCATTCTTTCTTTTCACTATAATGACAATATAGTTCTGTCTATTAACAACAGTGTCGCTTGAGTTGTACCAGCTATCGACTGACGCGGGAATCATGAATGAACGCGGGAGACATAAAAAAAAAGAAAAAAAAAGAAGAAAAAATGATGAATGTCGTATTGAATTCGACAATACATTTGTTGTTATTGTTGTTGTTATCGTTGTACATTTGATTAATTTCATGGAGACGGTCGAATATAATTTAATACACGATCTAGAAAGTAGGCGCGCATAAGGAGCTAATCGCGTCGAAAGAATGAGGAGAGGGAAGTAGACACAGAGAGAAAGAAAGGTGGTTGTAGTTGAGAAATCGAATTTACCTTAAGAACGCAATAAAATAAATGAAAAATAAAATAATGTACTATTAATAACTTTATAAATTTGAAAAAAAAAATGAATATTAAGTCAAAATTTTCTCTAAAATTTATAATTTTTTATCAAATTTAATTTTTACAAAATTTATTTTATAATTATAACTATGATGATTATATTCAGGAAGATGTGTTCAAAATCGACAAATACTGAAGACAATTTTCTCATCAATGTCTGTAAATGAATCTTACTACTACTACTACTACTACTACTACTACTACTTGCCGTCCCATTGTGGTGTAATGGTTAGCAAGCTAACCTGCCAGATTCATTACTACTAAATAGCGAGTTCAATCCTCGCTTGTGACTTTGTGTCATATCATAACCGTGGCGAACTGGGTGGGTAAATACTCGCTACTACTACTACTACTACTAGTAGTAATAATAATAATCTATTAATAATGGAGATTCGCTTCCGGTTTTTGCCTGTAACAAAAATTACGTCACTGCTTACGTCACATTACCCAAAATTGTCATAACATAGAATAAATACACTAAAAATTTGAACATGCAACATTAGACAGTCCTCATTGTTTTTTTAAACAAGTTTTAATAAATACATAACTGGTATTATATATCGATATATAATTTGTTTTATTTTAATACATATCTAAAGTTTACATTTCAAATTGTTTTATTTTTAAAATCCTTTAATGAATTTGATTTTACTTACTTAGGGCACAAACTCGCTGACATTGAATATTTTACTCCCATCCCTCAGGAAATATGTTTCAAAAATGTATTTTTACATCGCCCGGAGGGTGTTTTTTTATTTTGTACTAGTATTTATAATCGACCTGAAGAGACTTGCTGTCACTCAGGCTACAGTGAAAGACTACCAGCTAGGACTAGAATGAAAAACTTGAACGGAGTGATACAATAATCACAGACTAAAGGAAAACGAAAAGATAGACAAATACTTGGATCTTGCCAGAGAGCTAAAAAAACTATGGATCATGAAGGTGACTGTGATTGTAGTTGGTGCTCTTGGAACGATCCCCAAGTCTTAGGAAGGGAACTGAGGGAACCGGAGATCTGTGGAAGAATCGAGACCATCAAAACAACAGCACTAGAGTTCTTTGTCTTGGAGACCTGAGGAGACTTGGTGCCACTTCAGTAAAAAACAAAACACCAAAACACCAGTTAAACTATATTTATAAGTAACTAGTGCTCAATATCGTTGATTGAGAATTTATATCTGTTAGGGTAGCGTTGACATGAAGTCAACAGCGCTTGGTTACTGACAGTTTCTCGCCTATAAGATTTTAAAACCTGGTTTTGATTTCATGTCCACGCTACCCTAACTTATATATATATATATAGAACACGAATGATATGGAAGTGGGCCTGGGAGTAATGTCAATGAAAGAATACTCCACACTTCCCATATTTGGAGCCTCATCTTCAGAGTGTAAAGTTTTTAAATGCCATCCTTGGCCAGTTGAAAAGAGCTAAAAGAAAGTCCTATGTTATGGAATCCTTTGGTGATCCTTTGGTAAGCGTATAAGTCCTATCCTGCGTATTGGTAAAGGTCCAGTGATTTGATCTTATGTCCGTCGTCAAAGAATGTCGACGTAATTATGACCAGTAGGGTCGGTTAAGTATTGTATCAACCTCAGAGTACTGCCAGTGATCTGCCTTAGTCTATAAGTAGAGCGGAGATCTGTCACACACCTTATATCCCCAAAATTTAGGAAGCGCGTGGTGTAATGGTTAGAGTCATGGGAAATGGACTCGTCGCCCCGAGTTCAAATCCTGGACGTGGTAATTGCATTTCACTTAGCGCTAATACCCTTAGGAAAGGTATGAATCCTACTCGCCCTCCAGCTATGGGTAATTAGCAGGGCAGACTGGGTTCTTTAACCATGGCTTGGTAACCAGTCTAGGAGAAGGAAAACTCTGAATTCAAACCTGTTGAACTCCGCTTAAGAAATTGACCTTGTGTCGTATCCTGCTCGTGCGGAGGAGTTGGTAAATATATATATCCCCAAAATTTCTCAACATCGTCTTCGTATTTAAAAAGATGGCGCGGTTATTTGCTAAGAGTTTTGATTTTACGATGATAAATCGATCATTACTCTGAAACTGAGAACAATGGAAAAGAATCTTCTGACGGCAATTTGCTTTTACACGTTTTTTTTTTCAAGTGTTTTTATCCACAGTCTATATTCAACATTGTCGTAGCTCTATACCAGATATTTATCACTGATGAAAATTGTTGTGGCCTGGTTAGGGACCAGAATAAAGACACAAGACAGGAAATTAGTTAAACAAATATATTAACAAAGAACAGTAGTACAAACATATACCAATGAGTCGTTTAAACGCGAGGATGTCTTATCGGCTGTCTGCTGAAATATTAATTATCGCTTAAATTTATAGTTGGAAGAGTTCATGCGTGCGTGGTAAATTATCATAAAAAATAATAACATGAGTTGTATTTATTTGTTATTTCACATTGAAGATATTAGTTATGAAAACTGATTATAATTATGTAACACTGAAAGCCCCGGTTCCTGCAAGATCACCGAAGTTAAGAATCGATGAGCCTCTTCAATACTTAATTGGATGACCACTTAAGCAATAGCAGGCACTATAAGCAACCCGGGTCTTTTGTTTAACAAAATTACTTTGGCGTTAAATGACCAAAAAGAGGGTTGATATGCCGTAAAAAAACAAAAAAACAACCAACCTATGAAAACTAACGCAAATATTATACTCTAATCCTAGGCGAATAATCACGTCATTTTCTTTAAAATACGAGAATTATTGAAATACTCTAATGGTGAAGCTCCAGATCTGGTAAATATGGAATACTCTTTCATTGCCATTACTCCCTGGTCCACTCTCATACTATTTGTATTCAAAAGGACCATATGCAAAAAAAGAAAAAAAAGAAGAAGAAACAAAACAATCTTAAGTATCAACGTATAATAAACGCGATCCCCTAACTTCTAGACATAAAATAACCCCAGACGGGTTAACATGCCGTTAAAATTAATCAATTACCAATCCATGGTAATACTACTACTACTACTACTGATAATGATATAATGAAGAAAACGACGACAACGATAATGATGAACTAAACGAAAATTTCTTTGACCAAAGTGGCGTCGACAGGGCGGAATACATAAGAAAAGATAAAAGAAAAAATAATGGCAGAAACAGAGACAAGGCCAGTGCACAATTTGCACGGAACAAATTTTGCTGGCTCGGTAATAATCGACGTCGATGAATGATGAGTCAGCAGAAGGAGAAATTGCCGAGTCAGGATCCTGGGTCTCCGCCGGCCATTTTCTTTTTTTGTTTCTTTTTGCTTTCCCTATTTCTTTCCGTTTGTTCTTTCTTTATTTCCTGTTCTTATTTTGCGCGGTTTAAAAGGCCGATGCAGCAGCGGCGTCTGTCTGCCGCCATAATTGCCTGCTTGTAATTTGCAACCAAAGTTCTATGGCCATGTCGATTAAAACCCAATATTTGTTATATCTTTTACATGTCTGTCCTCATCAAACCTGTGTGAATCTCTTTATCTCCTTTTAAGCTTTTTGTTTGATTCTTTTTTTGTTTGTTTTCTTTATTTTCATCTTTCTTTCGATATCCCCGTTTCTTTCTCTGTAATTTTCTGCTTTTAAAAAAGAATACATTTTCTTTTTCTTCTGCATGTTTATCAGCTTTTTTTTCTTATATTTATTTTTCCTTGAACTCTCCTTTATTCTAGTTTATTTTTCTGTATTTTTCTTTTCAATCTTTCCATCTTTATTCTTTCTTATTATTTCTCTTTCCACCATTTTTATTCTTTCTTGTTATTTCTCTTTCCACCATGTTTATTCTTTCTTGTTATTTCTCTTTCCACCATCTTTATTCTTTCTTTTTATTTCTCTTTCACCATTTTATTCTTTCTTTTTTTCTCTTTCCACCATTTTTATTCTTTCTTTTATTTCTCTTTCCGCCATGTTTATTCTTTCTTGTTATTCTCTTATTTCTCTTTCCACCATCTTTATTCTTTCTTATTATTTCTCTTTCCACCATCTTTATTCTTTCTTTTATTTCTCTTTCCACCATTTTTATTCTTTCTTGTTATTTCTCTTTCCGCCATGTTTATTCTTTCTTTTATTTCTCTTTCCACCATCTTTATTCTTTCTTGATATTTTTCCTTCTATTGTCTTTACTCTTTAGTTATTTTTCTATCATCATCTTTGATTTTTCTTGTTATTTTCTATCAACTTCACCCTTTCTATTTTTTTTTTCTTTCCATCTTCTTTACTCTTCCAACTTTTCTTTCCTTTACACTTTCTGGTTGTTTTTTTCCCTATCATTTTCCTTACTCTGTCTAATTATTTTTCTTTCTATCATCTTTACTCTTTCTAGTTTTCATTTTTCTTATTTCAACTCATAATTTAATTTTTCTTTTCACATTTATCCTTAATTTCTTTTCGCTCTCTTTTCGCTTTTTCATTTCTCTACATTTTATCCGATCTCTTATTTTCTAGCTCCAAAAACTTTTTAAAAATTTACACATTAATCCTTTCCTATTTTTACTGGTATTCTCTTTCCGTCATTGTTTTCTCAAATTTTCCTTTATCTTTTATTTTTCCTTATCTTTTATTCTCTTGTAAGACTTAGCAACAATGTTTTCTTTCAATTTTCCTTATTATTCTTCCTTTCTCTTTCTTCCTCCCCCTCTCTCTCCCCCCTCTCTCCCCCTCTCTCTCTGTACTTTATTTTCTTTCTTTCATCTCCATAGTTATTCTCTTTATTACTTCTTAGAAATTATAACTCCTTTCTCACGTGCTATGACGTTTACCCAGTTTATGTTTTCATTTAATTAAAATCATCTTCAATATTACTTTAAAGATCTTTTTTTATATCATTAATCAAGATTATTATGATTAATAATGATTATGCTTACAAATAGAAATTTCCTTTCAACATGTGATTAATTCCATAGTCAGGACATTAGCCAAATTTAGTTCATGGTCAAACTTAACTCCTTGCCAACTTTAAGCCGCTCACAGCAGGCCCTACCACCACCACTGCAATCATATCATAAGATAGCAGCCCTCGCACGTATCACTTGTTTATACTGAAAAAATCAATGCGTGAACACCTCTGCCATTTTTTTTGTTTGTCTGTGAACCAACCCTGAAACTAGAACTTGATCTTTTTGCAATAGGGAACCAGTTGAACAGCCGTGTAGGAAATTTGGCAGGCAAAGAGTTAACAATACAGTCAACTTTCTGCACTGTAAAAGGGACAGTTACCCCCCCCCCAGGAAAAAGGAAAAACTATTTAGAGACGGAGTTTTGTGTTCAATTTCGGTAACCTGATAATCTAGAAAAGACAGGGACGGATCAACCGATAATGAGTATGACATGTTTTAGTGCTGAAGTAGAAAATATTTTTCAATGGCGTTGGATTCGTTAACTCAGATGATGATTGGGACCCCCGAGCGTCGTTTAATGGGAAGCGAGCTAGGCTAAAAGACAGTTGTTAGTGAGTTCAATTCTCATTAGATACCTTATACTTCCGGGCTGGTAGTAAACTAAGCTTTGTAAATAACATGACGAATGACGCATTTGGTGACTTGCCTATATATATATATATATATATATATATATATATATATATATATATATATATATGTGTGTGTGTGTGTGTGTGTGTGTTGAAAAAATAAATAAAGGAAAGAAAGTATAGAATGGATAAATAGGATATTTTAATCAAATTTACTTACACGTGCTTTCGGTCAGGAGTTTATCCATGTGTACATTATTCATACTATTATTATTTTTAAATAACCAAATGAAATTTACTCTGATGAAGGTCGAATTTTCTTTGTGTGCGGAACATTTCTACATTTTTCTATTATTATTTCATTTCATTTAGTTATTTAAAAATAATAATAGTTTGAATAATGTATATATGGATAAATTCCTGACCGAAACATGTGTAAGTAAATTTGATTAAAATGTCCTATTTCATCCATTCTATAATTTCTTTCCTTTATTTATTTTTTCAACGTACTGGTAATTCAATATGGGTGTCGATAACAGCTGTGTAAACAAACACATTAGCCACTGGTCACCCGCATTTAACTTGAAACGACCATACCACTTCGCCGGTGGTTTATCAAATACTTTGAAAACTTAAAAAAAAAAAACAATTTTCTAAAAATATTTTTTCACAAAAACATTTTCTCCCGACGATGCCTTAAAGTCGAAACTAGTTGAGAACAACCCATAAATAAATGACATAAAATAAATATACCTGTTTTTTTAAAATAGTTTTCCTATTTGCTATCCTTCATTATATATATATATATATATATATATATATATATATATATATATACCAACCCCTCCGCACGAGTAGAATGGGACGCAAGATCAATTTCTTAAGCGGAGTTTAACAGGTTTGAATTCAGAGGTTTCCTTCTCCTAGTCTGGTTATCTAGCCATGGTTAAAGAGTCCTGTCCGTCCTACTATTTACCCATAGCTGGAGGGAGAGTAGTTGGATGCGTACCTTTCCCAAGGGTTTTAGTGCTATGTGAAATGCAAACAGCCTCGTCCAGGAATTTGAACTCAGATCGACGAGTCCATTTCCTCGACTCTAACCATTACATCACACGCCTCCACACACACACACACACACACACACACACATATATATAAGCTTAAAAGCCACACATCTGCTGACAATTAAGTAAGCTACTGATATTCTGGATTTTTGGATTCCTAAGTTTTAAGTACTGCGATTATTTTTCGCGATTTTTTGTTGCACGATTTTTGTTTGTGACAATTCTTTTTGTAAGATAACAATTTTTTTAACTTAGAAATAAAATTGGTAATAATACCTACGTACATTAAATTGTCTTTAAATTAAGTGGCAGTAGAAGAATTAGCGTTGAACTTTTAAAAGGAAAACTTGAATATTAATGCAATACTTAAATCACGTAAGAAATCACCGAAAAATCATACACACACACACACACACACACACACACACACACACACACATATATATATATATATATATATATATATATATATATATATATATGGGAAAAATAAGAGTAAATTAATCCGACAATATGTGGAGAAAGGTAGACAAACATGGGATGTTGTACAAGATGGATGTTTATTGTAGGTAGTGATGTCGACGTTATAGCGTTTCAGTTTGTTAGACCTTCTTTAGGACGTTGGATTGAGTTCTTGCTTCAACGGTGGACATTTTCATACTGGATGTTATTCAAAATTGATGTTTATTCACGACGGCTTACGTCATGAATAAACATCCATTTTGTACAACATCCTGCATTTGTCTACCTTTCTTCATATATATATATATATATATATATATATATATATATTACGGATTTTTGCCAATCCACGAAGCAAATAAATTACTTCTGGTTTAATAAAAATCGATTTAAAAAGTGCTCAATAAAAAGAGCTAAAACTTAATTAAAATTTAGGAATCCAAAATATCAGGATTGCGGGTCCAGATTCAACCTGAAATGATCCTAATTTGCTCCAAAATGGTATGATATGTTGGGATACGGCTTCTAGGAATAAAGATCAATAAATGTAACAAGCTGATCTTCGTATATATATATATATATATATATATATATATATATCGGAGCGGCCTAATATCGGTATCAGCCAGACAGTGAGGGAGTCTATCCCCTTTTCATTAGCGCTAGACCAAGGAGATTATTTTAGCATCTGAGGTGGAGCGACACACCTACCATCAGCTCCTCCCTTTACCGCACATATCCCTGTGCTACACATACGCTGAGTTGGCGAAGGCCGGTATCGAACCAGGCACCTTATGATTCCTAGCCGAACGCTCTACCGACCGAGCTAAACCGGCCCATGTTAAGAAAATGACAAGAAATAGTGTGCTGGAATCAAACATGTGTGTATTTATTTAGGATATAAGATAAATATCATAGGTAAGATTTATAAACCTTTCAGAGATATTTATTCTCACTCAAATGATCCCATCTATCGTGACACCATAAATTTTGCTTGTAAAGATAATCAGTCGTGTTTGAACTTCAACTGCATTTGAAACCAATATACTTCGGCTACTTTTTAGATTTTCTTATCAGCCCCACTGACGTTATTGCTACTCCATCAGCCCTTATCTTTAATATTTATTTTCTCTAACAAAGTATATAGTTTTGGCGGGATTGAAAACGAAGACAATTTCAAAAATTGGACAGTCGTTCTATTTGTTTTGTATCTGTCGATATATTTCGGTTAAAAAGGAAAAGGAATTGTCAACTACATTACTGCCGCATCTGAAGATTCTGCAATAATGCGGTTGAAATAAATTATTGTAATTAAGCAAATTTAAAGTTTTTTCCTTCATTTATTGAATATTTTATTCTGTCCGTCCATTCACTGGCACTAGGCACATTGAGCCCTCATTATAGTTTACCTGCACCATTTTGGTTAAACCACACATGGAAAGAACTAACTAATATATATATATATATATATACTTATATTAACAGCTCTAGACTGACCGTAATTTTAAGAGGGTATTACAGTTTAAAGAATTAAATATATGTAAAGATAAATATAATTATTATAGGTATATTACAATATTTAAACTTGTTACCATAAAAGTATTCACCTTGAACGTATTCCTCTTGGAAACAAAGTAAAAATATGAACTTAGTTAACTAGTGAAGGGGTTTCTTTGTGATATCTTCAATTCAAAACACATACCATGTAATAAAATAAATTTTTAAAAAGAAGTAATAAGTTATTTATAACATAATAACATTTATTTTATTACATGGTATGTGTTTTGAATTTAAGATATCACAAAGAAACCCCTTCACTAGTTAACTAAGTTCATATTTTTACTTTGTTTCCAAGAGGAATACGTTCAAGGTGAACACTTTTATGGTAACAAGTTTAAATATTGTAATATACCTATAATAATTATATTTATCTTTGCATATAGTTAATTCTTTAAACCGTAATACCCTCTAAAATTACGGTCAGTCTAGAGCTATAATATAAGCAAAAATAACACTTTGTCTTTTGTAATTTAAATATTTAATTTATATATATATATATATATATATATATATATATATATATATATATATATATATACTGTTTTTTTTTTTTCAAAAGTATTGATGTCATTTGAGATGTACAGGATATTATAGAGAAATTGATATAATTTCGTAATCTAAAAACTTGACAAATTCTCGTCAATATGTAGAATATGTAGAAAAAAATAGTAAAGTCTATGTTTAATGTTTAAATGCGTTTTCCTTTCCAGTGAATGGCATTTATATACATGAAAAGAAAAACAAATATTTATTCATTTCTACACATGCTGTTAAAATTTGAGATCATTTATACGAGAATTGGTAAAAGGAAATTGAGTTCTTATCCTATTCTATACTTGAAAAATATTGTTTTCTCTATGGCTTCTTGTTTATCTTCGTTATATCAAAAAGGATAAAAAAAAAAACAGGTTTAGCGCGAATAATGACCCCGTAAAATTATCAGATGATAGAAAAATAACTAGAAAGCATAAAGATGATAACGGAAAGAAAAAATAATAAGTAGAAAGAGTAAAGAAATGATAGAAATCATTTCTTTACTCTTTCTACTTATTTTTTATCTGTACAATTAGAAAATTAAAAGATAACTTAAAATAACGTTACAATTAAAAGATAACTTATTTGTTATCTGTACATTTCCTACTAATTTTTCCTTTCTAGGAAAAATTAGTAGGAAACATTGTACAGATAACAATGAAGATGAGGACAATAGTCTGAATAATACAAATAATACTAATTATCAAGCCTCATCTAAAAAAATTCAGAGAAATAAGTCGGAAGAGAAAAGATGACGGAAAGAAACAAATATATATTCAGTTTCAGATTGGATTCAGAATTGATTCTTTAACAGCAAATTTATTGCTATGATCAAAATCTCGCTATGTTGTATCGTTTTTGCTGGGTTACGCTTACATAAAAAAACAATGTGAATTTTAGTAATATAGAGATAAATCGATATTCCCTAACTCAATGTAACAACTATTCTGAGGCAGAAATTTCGGTTCCTTTATTAAATAGCACATCAAACTTCGTGGGTTATCTAAGACATCCTTGCATAAGTACAGTAATGGAACTATTGAACCCATAGCTTGGAATTAAGTTACGTATCTGTAAATAATGAATATCTACATGCTTGCCTATATTGTATTACTAATATATATATATATATATATATATATATATATATATATATATATATGGGAGAAATAAGAGGAAATTAATCCGACAATATGTGGAGAAAGGTAGACAAACATGGGATGTTGTACAAGATGGATGTTTATTATAGGGAGTGATGTCGACATTATAGCGTTTCAGTCTGTTACACTTCTTTAGGACGTTGGATTGAGTTCTTGCTTCAACGGTGGACATTTTCATACAAGTGAGTTAAGCCGTCGTGAATAAACATACATTTTGTACAACATCCCGTGTTTATCTATCTTTCTTCATATATATATATATATATATATATATATATATATATATATATATATATATATAAGCTCCTCTCTCGATGAGTCCGGAGTAAAAACAAGCTCTGAAGATGATTTTTAAAAATCGAAATATTGTTTAATATTAGCTATGAATATGATATAAAATATTTTCACTTTAATAGCATTGTGTGTTTTCAAATTAGATTTTTCACTTGCACCATTGTTTGAGGAAATAACATCAAAGATCGTTGTGTGTTAATATACTGAATACTGATACTAAAAATTAGATCTTTTACTTGCACCATTGTTTGAGGAAATAACATCAAAGATCGTTGTGTGTTAATATACTGAATACTGATACTAAAAATTAGATCTTTTACTTGCACCATTGTTTGAGGAAATAGCATCAAAGATCGTTGTGTGTTAATATACTGAATACTGATACTCAAAATTAGATCTTTTACTTGCACCATTGTTTGAAGAAATAATATAAAATATTGTCTACTAAAACGCTCTAAAAATCCTTGTTTTCGCAAAATTTAGCCTTTAGAAAATGAGGATTTTTAGGGCATTTTAGTAGACGATCTTTGATGCTATTTCACCAAACAAGGGTGCAAGTAAAAGATCTAATTTTTGGTATCAGTATTCACTATACTAACACACAACTTTCGCATAGATGGACAATTTGATATTTTTTAAAAAGTGAAAAATCGACCTACCCTAGTGCACATAAAATCATAGAAAATAAAGATATCGCTTTCGCATAAGCTTTACTAGATTTGAATAATACATCAATAGTGAAGTATGCAATCACGCCCACCCTCGTTTAGCAAATAAGCTTCGATAAATGCGATCATTTTTATTGCTACGCTTTGATCTTATTGTTAACCAACTTGAATAAATTTCACGAGTTTTACGTTGACTAAAATGGCGGCTGTGAACGCGGAAATCCAGATCAATTGAGTTACGTGCAGTGATCAGCAAGGGACTGGTTTAGCTAAGTCGGTAGAGCATTCGCCTAAGAACAACGAGGTTACTGTTTCGATACTGGTCCTAGCCAATTCAGCGTTTGAATAGCACAGCTTGGATCTGTGCAGTAAAATGGGGAGCTGATGGTAGGTGTGGTGCTTCATCTCCAACGCAAAAAAACAATTTCCCTGGTTTAGCGCCAGTGAAAAGGAGATATACTCCCTCACTGCTCGGCTGATACCGACAATAGGCCATTCTGCCTACTTTACTACGACAAAAATTGCCCGTTACTATTTTGTCTTCAAAAAGTTCCTAAATCTCTGTATTTTCTACTTGTACCATCAGGCAAAAATGCTTTCCAAAGCTCTAGGGTAATAGCTTCCCTTAGTATAGTCATGTTGGGGGTAATGGAAAGAAAAGATTCCCTCGACCGTTGTATTGACAAGTAAATAAAGATATATAATACTTTTGGATGTGATGAAATGGTTATCGTCGTTTTATCTATCTATCTATCTATCTCTATCTATCTCTGTTCATATCTATCTATCTATCTATCTATCTATCTATCTATCTATCTATCTATCTATCTATCTCTGTTCATATCTATCTATCTATCTCTGTTCATATCTATCTATCTATCTATCTATCTATCTATCTATCTATCTATCTATCTATCTATCTATCTATCTATCTATCTATCTATCTATCTATCTATCTATCTATCTCTATATCTAATCTGTTCATATCTATCTATCTATCTATCTATCTATCAATCTATCTATATCTATCTATCTATCTATCTATCTAATCTATTCATATCTATCTATCTATCTAATCTGTTCATATCTATCTATGTTCATATCTATCTATCTATCAATCTGTTCATATCTATCTATCTATCTATCTATCTATCTATCTATCTATCTATCTATCTATCTATCGCTTTATATATCAGAAAAAGTAATACTTGAATGTGTGCAAATATACATATATACAAGGTTCTGTCAAAATATTGTCTCGTTTTCATTTTAAAAACGAATTAAAATTAATTAAATCGATTATTTAAGGTAAAGTTGAATAGTAACATAATCAGCATCAGTAAAAAAAAAGCAAAATGATATTACATATGTAATTTATTTTTAATAGATTTTAAACCATTTCTTTCATTAAATATTTTGTAAACATGGACGCTTTTTTTATGTATTTAGGAACTAAAAAACACATTATTTAGGATTTTAAGGCTTATAACAGATTCTGCTTAGAAATAAAAAAAACAAAAAAAAACAAAAAAAAACAAAAAAACAAACTGAAAACTAAAAACAAACAAAAAAACATTAGATATACTCTGTACAGAAAATTAATAACTTTTAAATGAAATATCTTTTTCTTTTTGGTATAAACACGCAGAAAAAAAAGACGCTCTAAAAATTCTTGTGCGTTGCGTTTTGTTAACCAAGAAAAAATGACAAGGAGAAAATATTACGTGACCTCCTCTCCTATGGTGGATCTACGTTGATGAAAAAAATATTTTAAAAAATCTGATTTTGATAAGATTTCTGTGTTGATTTATTAATCAACGAATTTAAAAAAAATACTGAATCATTTCAATCAAAGTGATTCAGTTGAAATAAATCGAAATTCTTTCAAATAAATATTATTATTAACGACATACGTACTAGCGTCTAAAACAACAATTTATATATCTAATTAATAGATAAAATTCTTTTCCCTCCTTCTGTGCCAAGCTTTTGGTAAAACAACAGGAATCTTCACACAAGGACAGATGGTAATCTGTTCAATCTCAGCCGTCTAAAAGCCAAAAACAAAGGTCAAGCAATTTGTTTATTCAGGACATGCTATTTACTGATGACGCAGCAGTGGTAGCACATTTCCAGGAGCACCTGCAAACACTCGTGGTCCAGTTCACCCAAGCCTGCCAGGACTTCGGCCTGACCATTAGAATAAACAAAACCAAGACGATGTGTCAGGGAACTGTAAATCCTCCCTCCATCACCATCAACAGCTACACCCTAGAAGCCGTAAACACCTTCACCTGCTTTATTTTTGTTATCTAATATTTTTTGGAGAAAACTCAATTGAAAAGTTAAGCCCCAACCTTTTAAACAGAACAAATATAGATGTATATTTTTTTTCACTTATAATTGGCAATTATAAAAAAAATCTCCAAATATTTTTATTTATTTATTTATTTTTTGCATTTAATTTTCGGTACTTATTTTCTACCAGAGTAGCTCCCTTATTTAAAAAAAATTCTATTCACCCACCTTTTAAAAATTATTTATACTGGAATTAGTTTCGAAATTATATAACCCCACCGATATTTTGCGCACCAAAAATAAGAAGAGGAGTCAAAGTTAAGTGACCTGAAAAAAAAAATCAGAAAGTTTTGGAATAAAATAACTAATGCATAATAAAATTGACGCATTGATAAATCAACACTGAAAATTTAATCAAAATCGGAGAATTCCCTGATTTTTGGTAAATCTTTTTCAATCGGGGGTGGGGTCTGTGAATTCATTTTGTAAAATACGCATATGACGTGACTTTTAGCAGACCCTAATATATACATGCAAATAAGCGTATAACTATGAATAAAAATTAGTTATTAAATGATATTGTTACAAATAGATGCATAACATTAAAAGCGTAATGACTGCATATATATTACGCATTAAGGCTTGTAGTTAACTATTACTATTATAATGAGTCAGTTTAACATTGGCTGCTCCAGTTATACATTCTAGTAAATTAGGAAACTGTTTGCTAAGCTTAGCTTAATTTAGCATAAAGCCTAAGCATGAGGCATCAAGTGAAACGAACTCTCAAATAAAGGCTAGCGAATTTATTTCGGGGGCTCAGTGTTAGATTTTACCAACTGAAATAGTTACTTCAGCATATAAGGTAGGTAGACCCAAAATTGGCCTAAAATGCGTTTTAAACAAAATGAATTTAGCCCCCGCCTACAGAAAATAATTTACCAAAAATCAGGGAATTATCGGATTTTTCATGAAATTTTCAGTGTTTATTTATCAATGAATGATCTTTATAATGCATTATTTATTTTATTTCAAAACTTCCTGATTTTTTTCAGGTCACTTAATTTTGACCCCCCTTACTTTGGGAGTGGAAAATATCGGCGAGTTGGTCCTTGATTGATACTAATTACAGTAGAAATAAAAAGATAAAAGACCAAAGTTGTAAATAGACCTACATGGTAATCAGTAGTTCTGGTAACGCGACATAGGCAGTAGTTTTTTTAGCAATACCCAATTTGTCGTTTACTACGAATTTTAAAAACGAATTAAAATTAATTAAATCTACTATTTAAGGTCAGACTTTTGTTTATTTACAACTTCGGTCTTTTAGTACGCGACGACCACTAACGCTATAAGAAATGGTGCGTATTTCGTTTTCCTTTTGTCTTTGTTTCTTTGTATCATTTTGTTCTGTAAAGTAAACAAAAGTGTAGCCACGTATTGTATTGACACACACATCAGCACTGATGCAGAACGAGATAGTGATGGAGGTAATTTGATCATGGTGGATTTGGCATGAAAAAATGTATATCACGTTACAGTTTTAAAAATGTCAATAAAAGGGTCAAAATAGTAAGTTCAAAGGTCGACGAAAATATAATTTTATTCAAGCTAACAATTAATATAAATTGATGCCCCAAAATTTGGTCTTCAATCGAATTTGTTAATAGCAATTGACAACATCGAATCTCTTTCTCTCTCTTCTTTGAACAATCTTGGGTTGTAAGTCGACCAGCCTTGTCTTTCTACCCTCTACACCTCTGTAAAACGTATACTGGCTGAAGACCCCATAACAGCTGGAAGGGTTCAATTGATTTTGTAACCCTATCATTCTTACTATTTGGATGGATCAACATTTCTGTGTTTTTGTATACAACATCCCTGTGCACTATACTTACGTTTCAATCAAAACTTTCGTAAGTTTAACTCTTTTGTTCTTTAAATCTTAAGGAATTGATTCAAGGACGAAGTGGAAACGATCGATCGGCCTGGAGAGAATTATTGCAATTGGCACTGTAACCAAGATAAGACCCTTGGAGTGACCACTGGTCACAACGTTATAATTAGTGACAAGACCACGGAACACTAAAGTGAACGAAACCTGATGAACAGAACCAGAAACGTCGAGACAGTACAAAACATTGTGGACGGACCCTAACAACAGACTAATCACCCCAAACAGGACAGAAGACCCTCGGGTAAAATAAACAGCATAAAGTTTACATATAAGAAAATACTTTATCTTTAAAAGACCCAAAGGACCCTTTTTTTAGCACAAAAGGAGCACTTTTCAACCCGGAAAGTAAAAGTAATCAAAAAACAAAAAACAAAAAAACAAAACAAAACAAAACAACAAAAAAAAAAGAAAGAAAGAAAAACAAAGAAAAAAGAAAACAAAATAAAACACCTCAACAAATCAAGAGATCACGGATAAGGTAGACCGAGATATTTTTTCTCTTTACCGCACGCTCAGTTGGTAGTTGTAGTTTAAGTAACTATGGCTGACAAAAGAACCAGGGTAGATAGCCAGCCTACCAAAATTCCCTTTGATGCTATGTCCAAACTGCGAATTTATGGATCGAAGCCTGTCGACGGTCTTAATCTGCTGGAAATGCGGGCATAGGGGACATAAAAAATATCAGTGTCCCATAAAAGAGAGAGTACTCCCAAATGCGTATGATGCCATATCCAAACAGCGACTTGACGGGTCGAGCCTGTCGGCGTGTATGGACTAATCTGCCGGGAATGCGGGCATAGGGGTCATATGAAAAACCAGTGTCCCACAAAAGAAAAAGTACTCCCAAATGCGTATCTTGCCATGTCAAAAGAGCGCATTGATGGATCAAAGATCCCTGTATTTACGGGTAAAGTTTCCGAGTTGAAGTCATGGTTGACGGCCCTAAAGGAAAAGGCTCGTATTCACAAACTGAATGATCCAGAGATGATAAACATGGCCAATGATTATTCGAGTGGGGTTGGATCAGAATGGATGAAGTTGTACCTGAAAGAAAATAGGTATGGGACGTGGATTGATCTAGAGAAGCAGTTAAATAATCATTACAAGGACTTCGGAAGTACAGCCAAGGATTCACCTGAAGCGGAACATTGTACGGAGCATCAAATAAAAAAGGGAGAAAAAGAGATAATTTGCAATTATTGTCGAATGAAGGGGCACATTAGTAAAAATTGTCCCTCCACAGATGAGGATTGGGAGAAAGAGGCTGATGAATCGAGACCTCATTGGTCCATATGGAAACAGTTTTTTGTGCCCAATCCCAGCAAAAACAGGCTGATCGACCAGGAATGCAGCCAGATGGATAATAAAAAAGAGCAGTGTCTAACTAAAGAAGGCCTACCCACAAATGCGTATGATTTGGACAAAACAAGATGTGTAACCTGCAATCGGTTGGGCCATAGGGCAAAGCAATGCCTCTATCCATCCTGGGATAGACTAAAGCCTCCACAGAATCAAGGAAACAATACAAGAAAGAAACAACGCAAAGGTAACGGCAACGCCAGAATGTCATCTTAGAGAATCTAATTAAGGTGGTGTATTGGAATGGAATTCATCTCTTCTTTCCAACAATTTTCGATAAAGACTATTACCGGCCAATATACCAGTCAAAGAAAAAAAAGAAAGAAAGAAAAAAAAAAGAAAGAAAAAAGGACGATGCAAGTAAGTCTGTCTATCTAACAACTGAAATGGATTTCAAAGTGGCTTTAATTGTGCCTCAAGAAACAGCCACTTCAGATACAGTAATATTATTATTTGCTTGATGATTTATTATTTAAAAAAGTCATCGGGGCGGTCTAAAGTCGGTATCAGCCAATCAGCGAGGGAGTCTATCCCCTTTTCACTAGCGCTAGACCAAGGAGATTGTTTTGGCATCTGAGGTGGAGCGCCACACCTACCATCATCTCCTTACTTTACCGGACAGATCCCTGTGCTACTCACACACCGAGTTGGCGAGGACCGGAATCGAACTAAGAACCATGTGGTTTCTATCCGAACGCTTTACCGACTGAGCTAACCCGGACCAATTTATTATTTAGTGTGTCATATCACATGCTAATTCCTTTGGCACTGACACACAAAAAAAGAGAATATACATACATACACACGTATGTATATATGTCAAATTAACTGTACTCAACTTAAAAAAAACAAAAAACATTTGTGTTGCATCCTGTCTGTACGACGAACGGATCGGGTAAATAACTACTCGTAAAACGACTGGTGTGTACGGACAAATGAGTGGCAACTAGATCACTTGTATTCATCCCCTATGAATGGGAAGAATAAAGGTCTAAATCCCGAAGAATACAATCGACCAAAATCAAACAACATATCCATTGGAGTGTGAAGAGATTATAAATACCGAACTCTGGACTGATATGTAAAAAAAAAAAAAAAAAAAAAAAAAAAAAAAAAAAGAAAAAGAAAACGAACTTGATTTATAATCTACCGTCTTTTTTCTTGAAGAGATTCGAAACTGACTTGACTCACAAAAGGCTATTGTAGACTTTTTACTAAGACTATTTAATACCCTTGTGAGTCCTGGTAAATGAAAAAAAAAATCATCGCCTCACACGAACAATGGCTATTTTAGAATTTTAACTATTGAAAAATCACTTAAATTTTATTGATAAATCATACAACTAATTATTTCTTATTGATTTATCTTTTATTTTTAATTTTTATTTTCATCTATTTTCTATTTTTATATATTTTTTTATTCTTATTTTCATATATTTTTACGTTAAGTTTATTTTCTTATCTTAATATTAG
Organism: Doryteuthis pealeii; assembly: GCA_023376005.1. Taxonomy (NCBI): domain Eukaryota; kingdom Metazoa; phylum Mollusca; class Cephalopoda; order Myopsida; family Loliginidae; genus Doryteuthis; species Doryteuthis pealeii. The sequence goes on from CM042137.1 coordinate 13,725,805, forward strand.
GTTTTTAATTAGGGCTACCAAAATTATTCAAAATTATAAACTTTTAAAGCACACACACATACACACACAAACACACACACACCACCACCACCATCACACACACACACGCACACCACACACACACACACACACACACACACACACACACACATATATATATATATATATATATATATATATAAAAAATATAAGGTGAAAGGGAAAATGTTTGAATGTTTTAGTTTACAGATAATAAATATAAATATGAACTCTTTACATGTCTTCAGTTTTTGTTATTTTTTCTTTTATTTTTAAAAAAATGTTTGAATAAATCTGTTGTTAACCACAATATCGGTGAAGGAAGAACCCTCGATGATACTGTTTAAATTTCATTTCGCGAAAGTAATGAATCCATCTCTTATCCCCCCCCCCCACCTCCAGCAATAATAGTGGTACAAACTGGGATTTTCAGATGTCGCAACCAAACTAGGAGAAGGAAAACTCTAAATTCAAAAAGCTGTAAGTAAAAAGAAAAAAAAAAGAAAGAAAGAATGTAGAGTGGGCTATTGCCGGTATCAGCCATACAGCAAGGGAGTCTATCCCCTTTTCACTAGACCAGGGAGATTGTTTTTGCGTTTGAGGTGGAGCGCCACGCCTATCACCAGCTCCCCACTTTACTGCACAGATCCTTGTGCTACTCATACGCTGAGTTATTTCAGACAGCGAGGGAGTCTATCCCTTGTCACTAGCGCTAGTCCCGGGAGACTCTTTTGCTGAGATGGAGCGGCACACATATCATCAGTTCCCACAAACTTGTCAGATTATCCAAGCTATGCTACTCATCCGCTGAGTTGGCAGGGACCGGTATCGAACCCGGAACCTTATGATTCCTCTAAACATTAAATTCCATTATATTTTACGTTTTTAATGGTAAACCTAAAACTAATAGATTCGAAATTTCTCTGAATTTTTTTTTTTTTAGATGAGGCTTGATAATTTGTATTATTTGTATTATTCGAACTATTGTCCTCATCTTTATTGTTATCTGTACAACGTTTCTGCCGATGTGCCCTCCGGCCTTCTTCAGATATTTCTTGTCGTAATCGGGAGCCATCACGGAACTTTGAACCCAATAAAATTGAATAAAGGGTTGGGTCCAAAGTTCAGTGATCGCTCCAGATTTGATATTTGTTTTAAATGCCTTAAAGAAAATCAGTAAAGCCAAATTACTCATCTTTTAATTTTAGCAATTCCATGATGACATTTCTATGACAACGAGGAACTGTGCGAACTTACCCACTCCTTCATTTTCCTCACTAACAATGGGTACCAAAAGGATTAAATTACACTTATAAGTCATCTCGTACGTTATCTCCGATCTGTCGGTGCCACACTACACAACAATAATATTAACATCCGGTTTCTTTTAATTGTTTTAAAAAGTATTACCAATTATTATTATTAACTAGCACAGCTACCAGACGTTACCCTGCATTTAAAAAGTTGAAAATAAATCTCTTAACTATATTTATCTATAGATTAATAAAAATTCTTTTTTTAAAAATATATATTTGTTTTATTGTTTATTCTTTTATTCTTTTTATATTATTGCTTTTCAGTTGTTTATTCTTATTATTTTTTATTATTTCTTTAATTTATCAATTATTATGTTTTATCCTTTATTGATTTGTTTTATTTTCTAATCATTTAAAAATCCTTTTTTGATATAATATTGATTTATACCTTTATATTTTTATTAATCTTTTCTTATTGAAAATAATATATTACACATAAAAACATGATATATATATATATATATATATATATTATATATATCTATTATAATGGAGATTGTGTGTTTTTCTGTCTGTAACCGAAACTATATTCCTACTCAAGTCACAATTCTCTTAGTTATTGACATCACATTCTCCATGATTTTATTTTATCTAAACCGCAATTATTAATAAAATTGTCTTACATTATTAATACTGTTAACTATGTCTACATACTGACAACATGCAATTATATTTATATATACAACAAAATAGCGGTTTACAGTGTGAACGGGAAGGCTAATTTGCATATTAATATTAAAAAATCGAATTTAATAAATATGTGCTAAGTGTTATTGATTTCTATCTGTTTGGTTTTATTTTAATGAATATAAGCAAAAATCTCTTCAATGAATCTTAAATGAAATCCATTAACAAGAAAAAATAACTGTCATTTTATTATTTACTTCCTCTTTTAACTAAATACTTAAATTAGAAAAAAAATAAGAATGAAAGACGAGAGTGATGGAAGAGTAAGTTTCAGTTGTTCCATTTTTTATTATACTCCTTCTGTTTCAAATCTTTTATTATACTCACTCTGTTTCAAATCTTTTTTATCTGTATTCTTATTTAGTTTCATTAGCCTTTCTAATTTAATACAATATTTTATTACATTAAAACTTAAATACTTGCACCCGGAGGGTGCATATATTTGCTAGTATATATATAATATATATATATATAATATATATATATATATATAAAGAGTGTCTACACTGTTTAAAGTGAACTAAGTGATCAGTGGATTAAAAACTTGTACGAAATAAAATCGAGGGCTGACATAGTTAACCATTGAAATGCGTGAAATAACACCCACAAAACCCTAAACTTTACATTGGTGCTTGGTATTTAAACTATTTTCGAGTTTATACAACATATAAATCACTCTCTTCTCCAACAATACGAAAATCACATTTTGTTCATCCATCTACTACTTTTAAATTTGCTCATTTCAGTTCAGTTGGTAGAGCACCAGCTTAGGAATCGCAAGGTTCCTGGTTCTATACCGGTTCATTCAAAGCGCATGAGTAGCACAGATTGAATAATCTGATTTGTAAAGTGGGTAGCTGTGGCGCTTCACCTCAGCAAAAAATCTTCCTGGTTTAACGCTAGCGAAAAGGGGATAGGTTCCCTCACAGTCCGGTTGATATCAATAATGGGTCACATCACCAACTTTAATTTTAAGTGTATATGAATATTTACTCAATTTTTAGCAAATCCCTGTCGGTGGGGCTTAGAATATTCCGACTATATCCCCTTCAGAGTGGCGAGTAGGAATACTTGATATCGTAACTTTGTGCAAAAAACTCTTAAGAAACAGCTACACAAAAAACGTAAATATAAATGTAAAATGAACGCGATTCCTTAACCTCTAGACACAACATAGCTCTAGGCGGGTTGGTATGCCGATAAAATCAATCAATATGTGATGGTTAGAAAACTCGACTTGCAAACCAAATTAAATGGAGCTCGATCAAGAATATATGCGGTTTTGAGCCAGATCTAAGCTGTGTTTACTTAAAAAAAAAAAGACTTACGGTCAAGTCACACTAAAAACATAAATTTTCGTCAGACGACCAAAGATGAACCAGCTTAGTACTTAGATGGCAAACTAGCATATACTATAAGCAATCTGAGGCTTATGTGTAAGATTAAGCGAAGTTAAGTAAAAAAAAAAAAACAACTATTTACTTGATTTGAATTAGTCGAGCATAGAGGTTCTCAACCGGGGGCCATAGGCCCCTCTTGGGGACCAAATAACATTTTTTGGGTCCAGGCAAACAAAAAAAAATACTTAATTATAAAAATACAATAGGACTTTTAAACATCGCTCTCTTTGCACGACCACGATGGCGATTCATGGGTGGGGGGTTGTCCCCCCTGGCAACATCTACCCCTTCGATTCAAATGGGCAGAGCTAGGATAATTGGCCGGTGCTTGAAGCGCCCCAAAGGGGGAATGTCGACGGAACCATTGCATTTATTTCCGCAAGCCATCGCATGAGCTTCGGTTAGTGCGTAGCTTTCCACGTTAAAAAGACCTTGTGTCACATCCCAGATCCGTGTGAAGTGAAGTAAATTCGTTTTAAACATTGAATGGCCATGAGGCTTCCACCAGAGTAAAATATGAATCAAAAGGATCCATAGATAATTAAAAAAAAGTTGAGAACCATTGGCTAACACACGATACCAAATAGTATTGCGTCGAGTGTGGATTGAACTCGTTAGGGCCGGTTTAGCTTAGTCGATAGAGCGTCCGCCTAGGAACCACAAGATTCCTGGTTCGATACCGACCCACGCCAACCTAGCGTATAAGTAGCACTGGGAACTGTGCGGTAAAGTAAGGTGCTGATGGTAGACGTAGAGCACCACCACAGACGCTGAAACAATCCCCTTGGTCTAGTGCGAGTGATAAGGGGATAGACTCCCTCGAGGTCTGGCTGATACCGAATTTAGGCCACCCCGACGACTTTATTTACGCAATGATCTGTTTGAATAGCTTGTTAACCATCACTGTGCGGTAGGCATTTTCTAATCTTTGCATCCACTGGTACAGTCACACTAGTAATCATTTGTTTCGACACTGCATGTGTCGTTTTTTACTCACATAGCCACGAGGGTGAATTTTAACACATTGTCAGTTTAACGTAGGTCTAACGTGGAGGCAAGACAAACATTGTTCTGTCCCAGCGACTATTGAAACGAAGATGCCAGTCTACTATAACTATCTTTCTTGGGAGGCGCACTTATTGTTATAGTTATCGTCGTCAGAAATAGAATCGGTAACCCGAGTTCAATTTCTGGATGAGGTTATTTGCGTTTCATTTAGCGCTGTTCCTGAGAAAGGTATGAATCCATCTAATAGTAGTGCAGTGGGTTATTTAGTTTTCATCGTTCTCTTTGCACGACCACGATGGCGATTCGTAGGGGGGGGGTTGTCCCCCCTGGCAACATCTACCCCTTCGATTCAAATTGGCAGAGCTGGGATAATTGCCCGGTGCTTGAAGCGTCCTAAAAGGGGAATGTCGACGGAACCATTGCATTTATTTCCACAAGCCATCGCATGAGCTTCGGTTAGTGCGTAGCTTTCCACGTTAAAAAGACCTTGTGTCACATCCCAGACCAGGGTGAAGTTTAGTTTTCATAAGACAATCGATATAGGAGCCCCCACACCCAAAAACTGAATTAAAACCAGCATTTCCTTCGCTTAAAAAAATTAACCTTATGTCACATCCTGTCCATGGTGGTGTAGAATAAGCATCATACTAGTAGAAACAACTGCTGGATTTTTTGCATATAGATGTTTGGTTGTTTTTCTTCTAACTACAAATTTAACAGGCAGCCAACCGCGACACACAAGGGAAGCCAGATCGGCTATCGCTCAAGTAAGTTCTGAAAATGGCATCCAGTGCACAGACAAAGCATATGATAGGGATACCCATTTTTTTCATCTGCTTTTCATTTAAGGTCAAATTTTTGTCTAAGTCGAAAAGTAGTATCATAATGAGCATCAGTAAAAAAAGGCAAAATAATATTACACATGTAATTTATTTTTAATACATTTAAAATCTGTGTTTTTACAATACAAATTTAATGTAATGTATTAATAACCTGCTCTTCGGGGTGGGGTCCGGTGGCTTCGACCATTGGACGTATGTTATTAATTAACGGCATCATCCCAGCCCCCCCCCCCGGTAACACTTGCCTCCTTGATTTAAAGGGGAACGGCTGGCCCACTCCCAGTTCCTGATACGCCCCTCTTGAGGTGAATGCCGACGGGATTGACGCATTTTTTGCAACCGTCATCCCATGAGCTTCGTGGTTCCACATTAAAAAACCTTGTGTCATACCCACATATGTGGGATGCGAGGTTAATATGTCTATCAATCTGTCTGTTTATATCTATCTATCTATCTATCTATTCATATGTCTGCTCATGCCTATCTATCTATCTATCTATCTATTCATATGTCTGCTCATGCCTATCTATTATATCATCTATCTATCTATCTATTCATGTCTGCTCATGCGTATCTATATCTATCTATCTATCTATCTATCTATCTCATATGCCTATCTGTTTATATCTATCTATCTATCTATCTATCATATGTCTGCTCATGCCTATCTATCTATCTATCTATCTATCTATCTATTCATATGTCTGCTCATGCCTATCTATATATCTATCTATCTATCTATTCATATGTCTGCTCATGCCTATCTATCTATCTATCTATCTATCTATCTTTAGTGCATACATTTATGCACTAAAAAACCCTCGTTTTCTAAAGGCTAAATTTTGCGAAAACGAGGATTTTAGTGCATTTTAGTAGACGATCTTTGATGCTATTTCCTCAAACAATGGTGCAGAAAAGATCTAATTTTTGGTATCAGTATTCAGTATACTAACACACAACTTTTGCATAGATGGACAATTTGATATTTTTTTTAAAAGTGAAAAATCGACCAACCCTACTGTCAAGGATGCTTACTCGCTTGGTTGCTACCACCAAAGTGACACTCCCTGTCAGTTTAATCACAGCCAAAACCCAAAGGAATAAATAAACAAACAGTTAAAGTAAAAGAGTTTGATGTTACCAAGATAATGAACATCACATCAATCAGTAATGTCACAATATTGGTGTCATGTTTGTTAATGTAATATTTGATTGTCATTATCTCCTCTGATGGCTTTAATTGAATTGAACTAAATAATAGATCACTAAGTAGGCTTGAACCTATTCTAGTAGTGACCAGGTTTGAATTCAGAGTTTTTCGAGACTGTTTGCCTAACCAAGGTTAAAGAGCCCAGTGAAATAGATCACTAAGTAGGCCTGAACCTATTCTAGTAGTGACAGGTTTGAATTCAGAGTTTTCTTCTCCTAGACTGGTTGCCTAACCAAAAAGAGCCCAGTAAATAGATCACTAAGTAGGCCTGAACCTATTCTAGTAGTGACCAGGTTTGAATTCAGAGTTTTTCTTCTAGACTGGTTGCATACCAAGGTTAAGAGCCTAGTCTGCCTTACTATTTACCATAGCTGTAGGGAGAATAGTTGGATTCATACCTTTCCCAAGGGTATTAGCGCTATGTGAACTGTGGCTTTGTCCAGGAATTGAACTCGGGTCGACAAGTCCATTTCCTGTGACTCTAGCCAGTACACCACTGCGCTCCACCAAATTTATTTTCCTAATTTAATTCCCTAATTTATTTTTTTTTTCTTTCTTTCTTTCTTCCAGTCTGTTCATATCTATCTATCTATCTATCTATCTATTATGGTCAAGTCACGTTGAAAGCCCCAGTTCCCGCTAGATCCCCGAGGTTAAGTAACAATGAGCCTGTTCAATACTTAATTGGATGAACAATTTAGGAAAAACAGGTATTGTGAGCAATCTGAGTCCTTTGTATTATTTGGATTATTCGGACTATTGCTCTCATCTTTATTGTCCGAATAATCCAAATAATACAAATTATCAAGCCTCATCTCAAAAATTCAAAGACACTAAAAATGACTTGATTCAGCATTAAATGACCCGAAATGGGTTGATATGCCGTTAAATAACCAACAAACCATCTTCTGTAAAATTCACATAGTTTGCATTTCTTAGCTATCAAAAATTTGATGACAGACCTCTGTTCAAGCCTGAAGCACTCTGATTTGCCATTATTTTTAATAGCCGCGAACCATATCAAAACAATATTAAAATAAGTTTTGCTATAAACCAATCCCAAACAATGCAGAATTTTAAAGTAAGTAAAGTCGTCAGGGTGTAAAGTCGGTATCAGCTATACAGCGATGGAGTCTATCCCCTTTTCATTAGTGCTAGACCAAGCAGTTTGTTTTGGTGTCTGAGGTGTAGCGCCACACCTACCATCAGCTCCCCACTTTATCGCACAGATCCCTATGCTACTCATACGCTGAGTTGGCGAGGGCCGGTATCGAAAATTATTTTGCTATTTAAAAAAAAATCTCCTTATTTATTGAATGACACTCCTATTTCAGAATGGAGATAAATCCCATTATCTAAGAAGAATTCTTAACGTTTTCGGTTCAACATTTGCAGAGACAATTTTTTTAGAACTAACATTTTTGTTTTTGTTTTAATTAATAACTTCTTTAGATAGAATAACCTTCAATTGCTCTTGAGATCCAAACGTATTTTCAGCACAAAGTAAATTTTTGTTTTTAGAGCAGGAACAGAAATGTACAAACAGTATTATGTGACAATGATTTCTTACAGAAATCAACTGCTAGTATTAAATAGACATTTCGTTGGGCCGTATATACCCCACGAGGATCGGAAGGTTATTTATAGATGGATGATGGAAAAAACACTAAGTATTATTAAATTTCTTCTCCCTCTCTCAATATATATATATATATATATATATATATATATATATATATATATATATATGAGAAAGTAAATACACACGCGGTGTGTTTATGATATGTTTATTTAGCCGACAATTTTTGGGAGAATATGTGCTTAATTGAAGTCGTACCAAATTTTGAAAGTTAATTAACTTTCAAAATTAGGTACGACTTCAATTAAGCACATATTCTCCCAATATATATATATATATATATATATATATATATATATATATATATATATATATATATATATATATATATATATATTTATTTTTATTTTTATTTTTTTACTTCTAAACTCTACCGGCGTGGAAAAAATCCCAGGTAATTCAGTTTTTCAAAATAAAGAAATCTTTTCAAACTTACATCTGAGGAAAAAAAAATTTAAACACACACACACACACACACACACACACACACACACACACACATATATATATATATATATATATATATATATATATGTATATATATATATATTTGTGTGTGTGTGTGTGTGTGTGTATTATGTGTGTGTGTATTTCGGCAGCATTTTTTCATTTATACATGTGGAATTAAACAAAAGGCTGGTCTCCTTTTTAACGATTTTATTGGTGATCTTTAATCTGTAGTGAAGAAGTGGCCCAAAGAACAGTCAACAGAATTTTACGGGGCAGGGATACATGCTCTCATTCGAAGGTGGAACATTGCTATATTGCCACGGTGAATATGTAGAGAAAAAGGGATGGGATCCACAGAGAACCAGCTTCATTTTGATGTATGATACATGTTCCTGTGTTGGTAAATATACCTGTCCTAAACAAAATGGCATTACTTTTTGACTCACCCTCATATATATGTGTGTGTGTGTGTGTATTTGAGCAGCATTCTTTCATTTATACAAGTAGAATTAAACAAAAGACACATCTCCTGTTTAACAATTTTATTTTTGATCTTTTCGAGTTTTCTGGCCAACTTTTTAATATTTGGGTGGAATTCGTGTATTAGTCCACCAAAGTTCAGGTCCCGAGTACTTTTAAATGCCTATAACACCTTTCTCATCAATTCTTCTCCTTCCAGCCTCCACATTAATATTATTAAAAAAAAACTGGAACACATCACCCCTGTTAATGGCACTTCGAAATGCCGAAAGTACTCGGGACCTGAATTTGGTGGACTAATCTACGAATTCCACCCAAATATTAAAACGTTAGCCAAAAAAAATCGAAAAGATCAAAAATAAAATTGTTAAACAGATGTGTCTTTTGTTTAATTCTACACACACACACACACACACACACACATATATTTATATATATATATATATATATATATGGGTTAAATAGTAGGGCAGACTAGTATCTGAATTCAAATTCCTGAGGTCGGCCGTTGATTGGGTTTGTGGCAACCATTGATGCACCAATTCTTTCCTATTGACTGTGCCAAAAAGTGTGGATGGTCCAACACAAGCCTTCACCACTATAAACAAACCCCTGTGTGGGAGTTCATTGTGTGTATGAACCCTCATACGTCGAAAATCGACGGGAGAGTCTTTTTTAAAAAAAAAAATGTGTGTGGTGTGTGTGTGTGTGTGTGTGTGTGTGTGTGTAGAAAGGATAAATAAATAAAGGAAAGAAAATGTTGAATGGATGAAATTGACATTTTCCACATTGTCTTTCCTTTATTTATCTATCCTTTCAACATATCGTCGGATTCATTTCCATTTTCAACTTACAATGCAATTACTAATGCTAATTAGAATCCTTAATTCCTTCCCAAAATAGAAGCATCAATATAATCATGGATTACAATGCAGACCCAACAGATTCACGGATTGTCTAGTATATTATATAAAAAGTAACAGTAAATTTTCTTTTCTTGTAACTCTATCACCCACCCAACTATGTGCGCACATATGTGTACACGTTGGGTTGCTTTATATAACCACCTGGTGTGTCAATTGTTGTTAAATAGTCCATATAAATGAAAAAATAAAACGTTAGTTTGTTGAATGAATAGGGAAAATAGAGAAAACCCATGAAACGAGAGTCAGAGACCACGTGATCTCTGATATCAATAGACCAGTTGTAAGTATAGGACGGTTACACACAAAAGGGACAGAAAAAGTTGACTATGTATTGTGTTACGACTACCTTTTAATTAAAAAGAAAAAGTACAACGAGCCAAAACAAAACTAAAAAAACAAAAAACAAAAAACTGAAACACTGTATTCATGACCTATGGACTCGTTATATTATTACTACTTGAGTGTCTCTTATTTGACATGCTAATCAGATAAGGACACCTGGTTAGCAGGTCATTCTCTCAAAACATTGCGAGGGAATTTGATCCTTACTAAGTGCTTCAGTACTTTTGTCCTGTAACAGATTAAGATGATAGTGTCTTCAAAAGTAAGTAAAAGTAAAGTCGTCGGGGTAGCCTAAAGTCAGTTTCAGCCATACAGCGAGGGAGTCTATCCCCTTTTCACTATCACTAGACGAAGGAGATTGTTTGAGCGTCTGAGGTGGAGAACAACTACCATCATCTCCTCACTTTACCGCACATATCCATGTGCTACTCATACGCTGAGTTGGCGAGGGCCGGAATACGAACCAGGAACCTAGAGGTTCCCAGAAAAAAAACAATAAAAAAAACAAAACAAAAAAACAACAATAAAACAATCAAAAACAAACTAACAAAAAAACGTTTGCTAGATAATATAATTTTGTAATCTAATATCTCGATCAAATTCTTGTTCATATGATCTCAGATTTTAAACAACTGGAAATTCTTTATTTAATGTTTTTTTTTTGTTGGTTTGTTGTGTTTTCAGTCATAGAAATGCCATTTACAAGAAAAGAAAAGGCATTTAGACATTAAACATAGAATTTTGAGTTGTTCCTACACATACTGTTAAAATTTGAGATGATTTCAATGAGAATTGCTCCAGCTATTATGTACAGAGATGTAGAGAGTGTTTCAGAAAAACTGATATCATCTCGTAATCTCATCCAGGATTTGACCAATTCTCATTCAAATAATTCCACATTTTAACAACATAAATAATGTTAATATTTCTATGAGAGTAACTGTATATTAGAAAAATATAGGTATACACAATTTGTCGAAAAATCCGTGTTTTGACAAAACAAGACACACGTCTTCCTCAAAGTGAAAAAAACAAAGGGAGGTTACTTTCATTTATGTAGCTAATGTTCAGATTATCAAAGAAATCATCCTTTTAGGTAGAGACAGTGCTCGTTACGAAGGCTGTATAATGAATCGGCCGAAATGTTTCGTTGACAAAAATCAAAGACGCAAAAAATTGTTCGAAAAAAAGAAAAAAAAAAGAAAATAAATTGGAATCATCTAAGTTAAAAACGGGACTTTCTTCCAGATTTTCTATTTAAAAAAAAAATTTGATTAAACATCTGATTGAATAAATAAATTTAATTAAGCCGCTGCCAGCGGTTTACAATAGGATCGCAGAGGTGAGAGAATCGCTGTGAGCCGTTAAAAGTAGGCAAAGGGTTAAGTTAATATTTTTCAAAACGAATTGAAAACCACTTCATTCCAAGAACCCTCTTTATCTATAATTTGTGTTTTTGTCAGAGATTAAGTTTTTGCCACAGGGAATATCGGCTTCTAGTCTTTGAAGATTGTGTTATCAGAATGCAAAGAAACTTAATTCATTTTGCTATTACAAAGATGTCTCGGCAGATAGATTCGTTTCGTCGATATGGCTTCAATAAACTATAAAAAAATATTTCTTGATGGATTTATTTCAAAAGGGAGAAATAAAAAAAAAAAAAGAAAAAAAAAAAAGAAAAAAAAAAGAGAAATATCTAGACATAAATGTTCCTAGAAACGCACTACCCCTTCCACTCGTCTGCACATGCGTACTACAGAGAAATATTATTTTGTAGACGTGGAATAGCATGAGGGCCTGAACTGTCTTTTCTTCATCTCTATTTTTATGTATATATATGCATTTAAATCCAGAACGTTGCAATACTCCACTTTGGCCCTATCTTGGGCTAGACGGGTGGTCGGAGAGCCCCCCTCCGATCAATCGGCTGGTCACGTCAAGCCCTAGCATCTATATGATTTTCCCAACTCTACTGCCCTTATGGCAAGCCCCAACCCCTTTTTATCATATGGGTGCTAGAAGGCGGTGACTGAGGGTCTACATGTCCTGGGAATGACATTAAACTCTATCTGATGGTGAGGTTTGGGGAATGTGGAGCACCCCTTCATCACCATTGCTCCCTGGTTCACTCTGACCCGGAGTGATAGTACCTGTTAGGGTCCCATCTATGGGTTAAATAGAAAAACATGAGTTGATAAACAAAATTGTATTATCCATTAAGAATTAATTTATTTCAAAACTTTATCGGCATTGAATAACCCACTGAGGTTGATATGCAGTAAAACAAAACAAACCAAACCAGAACGTTATAATCTTACAAGTCATGCAGTTCTTAGAGGGAATTTAACCACGCAAAAAGTATCCACATAAGAACAAAACATATTTGTTTTTTTTTGCAAAATTCTTAAAGATTTTTTGTAGGTGGGGTAATATTTACAATGAAATTATAATGCTAAATTGAATGCTTAATCTGTTAATACAAGCAGCCGACTACAAGAAACTTTCTTTTCCATCCGACATACAGAAGTATATAAATAATCATATACTCGCGAAAACACACACACACACACACACACACACACACACACACACACACACACACACACACACACACAAGGAATGCATTTCTCGATGTCCACCTCTAATACCATGGTGCCATAGACAATTCTAAGTACGCACATTTAATATTCCTGTGCTGCACCCTCATCCTAAATGGTATCAATTCCCACACAATAAACAGATAATCTACAATATATACAAATATACACACTATAGTGCATTTACTATCTGTCTGTGTTGTTATATCCACACTTACCTCTATTCTCAACCACATTTTGTCGGATTTTTTCAAATCCTTCACTCGTCATATATATATATATATATATATATATATATATATATATATATATAGTAAATACTATTATGAATATTCACTAAATTGTTCTGTCCGTTGACACACATAGAACACCGGATGACCTGTATTATTACAGTTAAATCCAACATGGAATGATCCTCATCACCATATATATATATATATATATATATATATATAATCACACACACACACACTGAAGAGTCGGAAGCCAAAAAAAAAAAAAAAAAGAAAAAAAAAAAAGAAGATATTTTACAGAAAATGTATCAGTATTGTATGAAATGTGTTTTATGATATATTAATTTCTTCGTTTAATTTATTTTCCGAAAAAAAAGTATTCATATAATTGTTACGAAAAACTATCATCCGTATATATATATATATATATATATATAATATATTATATATATATATATATATATATATATATATATACAGTAACTGAGCACATATCCCTTTATAAAGGAAAATTGGTAGAGATCAGCAAAGAATGATATTCAGTAAAGTCCGTGCCTTATTTTTGTCCGACAGGTAGGTAAAAACAAACGTTTTACACCTCATTTTACATAAGATGAAATATAATTATGGTATAAATCGATGATATATTAAGAATCAATTTAAAAAACTAAAGCAAATTAATAAAGAATAAACTTAATAAAAAGCAAATAAAAGACAAAAGAAAAATATATACAAGAAAAAGAATAGAGACATTAAAAAACAATGAAACAAATATATTGAAAAATAATTGTTATTAATCTATATATGAATATAGATTAGAGATTTATTTAATTTTTTTTTTTTAAATCAGAGGCAAAGCCGAGTTGCTCTGTTAGTTATTAACAAACACTTAGGTTGTTTTAAGAAAGTTATACGATTCTTAAGAAAATAAAATACAATCTTAAAATTATTGGCAATTTTCAAAAAGCACAATTTAAAAAGATTCGTCTAATTCTCATAATTCCTTTTTTTTACAAAAAATATAATATGAAAAACGGAAATATCAATAATCGTCCTTATTTTTTTGTTATTTCTCTTCTTTTTTTTCTTTTCGAAAATTGATATGTTGTATTATTTAGATATTTCACATTGTTGTCCTATTCTTTATTGTTATATACACAACGTTTTGGCCGATGTAGCCTCTGGGCTTGTTCAGGTGTTTCTTGTCGTAATCAGAAGCCTTCATGTCGTAATCGAGCGCCTTCACGGAACTTCGAACTGAAACATTTATTTAATCCATTAGGGTAGGTTGTTTTCATTCCGTTAATCATGACCGGGTACACGTGTTAAATTGTATTGAGTATTCGTAGTCAGGATTGAACTTGAGACCTACAGATGATTATAACTGTATTAACTCAGTAACTCAACCCTCATATCCGGTGCGCCATGTGTCCACTTGGACACATGACAACAAGGGGCTTCCCGTGTTCGACAAAAAAACACCTGAAGGCCGGAGGAAACGTTGTGCATTAAACAATAAAGATGATTATAACAGTTCCAAAAATCTAAATAATACAATTTATCAAGCCACATCTCAAATATTCAGACAAATAAATAAATTATTATTTATTCAAAAAAAAAAAAAAAAAAAAAGAGAGAACCTTATTTTTTTCTGTTCTCTTTCACCTGATTTTTCATTCGTTTAGCTATTCAACATTAATATATTATTTACTTTTTTTCCGGTCTTGAATTAATTTCAAAAGAGTTAAAATCAAAGGAGAGAATTGTAGTAGTCTGTGTAAGATCTGAAAGTTTTCCATGTTGGGATACCTAAAAAGTACGTCTAACTTGGCTCCCGGTAGCCGAATCGACTCGAAAGCAATTTTACTATTCAATGCCACGTAAATCTTGGTGTACGTTTCATAGAAAGATTTATGGTAAAATGTTTCGTTTTCCCAATATTTCGGTTACAAACAAACGCAGATATTTAATATCATATTAGATAGATTGTTGATTTGCGGTATACTTTTAATTCTAATTTATCATTAGTTCGAATTAATAAGAAAATAGTAATGATATCAAGTATTCCTATCTAATACAAGTTCTATCAGTCCAGTATTAAAGAATTATTAATTTCTTTTTCATACATAAAATCTACGGTTGGTTCATCTTTATTGAGTCCATCATTATTGTATATCTTCATGTTATTAGATTAGATTTAGATTTATTGATTTTAACGGCATGCCAACCTGTCTAGGATTAACTTAATGCCTAGATGTTAGTGAATAGATGAGTTAGATGTCAGTTATATTTACATTTTCTGGGTAGATGTTTATTTAGAGTTTTTTTACAAATAGATAGGATGCAAGTATTCCTATCTAATACAAGTAATTTGCATACAGTTTTATGGTTTCATGTATTTAATACTAATAATTATAATATATATTATATATATATCTATATATTTGGGAGAAATGCCATAGCTGGACTGCTTCAGTTCAATTCTTTTGATAAAGAGGTATTACCTCGAAAATTCAAGAAAGAATAAAAATACAGGTCAACACACAACACCATTGTTACCGTATTATCATTTTATTTATTTATTCCAAACTGCATTGTGATAGCCTTCTAAATCAACATCCTAACCAATACATACACAATGCTTCAAGCAAATTATGCAACTCTCTTAATAATTATATGGTTGCAAGAAATCATTTCTATTTTAATAGTCAGTTGTTTGCAAATAGTTATATGGTTATAACCAATAATAATCCTGAATAAGCAATTATAACTTCAAGTAACTATTCTTAATACACACAAAAAAGATTGTCATACGGTATCAAGTATTCACATCAAATACGAATAATTTCTAAAAAGATCTATTTGTCCCATAGATGGGATCCTAACAGGTACTACCACTCCTGGTCAGAATGGACCTGGGAGTAATGTCAATGAAGGGGTACTCCACACTTCTAAGATCTCCAGTACTGGAACCTCACCATCAAATACATTTTAGTAACATACCCAGGGCACCTCTTTGAATAGAGGTGGAGTGGATTTCATATTTGTATAAAATGTAATGAAACACTGTATGCCTTGACTTAAATTATTATACATTAATATACGATTGTTGTGTAATAGCTCTCATCGTATTCAAATCCTGGATGAGGCTGGTAGATATTTAACATAGCAATAATATCTTAGGAAAGGTGAGAATCCAACTATCCTCCCTTCAGCTATGGGTAAGTAGTAGGACATACTGTGTTATTTAACCTTTATTAGGCAACGTTTCTAGAAGAATGAAAACTCTGAATTCAAACCTGCTTATGTTGTATAGCGTTACATACCCTATCGTCGGGTTATATACACTTGAGAGGAAACTTGGGGTGAGAGAGAGAGAGACGAGAAGAGAGAGAGATGATGGAGAGGAGAGGAGGGAGAGAGAGATGAGATAGAGTGGGAGAGTATTTTTTATATATATTTCATAGTTTATATATATAGTACTATATATTATATATTATATAATATATAGTATATATAATATATATATATAATATATATATATATATATATATATATATATATATATATAGAGGAGAGAGTGAGAGAGAGAGAGAGTTGAGACTTACTTGTTCTTCATTTCTTTTCTGCTTTAGCTAATCTGTATGGTCGTCAACTTGTCGTCTTTTGTGTCTGTCTCTAATAAGCTTCATGTTCTCCCGCGCGGAGAGTTAAACAACCCCAGCAGAGAGATAGCATCCCCTCTGTTCAACTCAGTTTTGAACTAAAATCTAAACTAACTAAATCACGTGACATGCGAGATTTACCGCGCCTGTGGATCAGGAGCTAAACCGCCTGTTAGTTTTCATTCCCTTGATCTGAAAACCAATGCCCCTTAGAATTCTCGCTACAGGTCGTTCCAACAATCTATGACACCACATAATAATTTTGTGAGAGCGAGGTTAAACTCTGAGGAAAATAACAGGACCTTTGTCTCTATCTGTTTCTGTGGATGAGTTTCATTAAAAAAGAGACAAACTAAAATTCAACTTCTCACCGCGAAACAAACACAGGATGTGTGTGGGTGAAATATCGCTTAACCATCGGCCTCTATTTTGTGCGGAGAATTTGGTAAATATATTCATTAATATACAAGCAAAATGTCTTAACATTTTAGAGAAGTTTCTTTAAAAAATAAATATAAACTTATTTCTACCAACTGAAACAGTTATAAAAACATGTACACTGTTGTTCTAATCCAATTTAAATGATTCTATATTAAACAAAAATTCCAGTTTCCCGATGTTTTTTTTTTCACTTAGAGGTGTTATAGCTATAGTCTCAATTTTTTTTTAAATTCTAACAATTCAGTTTGTTTCCACACTTATCCTAAATGTAAGTTATTTCGATTTACGATTATGTTTAAAAAGATAATTGACCCTAAAAGCCATATCTTATAAAATTAAACGTTATTTGAACAGAATGACAAAGAATATATATATATATATATATATACCCTATATATATATAATAGTGATATATATATATATAAAAGTAAAGTTCGTCGGGGGTGGCCTAAATAGTGGTGGGGTATCAGCCCAATCGCGCATGGGAGGTATATATATATATATATATATAATTATATAAAAAGTAAATTGGTAATTTGCCTTGGAAGCATTGATTTAAGTATGTTATAATGTATTAATTGAAAGCAATTACAATGCAAGTAAAAACTTAAAAAACCAAAAAGATGTTATTTTTGTCTTATCGATTTCAAAGTATAACTTTATCTTCACAAGTTCGAAAAATCGTTTCTCTTGCGAGAAAAGTTATACTTGCGAAATCGATAAGACAAAAATAACATCTTTTGGTTTTATTTTTTTACTTGGCATTGTAATTGCTTCAAATTAATACATTAGAAGTATTATATATATATATATATATATATATATATATACTAAATATAGATAAATATATTAAGAATGCTACTCGCAAAAAAATTATCAAGACAAAATAATACCAAACTGTAGATGTTATAGAAAAAAAATTTTAACTTCGTGTTATGCAGGGAAAAGTTGTATAAACCTGAGCGTGAAACATAAATAACATGCATATTTATATCAATAAATCTGAAGAATACCATATTAGCAAATACCTATACCACAAATATACAGGATTGCTCTCTCTTTTCTCTTTAACACACACACACAAACACACACACACACACAACACACACACACACACACACACACCACACATGGTGATAGTGTGTTGGTTTCGCTATATTTTGTAAATGTTATATATGATGTGCTGTTGGGCTGTGTGTGTTTGTATATTTGCTAATGATATATATGTGTGTGAGACCGAACCTGTGTGTGTTTGTATATTGTAAATGTTATATATATGTGTGTGTGATAGTGATGGAGTGTGTGTCTTGTTTTATATTGTAAATGTTTATATCTATATATTGTGCGTGTGTGTCGTGGTGTTTGTATATTCTTGTAATGTTATATATATATATGTGTGTGCTGTCTTGTGGTGTGTTGTATATTTGTAAATGTGTATATATATATGTGTGTTGTGTGGTGTGTTTGTATATTGTGTGAGAATGTTATATATATATGTGATGAGGTGCTGTCTGTGTGTATATTTGTCAAATGTTATATATATATGTGTGTGTGTCTGTGTTGTATATTTTGTAAATGTAAATATGTTATATATGTGTGTGTGTGTGTGGTGTGTTTGTATATTTGTAAATGTTATATATATATGTGTGTGTGTGTGTGTGTTTGTTTGATATATTTGTAAATGTTATATATATATATTGTGTGGCGTGTCTTAGTGTATATTTGTAAATGTTATATATATGTATATGTGTGTAAATGTTATATATATATGTGTCTGGTTTGTATATTGTGGTTGATATTATTTGTACAATGTAATTGTGTGTGTGTGCGTGTGTTTGTTGCAATTTGTAAATGTTTATTCTATATATATATTTACCAAACCCGTTCGCTCGAGTAGAATGTGACAGATGGTCAATTCTTAGAGGATTAACAGCGTTTGAATTCAGAGTTCTCCTTCTCCAAGACTGGTTGCGTAACCAAGGTTAAACAACCCAGTCTGCCCTACTATTTACTCATACCAGGAGGGACAATAGTTGGATGCATACATTTCCCAATGGTATTAGCGCTATGTCAAATACAACCAGCCTTCGTCCAGGATTTGAATTGTTCATTTCATATGACCGTAACCATTACACCACACGCCTTTTTATGCTTTTTTTAAAAAGATAAAATGATTAGAAAAGTTTTTTTCTGAATTTGTATTTTGCATTAATTCTTATCTAATTATCGAGCTGATCAGGAAACCTTATGTGATATAATGTTTAACGAGATATACTAGCAGATTATTATTAGGGAGTTCCTGTCCCACTGGGTGCTCCATACCTCCACACTTCTGGTTAAACTAAGTTAAGCCTAGTGAATAGCCACTTCTGAGCTTATCTTATGATATTGATTTTAACGGCATGTCAACCCGTCTATGATTATTTTATGCCGACGTTCATTGTACATTTATGTTTACTTGTGCAATTGTTTCTTAAGATTTTTTATTTTCATAGTTTTGATATCAAGTATTTCTATCTAATACAAATAATTTGCACACGTTGTATGATTTCATGTTTTTATATCTAATACTAATGATTATATAGCCTCAAGTAATTATTTCTATTTAATGATATGTGTGTACACAATTATATAGTTTCAAGTAACTAACGCATTGTAAACAATTATTGTTTCAAGTAACTATTCTTAATTCAAATGATTTGCACACAGTTATATGGTAGTAGTTCTATCTGATACAAATAATTTACACAGTTTTATGGTTTCAAGTATTTCTATCTAACACTAATAATTTATGCGTGTAATTATATAGTTTCAAGTAACTATTTCTATTTAATTACTGATAATCCTTAGTAAACAATTATAGCTTCAAGTAATTATACTTTAAGCGGAGGTTAACAGGTTTGAATTGAGAGTTTTCCTTCTAGACTGGTTGCCTAACCATGGTTAAAGAGCCCTGTCTACCCCTACTATTTACCCATAGCCCATTTCCTAAGGGATTAGCGTTATGTGAAATGCAAACCGACTAATCCAGTACTTTATATTCCGCAGATCTTCAGAACGCGAGTTTCACCATTATACTGCATTTTGGTGTCATACCAAGGGTATATCTTTTTGTGTATCTTTTCATTCAGTAGATCTTAAGCCCCGTAGAGAGGAATTATCAGTTTGTTCATCTGTCGGATGTTCAAGTGCTTGTGAAGGCCACGTTTCACCGATGATTTTTCAGACATGAAATTCTCCACCTGCGTAATAATAGAATATATAATCTTTCCCCAGCTTTCTGCAATATCTATGCATTGTGTTCTCGTAAAATCGGCAATATTTTCTTATGATATATAGGTTGGTTTAGTGTCTAATGCGGTAGTAGCTATACTATAACTCATGTAAGCGTTTGAAATTTGAACGCTGATTTTTAAGGGAGGCAAATACTTCCTAATTATGAAATGACGTTTTGAAAAATTTTATCGCTTAATACATACTTCTAAAAACTGAGATATCCACATTATAAAAAACTAGCAAAATAATGCACCCCCGGGCACAAGCATTTAAGTTTTAATACAATTGAATATTATATCGAATTAGAAAGACTAATGAAATTAAATACGAATAAAAAAAGATTACACTTATTTTTACTTTATTCTAATTGATTTCAATATAAAATTATACGTATGATTGCTTTTAATACGTTGGAGAATAAAACAATAATATTAGAGATCAATAACACCAAGTAATTATTCATTAAACCCGGTTTTGTTAAAACCAGTATGCAAATTAACTACACCATATATTATGTAAACCTTTATTTCTTAGTGATATATAAGACACATTGCAGGATTTTAAACGCACTAATAACAGGAGCTGTTTTGAGGAAAGTCTAACTCAGATTTTCAGAGGCATCGATAATAAATAAGATATCAGTTTTGGTTGTTATTGTTTTTTTTTATCTTTATTTTTATTATCTATCTTGCTCTTCGATATATAGTGTTAGGCTTTTCACATCTCTCTCTCTTCTCTCTCTTTCTCTCTCTCTGTTCTCTCTTAATGTTTTGTCTTCTATCTCTTTCTTCCATCCTTTGTAGCCCAAATATCTTTCTAAGTACGCACGCGCACACACACGTGTGGTTTATTGAAGCCCAAGAACTGTTCAAACATTACTGCCTCTAAAATGTCTTTATTTCTCTTGCTTTCCTTGCACTGTTGTTCTGATAGAACGCCCCCCACCCGGGGGGCTTTTGTGCAATCAAACAATAAAGACAACGAACCAAGCGGTTAATCTAATGCTGTATATCACTGCATGGCGTCATAACCCGTCGTAGAAGAAGAAGAAGAAGAAGAAGAAGAAGAAGAAGAAGAAGAAGAAGAAGAAGAAGAAAAAAGAGCAATTTATTAATCTTTTTTTTTAACAATGATTTTGATTATAACACGATAGTAGGGATTTTTGCTGCGAAACCCCACCCTACAAAGAATCTCTATTTCTTTTATTGGAAAAGTTGTATTTGTTTCTGTTGCTAATAATCTTATTATAATGGAGATTGTGTGTTTGTCTGTCTTTAACCGAAACTATGGGACCGGCCTAGCTCAGTCGGTAGAGCGTTCGGCTAGGAATCACAAGGTTCCTGGTTCGATACTGGCCCCCGCCAACTCAGCGTATGAGTAGCACAGAGATCTGTGCGGTAAAGTGAGGAGTTGATGGTAGTTGTGGCGCTCCTCAGACGCTAAAAATAATCTCCTTGGTCTAGCGCTAGTGTAAAGGGGATATACTCCCTTGCTGTCTGGCTGATACCGACATTAGGCCGCCCCGATGACTTTACTTTACTTATATCACTACTCAAGTGATAATTCTCTTTTCTATTTACCTCACATTCTCCATGATTTTATTTTTATTTAAATCTCAATTATTAATAAAATTGTTTTACATTATTAATGCTGTTAGTCATATCTACATACTAGGATATTTACCACATACCCCACAGGTACGGGTTAGGCACACGGTCCTATTAATGTGGGACCATCGTCGAACCAAAGCTTATGGGTGGCGGGTGCAAAAAATGCGTTGAACCCGTCGGCATTCCCCCTCAAGCGGGGAGCCTCAGGCACTTCCCCTTTAAATCAAGGGGGCAGGTGTTGCCTGGGGGGATGATCACCTAGGATCAACGATGTTAGCTTGTATAGTCCAGGTCCAAAGCCACTGGACCCTCCGGTCGAAACCGGGCCAGATATGTTGGACATATCTAGATACTATACATGCAATTGTATTCATATATACAACAAAATAGCGGTTTACACTGTGAATGGAAAGGTTAATTTGCATATTGATATAAAAAATTTGATTCTAATAAATATGTGCTCAATATTATTGATTTCAAATAGTTAGGTTTTGTCTTAATGGATATGAGCAAAAATCTCGGGGATAAATCCTAAAAGAAATTCATTAAGAAGAAGAAATAACTAATTTTATTCTTTACTTCCAATTTTAACGAAATAATTAAATTACGAAAATTTAGCAATGAAAGACGGAATTGATGGAAGAGTAGTTTCAGTTGTTCAACTTTTCGATTATACCCCCTCTGTTTAAAATCTTTTTATTTGCATTCTTATTTAGTTTTATTAGCTTTTCTTATTTAACATAATACTTTATTACATTAAAACTTAAATACTTGCACTCGGAGGGTGCATATAGTTGCTAGTAATAATAATAATAACAACAACAACGCACGACTGGGTTGGAAAACTGACTCACTGGGAATTGTGCAAGTAACTAAATTTTGACAACAAAATGGTATATGCACAAACCAGAATCTGTTCTTGAGAATTAAACGCATAAAATTCTCTGGAATTTTGAGATACAGCCGGACCACCTGATCCCAACTAGAAGACCGGACCTAATTTTGATTAATAATAATAATAAAAGAACTTATC
>CM042137.1:13756477-13813977 GCA_023376005.1 Doryteuthis pealeii
CACAATTATATATATATATATATATATATATATATATATATATATATATATAAAGTCCGTAAAGTGTTTTTAATTTCTAAAAAAAATATTGTATTTTTATGATAAAATACAAAATTCAAACCATTTTGCGGACTGTTTTTATAATTAAATATTTACTTTTCTATCGTTTGATCTATCCATCTATCTATCTATCTATCTATATCTATCTATCTATCTATATATATATATATATATATATATATATATATATATATATATATATATATATTAATTAAGCACATATATCAATTAAGCACATATTCTCCCAAATATATATATATATATATATATATATATATATATATATATATATACATATATATATATATATAAGCAATTAAATATTTAAAACTGACTTTATATATATATATATATATATATATATATATATATGAGAGAGAGAGAGAGAGAGAGAGAGAGAGAGAGAGAGAGAGAGAGAGAGAGAGAGAGAGAGAGAGTGTGTGGTGTTGTTTTTTTCAAAGATAACATAAAAGAGTGTAGCATTAATCCAATAGATCTCTTCATAATTATTACCCTTTGCAGCCAACTAATTCTTTATCTTGCAAGAATTATAGATAAGTAAACGGATAGATAAAATTGTGTACTCACTTTTTATTCTAAATCCGCTTCCACCGGGAACGAAGATCTATTGACAAGACACGCTCCGATCTAAAGAAATCGAAAGTGTTTGTGAGTAAATATACAAATCGTATAAATTATAATAATATTTCTCTTTGTGTCGATATCTTCATCTGTGAATGGCTAGCTCAGTTGATGAATGAATATGAGTAGGAAGAGAACTGGTAGCAGCCGTGATTTCTCTTGCTAGACTACTGTTACTGTCAGGATCTTAAACGTAATATATATAGCAGCACCCAGCTGCAATCAAACACCAATCAAAAACATTCAGTTCTCACAGTGTTATCTAGCTGCTGAGCATGCGCACACTCAGCTATTCTCTTTCATGATAAACGAACGGTTTTCTACTAAAGTTATTCGAAAGAACTTAATATTATTTATTTATTTACTTGAAAAAAAAAATGTCTAGTTTCGGGGTGGGTGGAAATAAATTAAATAATTTTATCGATTGAAAACAATATTTCATTATTAATTCGCAAGTTTAGTCGATACCGCCAGATTCAATATTTTAACAGGATTATCATTAATCTGTTTATCAAAAATTACCGTATTTGCCGGCATATAAGACGCAAATGGAGGTGGGTCGTGTAATGGTTAGAGTCATAGGAAATGGACTCGTCGACCCGAGTTCAAACCTTGGACGAGGCTGTTTGCATTTCACATAGCGCTAATATCCTTGGAAAAGGTATGCATCCTACTACGCTCCCTCCAACTATGGGAAAATAGTAGCGCAGACTGGGCTTTTTAACCACGGTTAGGTAACCAGTGTAGAAGAAGGAAAACTCCGAATTCAAATCTGTTAAAGTCCACTTAAGAAATTGACCTCGTGTCACATCCTGCTCATGTAGAGGGTTTCGTAAATATATATATAAAACGCAAATGGAAATAAATAAAAAAATCTCTGTAAATACAGTGGCATCTTGACTTACGAGTTTAATTCGTTCCACTCGTATCTCAATTTTCTCGTATCATTTGCTGTTCTCTATCAACTATGAGTTGACAATAGACAAAACATTGTCCCCTAGATTCGTTTTTGTTTCTTTTAGGAGATATTCTAAATTATGTACTGAAATTTCATGGGTACCGATAATTGAGAACAAACACACACACACACACACACACACACACACACACACGCGCACACGCACACACACACACACACACACACATATATATATAATGTAACTTGATTTACGAGTTTAATTCATTCCGCTCATAACTCAAATTTCTTCGTATATCAAATCATTTTTTACAATTGAAATAAATTTAAATGGCATTAATCCGTTCCAGCTCTCCCAAACATCCTATTTTTTTGTTACGTTTTTTTTTTTTTAAATGAAAAATAACACTGTATTGTATACAAACACAATAAATAAAACAAATGAATTATGTGCTGCAATATGTTCTGATGCTTATTTTTTTATTATAAATATTTTGCTTTTGCGTAATAAATTTGGAAACTTAAATGTTTTTAGGGAACTTACTAACATAAGAGTATCTTAAACTTACTCGTACCTCAAATGTTAGCTCTCATCACAAAGCAAAAAATCCGACCCAGTAACAGTGCATAACTCGGAAAACTCGTAATTTGATGCACTTGTAAGTCAATAATAACATTTGTACGGACACTTACCTCGCATCACAAAAACCATCCAATTTAGACGAGGAAGACATGTCGCGCACTACTGGAGAAGTAAGAACAAATTTCTAAGCGACATTCTCCTTATTGTAGGGACCCGGTTTGTTTGGGGAGTGTATGGTTGAGGAGTTGAAGATTGAAGTTATGGGCCCCCAACATTTATATGTATAAGTCTTCGGAAATGAAGTATCCATAGAAAACAAAAGAAGAAAAAATTGATAAAGGAAACAAACTTTATATACATTAATTTACAATTGGTATATTCAATTGTTCTTTCAGAGGTGTTGCAGACTGTATGTGTCTGTACATAGTTGTGTGTGACAAGTGCGACATGTATTGTTTATATTTGTGCGATTGTAGCAGTTTTGTCTGTGATTGAAATTTGTTTTTGTTGAGCGAGAGAGAGAAATTGGAAACGAAAATACGAGACAACCTGACATATCATTTTGTGTCTTTGGGCAGCGACTTCTCCCCATTGTGTCGATGTTGGGGGAGAACTTTCGCTCCTACTGTCGAGTTAGGAGCATCAGCTCCAACTCTGTCGAGTCGGGAAGAGCGTAAGCTCCCACTCTCCGTCTGGTCTTTCAGCTAAAAGGGTCTTTTTATAATTCTATTTGTAATTGTCTACGTGATCATTAAGCTAAAATATTCATCAAATATCAGGTGATTTGCAATGATGCAATATCGAATGATTTTGGTATCTGTGGAATTCTGGTGACATAAATTATCGGATGAATTTAAACCATTGTTTCTATTGTTGTTAAAATATTTTTAAACTAATATTTATTTGATTCTCTTTTGTTTACATAATTCTAAACTCATGACATACCATTGTAAAACTAGTTATTTAAGAAAACTTAATTATTTTAATTTGGTCAATTCCACATGCCGTAAAAATATAGGGGCCAATCCCTATATTATGGACTCCTACGCAGTGCAGGGTGACCATCCCATACTTACATTTATCAACTCCGTGCGGATACTATATGTTATCTAGAGATCAAACAAAGAGCAATAACTGATAGGGATGGGAGGCGAGAGTCATGAGAATCCGTACTATCGACACGTCTTGATGACTATATATATATATATATGGTGATTGCCGCTTCTTGACAGAATAAGGCCATTTCTACAAGTAGTCCAGATGTGAGCAGTTGTGAGCACGCAGATGGCCCACGGATCCAGCTAGTTTTTTATTTATTTTAAAAAAAATTTTTTTATTATGTACCCCATCACACTTATGAAATCCTCGACATACAGGCGCTGCCACACAGGTCAGACTTCAATGTAGGAAATGTTTCCATGGTGTCCGTCATTTGTCGCTTCAGAATGGAGGACTCGAGTCACCTTACCTCAAACTTCTTACAGCCTGTCTTTCCATGAGGATGTGTATCCAGACCTCCTGTCAATTGGACCTTATAGCTGGAGCTGATTTCGCAAGAGCATCGGTGTCTGTCCCTTATCGAGATACTTCCCTGTCATGATGCAAGTATGTAGTTTGGGTTTTCCCAGTCTCAAGATCGGGAAGTGTCCAGACATTCCAGGTGGCTATTCTTAGCCTTGTCTTGTGTTGTAGTATTTTCTAGTTTTCGCCCAGCTAATGTGGACAACCGTCGAAATGTTGGTTTCTGGCCAGCTTGATAGGTGAACCGGCATTTGTTTAGGTCACTTTTTCTAGACACTTCCCAAATGGCTGGGTGAACAGTGTTAACCAAGGGACTGCTCATTCACCCCACAACCTCGCCGAGGCACGTTGCTGTTCAATCAGCAAAGCTGTGACGTTTAGTGCGCCACGAATCACGCCGTATGTATGTAGATTCACATCTGCATGCTTCCATCTCGTCAGGCCTGCATACCACACCATTCCTACATCACTCGGGACTTGTAGAAATATCTGCACATGTTTTTTGTTTTACATGTTGCGTGCTTGTGCGACACACACCGCATGCTCTCCTTCCCCAAAGTCAAGTATCAGTGACAAGCCGAGGCAAGATGACTGGGAGACTTTGGGGAACGCAGGTGGATGATCTGATGAGATCTACGGGTCCACCACACCGGGAAAAAACAAACAAAAAAAAACAAAAAAAACTAAGTTTTAACTTAGTATAAGTCCACATGTACCATTTTAGATTATCAAAAAGCAAAATCGGTAAGTTAGTTCAAATTAATGCTTTTCAAAGACACCTGCGTGACTGTCCGGTTTGAATGAAATAATATTTCAGAAATACATTGCTTATTTAAACAAAATAAAAATAAGACAAAGTTTGTTAGCAGTAAAACAATATGTAAAAAGAAATAAACATGTGTTGTTGGTAAATCATCGCGGTGAGAAAAAAAGAAAAAGCAAATAGTTTGATTATAAAAATATACTACCAAACATTATCCGGGGAGAAAAAAAAATTTGGAAAAAGAAAAGACCAAGATAATCGTACCAACCAAAAATAATCTATTGGTACAATATTTCTCTCTCTCTCTCTCTCTCTCTCTCTCTCTCTCTATATATATATATTATATATATATATATATTATAAGATATATATATTCATACAAAACCGCCAGGAAACTAAAGCTAATAAGTAAAAAGTGCTCAATACCTAAGTAGAGCAAATAATAAAGATAAATCTAATGAGTCAGATAAACCTACTAAAAGTTTCGCTTAATGCTCTTCAGGGCTAAGATCCGACTAAGAGTTGGTCAGACGTTAGCAAACAAGATCAAATTAGCCATAACACGTTGTTTTAATGTAGTTAAAGTCCGGACAATTTTCACCACCATACCTGCATTTCGCTCCGCTCAAAAAGACGTCCTACCAATCCTTGAACAAAGTTTTGTAATTTATAAATATCAATGCTCGTATGCTGCCAGTTACATTGGTAGGACGACACAGAAGTTGAGCGTCCGAATCAACCAACACGTTCAGAGGGGAATAAGAAGCATCTCCCAAACTACATCCGGGCTTTCACAGGCACAAGATTCTGCCATCAGTGACCACCTCCGTAGCATAAATAGTTGTAAAATCAACTATAATGATCAGCAATTTTCTGTTTTACACAGGGCTAGGACAAGCCATCACCTTAATGTCCTCGAGGCAGTCTCCATTTTTTTACTGTCCGTCCCTTTGTAGACAAAGACACTTGAAATACTCCCTGGCAATTTTTGCTGGGGATGTGACATCCGAAGTGGGGATTACATGAAGGTATAATATAAAAAAAAATATTTCTCCCCTCTTATGGTTTAATCTCCCTCTTTTATTCAATTCATATACAGTGTGACTTTTAAACGATCTACCAGTCGTTACTTTTGAAAAAGCACCGGTCGAAAAGGCCCTTAAGTTTCTTCTTTTTTTCTTTCGGTCCCTTTTCCTATCTATCTCCCTACCCTTTCATGCGTGCAGGATGTGACACAAGGTCAATTTCTTGAACGGAGTTTAACAAGTTTGAATTCAGAGTTTTCCTTCTAGAATACTTGCCTAACCAAGGTTAGAGAGCCCAATCTACACAACTATTTAGCCATAGCTGGAGTGAGAATAGTTGGATTCATGCCTTTCCCAGAGGTATTAGCACTATGTGAAATGCAAACAGTCTCGTCCAGGATTTGAAGTCGTCTTGCCGTGTCGATTTCCTAAAACGGTAATCAATATTCCACTACGCCTTCACACACACACACACACACACACACACACATATATAAGGTGCAATGTTTGTGTTTCTGTGTGTGTGTGTGTGTGTGTGTGTGTGTGTGAGAGAGAGAGAGAGAGAGAGAGAGAGAGAGAGAGAGAGAGAGAGAGAGATTATAACTAAAATCTACGACACTTGAGAACAAAAACAAAATAAAAGACCAAAAGTACACAGCCCCCCCCCCCCCAAAAAAAAAAAAAAAAAAAAACTAACCAAAAACAAATATACATCGAATGAATATCAAACAAGGAAAGTTTTGATAAAGTAATCATCCTGGTAAAGTTTGTATAATAACCGAAGATATTTGTAAATTAAAAACTGTCATAATAACATTCGTAAACAAAACGACATTTATTAGTGTTGCAAATGAGAGGCTACCAATAATGGTACCAGGAGATTAATATAGATTCAAAAAGTAACTAACGCGTTTTTATTGCAGTAGCATAAGTATATTGGACAATAAATTTTACTATAAATTACAAATGATTTTTATAATAAAAATGCATTGGAAATAATTTTTACTATGAAAATCCATTGAAAAGGATTTTTTACTATAGAAATGCATCGGAACTGATTTTTAACTATAAAAATCCATTAGAAATGATTTTTTTTTACTATAGAAATGAGTAGGAAATGAATTTTAACTATAAAAAATGATTAGAAATGCTGGTTTTGAATTCAGGGATTTTCTCCTCCTAGACCATTTACCTGATGAGGCTAGATGTGAATCATCCGTTCTACAATTTATAAAGTACGATACAATAAATCTTTAATCAAAGGAACAAATGAAGATTTCGAATTCAGAATTAAATAGTTTTCTCTTTTCTGTAAATTTGTAGTAACATATCAGATAGAATATTTGGTAGACATATTTCATTATCGAAAGCAACACTTGATAAATAATGCATCATTTAGTAATAAAAAAAAATTAAACGATGGACGCAATTTTTATTATTCTATTTTTATCTTAGCTGTATTGCGTCTTTAACATACAAAGCGAATATCTCAGACAAACACCCACGCAAAAAAGATCTAAATCTCAGGCTTGTATTTTCTACAAGACATCTGACATTTTAAATTGAAGTTGGAGAGAGGGGGGCAGTGGGTTACAAGTTATTACGTTTGCGAAACACGCAAGTCTGGCAAGTCCTGATTATAAGGACTCTAAATTATCTATATCCGTTTGAATTATATATTCATCAAAAAGTAACTACCGCGTTTTTATTGTAGTAGCATAATACTTATGTACGACGCTTTTTAATAGTAGAAATCGTTTCCAATGCTTTTTTATAGTAAAAATCATTTCCATTGCATTTTTATAGTAAAAAGAATTGTCCAATACTTTTATAGTAATTATAAAATCATTGTCCAATGCTTTTTTTATAGTAGAAATCGTTTCCAATGCAATTTTATAGTAAAAATCATTTCCAATACATTTTATAGTAAAAAATTGATTGGTTTTAACGGAATATCAATCCAACAAATTTTATTTCTTTTAGTTCCTCAGTCGCTTGACAGATCTTAAGACTCCCAGTCCTGCCTTTTAGAGGTCCGCCCGCAATATACCAAATAGATTTTGTACAGTGGCAGCCCCTTCATGCCCAGTAATTGTTTGGCCCTATTACAGAAAATTCCAGTGATTTTTGTGCAGATATTTCTTCCGGCATCCGTAGTACATAACGAAACGAGGACCATCACAATTGCGCCATCATTATTGATAGTAGAATAATGTTGCACATCATGTACAGAGCCTTGTTGGAAATTTAACTGTTTGGCCATCAGTTTCCATTGATAATTCTCAGATGTTTATGGTGGTAGACATCAAGATTATCCATAGCTGTTTTTGCAGCTGTCCAGGTTTTGTTATAGTATTCATTGAAATTATATTGACTAGCAAGAGAAAACTCAGCGTCGTGAGAGGGAGGGTGGGAGTTAAAAATTCAATGTCAGAGGGTTTGTATCATAAGTAAGACAAATCCTCATATTTATTAAAGGAGTAAAAAAAACAAAAACAATTTGAAATGAAAACTGAGCCCCGTCCCTCTCAAATAAAATGTTGCGTGCATGTAATAATCAAACAATTATTTTGAATATTTTCCACATCAATTTTACACAAAATCGTAGGTATTTATTTATTTGTAAACTTTTTAGTTAACTTCTTGTTACTGTAAAAAAAAGGACGAGAGTAAAAAACAATTTTTAAAATTGCTTACTCAAATTTGTGTGTATATAGCATAAGAATTTTGTGACGTAAGCTGTGACGTAGACCTGTGATGTAGTTTTTGTTACAGAAAGAAATACAGACAATCTCTATTATTAATAGATTTGAAAGGGGACACATTTTCCCAGATAAAATAAAACAGAAATTCTTCCAAGCTGTAGTTGCGTCAGTACTATTGTAAGGCAGCACCACCTGGACTTTGGAGAGAAAGCTAGAGGTGAACTACACAAACATGCTAGATATTTGAGGATTTTTTCCCGTATTTTTTGTTATGTAAAAAAAAAGCTATATGGGAACTACACAAGGATGCTGCGTGCTGTCCTGGACAAATATTAAAAGCAGCATCCCACAAAAGAACAGCTGTACTGCCACTTGCCACCTATCGCACAAACAATCCTGATAACACGAACAAGACACGCTGGATATTGCTGGAGAAGCAAGGACGATTTCAAAAGGGGCGTACTCCCGTAGGGCACATGCACATGGATACACCAATGTGGGTCGACCAATAAAAACCTACATCGACGAATTCTACGCTGTTACTGGATACTGCGCAGATTACCTTTCAGGAGTTATGGCCGATAGGCACGGGTGGCGAGTGAGAGTCATGGGAATCCATACTGTTTGCATGACTTGATGATGATCATATAAAGTATTCCTATCTAACACAATAATTTGAAAACAAATCTATTTGACCTCTATAGGTAATAACTTAAAAGTATCGTAATAGATACTACCACTCTGGGTCAGAGTGAACCTGGGAATAATGGCAATAGAGGGGTACTCTGCACTACCCAGATCTCCAGAACCAGAGTCTCAACTCCAGATGCAGTTTAGTGTCATACGCAGATACCTCTTTTTCTTCGGAGTCTTAACTCTCGTCGAACTGCCTTATGGACTCCAGCTTCTGGCTGTCGACAAGGCGGTCAGGAGCTGGAGTCCCTAAGGCAGTTCGACGTTGTATTCAGCGCCGTTTGGGGAACTCCTGTGTGACACTGATGAAAAATCGCATAGCAGGTGCTCTTCTCTTGAATAAGCATTAGTTTCATGAAGACGAGAAATCTGCTGCGTGGGAAACGGATCAAGCCTGTACTGAAATCCGGGCCCAGAACCATAGTCTTGCAAGACTGACGGATGCCCGAACATGGATAAAAGTATAAGAAAATGATTAATAATTTCCAATGCAACTGTTAACGATTTGTTACGTATATGTAATGTGCATTTCCCACTCCCCCGTCATCCTTTGAACAGGATGTCACACAAGGTCTATTTCCAAGCAGTTCTCCTTCTTCTAAATTGGTTGTCTAACCAAGGCTAAAGAACCCGGTCTGCACTAATATTGGTCCATAACAGATGGATTCACATCTTTCTCAATCGCATTAGCGCAAAGTGAAGGATTTGAAGGATTTTCTAAGACAATAATCATTATACTAAGCGCGCCTCCCTGTTTCCTGCATGTATAAAAAAACGACTATCTTATGTCGATATGAATTTGTACGGGGGATGCTGAAAGGTTCTTAATCTAACCAAGGAGGAAATGATCTTAAGCCATGAAACATACATGCTATTTCATATATTTATCTTGCCGCTCAAAAATATCAATAATTTAAAAAAAAAAAACAGGTCATTCATTCCTTGGTTGGGCCGAGAATTATTCAGTACCTTCTCGTAAGTGCACTCAGTATAATTGAAGCGAGTTTGATCTCATTGAAGATAATATCAGCACTTCAAATTCATTATATTCAATGTTCAGATTTATTTCGTTATCATTACATTGAGAATATAACCATTTGAAGAATAAATAGATAAAATTAACTCTTTGCCTACCAAATTTACCCCACGGCTGTACCAAATTTTCCTGATATTTTTTACCTGTATGATGGGATATTACAAAGTTCACTATCTATTCACCTCAAAACTCATTCTATTGAAATGAAGTCCTATTATTATAATCTGAGTTCTACTCAGTTATGATAAACTAACCATCAGTTTTTTTAAGGCAAAGAGTTAACAAAAATAAAATCTCTGTGTCATAACGCAGCTAAATACATATTTTTCAACCCCTTCGAACGAGTAAGATGTGACATTATGTCAAAAGTGGAGTTTAACAGGTTTAAATCTAGAGCTTTCCTTCTCCTAAACTGGTTACCTAATCAAGTTTAAAGAGCCCAGTCTGTCCTACAATTTACCCATAGCTGGAAGTAGAACAGTTGGATGTTGTATGAATAGTTGTATATTCAATGATTATATTTATTTTGATATCATTACATTGATAATATAACCATTTGAAGAAAAAAAAACCCAACAAAAAAACCCACAAAAAACAGAATAATTGTCTCTGTACCAAAGCACAACCAAATACATATTTACTAATCCATCCGCACGAGTAGGATGTGACACAAAGTCAAGAGTTTACCAGGTTTGAATTCAGTTTCTCCTAGACTGGTTACCTAATCAATGTTAAAGGGCCCAGGCTGCTCTATTTACTCATAGCTGGAGTTAGAACAGTTGAATGCATACCTTTCCCAAAGATATTAGCGCAAATTTGAAATGGGAATAGTTTCGTCAAGGATTTGAACTCTTCTCGCCGTGTCCACTACCCACGCAGATTCATTACTACTGTAATAGCGAATTCTATCCTCGGTGGACAACCCATCCTTGTAATTTTATGTTGCATTCTACCGGTGATGAACTTATTGGGCAAACACTTACGTCAAAGATATTTACGTCATCAAATATAAATAAAGTTGAACAAGTAAAAATAAAATAGAATAAATTAATGAATTAATGGCTAAATAAAAAGGTGGACACATTTTTCACCAAATGAAAATCCTTGCTAAATACGCATCCCCAAAATACAAAATTCAGTTCATGATTGACTCTTTTGCTGCCACCTTAGTATACTCAGAGAATAGTGAATAAGTGATACTAACGTAGGTCTCAGTTGGGGTCACAGTAATGGTACAGCAGCAGTGTCTTTGCTGTGATGTATATATATATTTACCAACCCCTCTGCACGAGCAGGATGCGACACACGGTCAATTTCTTAAGCGGAGTTCAACAGGTTTGAATTCAGAGTTTTCCTTCTCCTAGACCGGTTGCCTAACCAAGGTTAAAGAGCCCAGTCTGCCCTACTATTTACCCATAGCTGGAGGGAGAGTAGGATTCATACCTTTCCCAAGGGTATTAGCGCTAAGTGAAATGCAATTACCACGTCCAGGATTTGAACTCGGGGCGACGTATCCATTTCCTATGACTTTAACCACAAGGTAAATGTATATGTTATGTATATAACAGCCACAATCTCAAAATTGCTGACGTTGGCCCGTTTTCTGATAGATTTGGCATCTTTCCAATATTGGGCGTCTCTAGTTTTGTATTGAAAAGACCGAAGGTGTTTATATGTGGGTTTTTTTTGTTGTAGTTAGCAAGTTTTCCGGTTAAAACGCCATCAGTCTGTAGTTTTGTCGCGGTTAATAGGTATGTGAGTCACCTCATATTACACATTCTCTATAACTTAAAAATTTACATTATTATTTTATAAAAGAATTGTCACTAGGTTAATGGGAGCTTGGCTTTTCCCCATCTAACATTAAGTAAAGTAGGCGAGGTGGCCTATTGTCGGTGTCAGCCCGACAGCGAGGGTGTCTATCCCCTTTTCACTAGCGCTAAAACAGAGAGATTATTTTTTGGTCTAAACTGGAGCGCCACGCCTATCATCACCTCCCCACTTTACCATGCTATTCATGCGCGGAATTGTCGAGGGTCGGTATCAAACTCGAGGCCTTGTGGTTTTAAGGCGGATGCTCTACCGACTGAACTAAACCAGTCCTTCAGTTGTAACTTCCACAAAAAGCAAGAGCTAGTTAAAACAAAGACAAATTGGACATAATTTGAAATCAAATTCTTTTTATATGTGAAATGATTAATTTTAAATACGTCAAACCCTTTAGTGTTATTTGATGCACAGAGGTTAGGGAATCTCGTTCATTGTAATTCATTGATTTTTATGTAGTTGTTTCTGGAAAAGTGTTTTTCATTTTTAAACATCTATATTAGATCCATAGATGGGATCCTAACAAGTACTACGGTGTTTTCCTCGAAAATAAGACCTACCTGCAAAATAACATCTTGCATGATTTTTCAGAATGATTATAACATAAGCCCTTCCCTTAAAATAAGCCCTAGTTGAGTGCGGCAGACAGACAAAAGAAATAAGCACGAACAGGCTATATGGATAAGAACTTCTCATTCAATGAGACCTGTACTGCTAGACATGAGAGAGTAGGGACGAAAGTTCTACAGGAAATTGTGTAATACTCCACAGGAATTTTGGAATCCAGTGACTTGCAGAACAATAACATTCCAGAGAATGATGATGATGATGATGATATGATTATTTTTGAATGAATTCTCATTAATGATTTTTTTAAATAAAAGAACATGTTAATGATAAATAAACGCTGGTCGTTTTTTGGTAATTACAATTTATTTAGAAATTTCGTAAGTTTCTACTTCATAATTTCATTTTTCGATTTTTGAAGAATAAGACCCCCCCCCCAATAAGCCCTAGCGTCATATCTAAGAGGGGGAATTAATATAAACCCTGTCTTATTTTCGGGGAAACACGGTACCACTCCGGTCAAAGTATACCCGTGACTAATGGCAATGAAGAGGATATTCTACACTCGCTGGAACTGGAGCCTACGGTCAGGTCACGTTGAAATCATTGGTTCCCACTAGATCACCAACATAAAGCAGTGATGAGCCTGTTCAATACTTAGATGGGTGACCATTTAAGCAACATCAGATATTGCAAGCAACCGAATATCAAAATGACTTGATTCGGTATTAAATGATCCAAAAGGGTTGATATGCCGTAAAACAAATCAACCAAACCGGAACTGGAGCCCCACCTTTAGACACAGTTTAGTGTTCTACTCAAGACACCTCTTTTATTGGAAGGGGGTCATACTCCTCTGCAGGGGATACAGTCAGCGTGTTTTTAGCCCCATCGACAGTTTGGGAAATAGATTTTGGTACAAATGTATTGAGAGTCTTTTCCATCGAGTTAACAAAGTTTGGTAATGCTGTAGTGCAAACACTAGTTCGAATGTCGAGTAGCCATGTTCTATGAGAATGTGTTATATTCTCAAATAACGTTCTGTTGTAAAAAAAAAAGGTTGCATACTACTCTCTATGTTCAGCGTACCAGCGTGATCTGTTTTTATTGCAGACTTTGAAGATGAGTACTCGGTGTCCTTTAGAGGGAACAATGTGACTGACAAACTGGCTTTTCTTTTGCCTTATACAAGATGAGACAGAAATACGATAGCAGTATCGATATTATACCCGGAACAGCATCATTCCGATGTAACATGAAATGAGTACGAAAAGCTCTCTGTGTAGCAATTATAGATTCACCAGTTTAAACAATATTTCAACAGCAAATATGGTTCATTTTTGGTCCTTCAAATAAAGCTCTGCTGGCCAGAATAAAAAAACAAAAAAAAAAACAAAAAAACAAAAAAAAAAGCAAAAAAAACAAAAAAAAACAAAAACAAAAAAACAACGCGTCTATGTAACGTGATGTGGTCCATACTACATCCGCTTGTATTCGAATTACGAGATATTGTTTACAGAACATATAGACTGTTAATATAACATTTATCCACAGCTCAAACTATGTTAAGTAATTGATGTAATGTTCCCTAAAAATGCCCTCTTAAATTCTTCTTATCATTTTTTTTCTGAAATCATCCAAATTACTCTCAAATTATACGATTAGACAATAACTTTTTCTTTTATTTTTTGAGAAGTGGCTTGATAATTAGTATTATTTGTATTATTCGGACTATTGTCCTCATCCGAGAAGGTTCCCGAGTCCGACAAGAAATACCTGAAGAAGGCCGAAGGACACATCGGCCGAAACGTTGTACAGATAACAATAAAGATGAGGACAATAGTCCGAATAATACAGATAATACTAAACTGTATTAGTTCTGAATCTCTAAAGAGTGTTGAGTTACCCCTTCGTTTTCCATTATTTCAAGATAATTTCTGACTTGGAGTTGTAGCACCTGGGTCAAATAGACATGAAAATGATTAATATATTTTAAGATGGCCGGAGAGCATATCGACCGAAACGTTGTACAGATAACAATAAAGATGAGGACAATAGTCCGAACAATACAGATAATACTATGCAATAACTTGTTTAAAACAACATTTTAGAGAGATTGTAATTTTTCAAAGATATCTTAGGCATCCAATTGTGATGTAATGATTAGCATCCTTCTCTCGCTAATTATAACTGAAAAGCGAGTTCGATCCTATCTATCTCCCTACCCTTTCATGCGTGCAGGATGTGACACAAGGTCAATCTCTTGAACGGAGTTTAACGAGTTTGAATTCAGAGTTTTCCTTCTAGAATGCTTGCCTAACCAAGGTTAGAGAGCCCAGTCTACACAACTATTTAGCCATAGCTGGAGTGAGAATAGTTGGATTCATACCTTTCCCAGAGGTATTAGCACTATGTGAAATGCAAACAGTCTCGTCCAGGATTTGAAGTCGTCTTGCCGTGTCGATTTCCTACAACGGTAATCATTATTCCACACGCCTTCACACACACACACACACACACACACACAAATATATATATATGTATATATGTATATATATATGTGTGTGTGTATATATATATATGTATGTGTGTGTGTGTATATATATATATATATATATATATATATATATATATATATAGGCGCAATGTCGGTATTTCTCTCTCTGTGTGTCTGTGTGAGAGATTATAACTAAAATCTACGACACTTGAGAACAAAACAAAATAAAAGACCAAAAGAACCCCCCCCCCAAAAAAAAAAAAAACAAAAACAAAAAAAAACAATAACCAAAAAAACAACCAAAAACAAATATACATCGAATAAATATCAAACAAGGAAGTTTTGATAAAGTAATCATCCTGGTTTGTATAATAACCGAAGATATTTGTAAATTAAAAACTGTCATAATAACATTAGTAAACAAAACGACATTTATTAGTGTTGCAAATGTCTAAGCAAAGACACGTTTACAATAAACAATAATAATAATAAAAATGAAATGATAATGTATATGTAGGTTTTATTATAAAATTTAATCATTAATTTATAACATTTATACTTTAAGCAAAGTACGATAGAAATAATGCTTACGATACACAATAAAGAAACCAACCGTTTACCATACAAAATCAAACAATAATGAAAAAATCCAATCGTTTATCGTAAAAATTAAGATTGAACAATCATGAATATATTCTGATTATTATAACTTTTAATTATTTTGTAAATTATAATATAGTAAGTAAGTAAAGTCGTTGGGGTGGCCTAATGTCGGTATCAGCCAGACAGCGAGGGAGTCTATCCCCTTTTCAATAGCGCTAGACCAAGGAGATTGTTTTTAGCGTCTGAGGTGGGGCGCCACACCTACCATCAGCTCTTCACTTTACCGCACAGATCCCTGTGCTACGGATACGCTGAGTTGGCGAGGGCCGGCATCGAACTAAGAACCTTGTGGCTCCTAGCCGAACACTCTCTCGACTGAGCTAAACTTTAATATAACTTACGATAAAAATACGCTTACGATATAAAATAATTTAAATCAAACCAGTTATCGCAAAACAATAACATATATATATATATATATATATATATATATATATATATATATATGAAATACTAGACAAAATATGACCCATAGGATCACCCATTGAGCTTTGGGTAGATTATTGGCTTTAGGGAAAAGTGAGTTAGCAAAGCGTATTAAATTAAACAAACAAAATAAAAAAAAAAAAAAAAAAAAAACAACATTAAAATCATTTTGTAAGATTTATAAGAAAGGGAACGTTTGACCTAATTTGAATTTATTAAGAGCCAAGATGTTGGCCGGGTTGGCAGCTTATGAAACTTAACATACAAACCCGTTTCAAACTCTCAAATCTCTCTCTCTCTCTCTCTCTCTCTCTCTCTCTCTCTCTCTCTCTCTCCCTAATTGAGAAACTAACATACATCATTGGCAATTCATTGCTAATGATGTATGTTAGAGGATTGATTGAGAAACTAACATACATAACGAGGAGGTAATCAAGATATACATAGAGAGGGGGAAGAGACGGGTCAGTTTTTGACAATTGCAAATTATGACTAAATAGAACCAATTAAAAGGGAATTTGTTTTAAACTTAATTCAATCCTAAAAGTAAAGAATAATCTAGTATAACTTTCGTGTCATTAAACTAACCAGTAAAAAGCCTTTAGGAGACAAACATTGATTCACTCAGCTTCAGTATAATAATTGATAGACATACTGTTTATTATAATGTTTGATTATTTTTTTTTTTTAAATCAAAGCGTTTTGCTTAATCAGAGGAAAACATTAAAGTCATATTGGGAGCCCAGATTATTATTTACTGTTAATTTGAAATGGACAATATATTTATTTTGTTAATTAGTGTAAAAATAAATTGTGATGAATATCGTCCACCCTCCAAATATTCTTTTGATTAAAAAAGTACATTACTGGTGTTAATTTGATATAATACAGGGTTAACCCTGCTAGTTAGACATAAAAAATGACACATATCTGATTATAATGGAGATTGTGTGTTTGTCTGTCTGTAACCGAAACTATATCACTTCTCAAGTCATAATTCCCTTAGTTATTTACGTCACATTCTCCATGATTTTACTTTTATTTAAACTTCAATTAATAATATTTTTTACATTATTGATACCTTTGGCTTTATCTACATACTAATAACATGTGTTTATATATACCACAACATAGCGGTTTACAGTGTGAACGGGAGGGCTAATTTGCATATTAATATTAAAATTTTGATTTTAATAAATATGTGCTTTGTATTATTGATTTCTAATTGTTTGGTGCTATCTCTATGAATATGAGCAAAAATCTCGGGGATAAATCTTAAAAGAAATCCATTAACAAGAAGAAATAACTGTAATGTCATTCTTTACTTCCTAAATTTGTAATTTTATTATTTACTTCCTAAACTAAATAGTTAAATTTGGAAAAATTAGCAATGAAAGACGGGAGTGATGGAAAATGATGGAAGTGTTGTTTTCAAAGTTGTTCTATTTTTCGATTATAAAATTATTTGAATTCCTTTGCTACTGTTATAATTAACTGGTCACCACTAACACAACCAAAAGAACATCGTTAAATTGGTAAAACTGACGGTAGTTCTTTTCTATCACACACACACACACACACACACACACACACATATATATATATATATTCATTCCTATTTTGATTACATCTTAATAAAGTTGTTATGTTATCAGAATCGTATTGTAAATTTCTACCTGAATTGAAGTTAATGTTCTATGAATTGTGTAAATCGCATAAATTTACTTACTCTACAGTCAACCCATACAGCTTTGAATCAACAAAATTTCAAAGAAATGTAGGCATATATATATATATATAAGTAAAGTTAAGTCAGCGGGGCGGCCTAAAGTCGGTATCAGCCAATCAGCGAGGGAGTCTATCCCCTTTTCACTAGCGCTAGACCAAGGAGATTGTTTTTTTAGCGTCTGAGGTGGAGCGCCACACCTACCATCAGCTCCTTACTTTACCGCACAGATCCCTTGCTACTCATACGCTGAGTTGGCGAGGGCCGGTATCGAACTAGGAACCTTGTGGTTTCTAGCCGAACGCTCTACCGACTGAGTTAACCCGGCCTCTCTCTCTATATATATATATATATTTAACAATTTTATTTGTGATTTTTTTTCAAGTTTTCTGGCCAACTTTTTAATATTTGGGTGGAATTCATGGAATAGTCCACCAAAATTCATGTCCCGAGTACTTTCCATCAGGGACGACGTGTTCCAGTTTTTCAAATTGTATTAATGGATGTGGAGGCTGGAATTAGCCAAAATCAGACTTGTTTCTATGATCGCATTGATATGAAATTGATTGTCACCAACTGCGATTGATTCTCTTTACGCTGTTAAAACTTAGATCTACATATAACCTACATTAAGCACTCTTTCTTTATGCATATAGCAACTACATAACACACACACACACACACACACAAACACCTATATATATATATATATATATGTACTATGCTTCTTATATAAATTTGATGAAAATCACATAGCCTATATATTTAACTAATTTTGAAAACTAAAAGAAAGTATTGAAAAAATATAATGTACTTACAATTAAAAG
Organism: Doryteuthis pealeii; assembly: GCA_023376005.1. NCBI lineage: Eukaryota > Metazoa > Mollusca > Cephalopoda > Myopsida > Loliginidae > Doryteuthis > Doryteuthis pealeii. Next base: position 13,774,955 of record CM042137.1, read on the forward strand.
CTGTTGAAAATAAATGCATAAGTGAGGATTGTTAGTAATACAAATATTATTTACTGAAAATAAACCCTCATTAATGGATTGAAATTATTTCATCTTATTTCATTTTATAGACGGAGGCAATATTAGATAAACTTTCTAAATAATGAATTATAGTACTTTATCCTTTTACAGATGGACTGACTTTAGATGTGAAATTGGTTTAATGCACATTCAGCGATCAAAACGATAAATAAAAATGACTAGTTGAAGTATTGTCATCGGATATTAATGAGATAACATTAAGCAATGAATCAAAGATTTTACTGTGTCATCAAATGAACAAAGTTTGTTTAATCAAATTAATTTCTATTAATATCTCTGGGCGTGGATTCTTGTGGAAAAGACTAATTTCCTGCTTATAAGTTTACATCATATCTACAAAAGGAAATATCATTCTTTACTTGTTAAGCCAAAATGCAAATGTGTTTATATTAGCGGAATTTAAAAAGGCAATCTCATACTGGTCAAAAAGGAGTGGAGGTGCTTTCAGATAATTTGCTTATTAGGTGCGTGGGCAGATTTTAAAGTTAGTGGGAACAATTCCATAGGCACGTATTTCATTGCCATTACTCCCAGGTTCACTCTTACCCAGAGTAGTAGCACCTGTTCCATCTATGGGTCAATTAGATCTGCTTGCAAATTATTCATATTCTATAGGGATATCTAGTGCCATACAACCGTAAATTATTTGTATTAAGAATAATTACTTGAAGATATAATTGTTTCTTAAAGATTATCATTAGTTACTTGAAACCATATAAATGTGTACAAATTATTTGTATTAAGAATAATTACTTGAAGGTATAATTGTTTATTAAAGATTATCATTAGTTACTTGAAACCATATAAATGTGTACAAATTATTTGTATTAAGAATAATTACTTGAAGGTATAATTGTTTATTAAATATTATCATTAGTTACTTGAAACCATATAAATGTGTACAAATTATTTGTATTAAGAATAATTACTTGAAGGTGTAATTGTTTATTAAAGATTATCATTAGTTACTTGAAACCATATAACTGTGTACAAATTATTTGTATTAAGAATAATTACTTGAAGGTATAATTGTTTATTAAAGATTATCATTAGTCACTTGAAACCATATAACTATGTACAGATTATTTGTATTAAGAATAATTACTTGATGGTATAGTTGTTTATTAAAGATTATTATTAGTTACTTGAAATCATATAACTATGTACAAATTATTTGTATTAAGAATAATTACTTGATGGTATAGTTTTTTTATTAAAGATTATTATTAGTTACTTGAAATCATATAACTATGTACAAATTATTTGTATTAAGAATAATTACTTGAAAGTATAATTGTTTATTAAAGATTATTATTAGTTACTTGAAACCATATAAATGTGTACAAAATATTTGTATTAAGAATAATTACTTGAAGCTATAATTGTTTATTAAAGATTATCATTAGTTACTTGAAACAATATAAATGTGTACAAAATATTTGTATTAAGAATAATTACTTGAAGCTATAATTGTTTATTAAAGATTATCATTAGTTACTTGAAACCATATAAATGTGTACAAATTATTTGTATTAAGAATAATTACTTGAAGCTATAATTGTTTATTAAAGATTATCATTAGTTACTTGAAACCATATAAATGTGTACAAATTATTTGTATTAAGAATAATTACTTGAAGCTATAATTGTTTATTAAAGATTATCATTAGTTACTTGAAACCATATAAATGTGTACAAAATATTTGTATTAAGAATAATTACTTGAAGCTATAATTGTTTATTAAAGATTATCATTAGTTACTTGAAACCATATAAATGTGTACAAATTATTTGTATTAAGAATAATTACTTGAAGGTATAATTGTTTATTAAAGATTATCATTAGTTACTTGAAACCATATAAATGTGTACAAATTATTTGTATTAAGAATAATTACTTGAAGGTATAATTGTTTATTAAAGATTATCATTAGTTACTTGAAACCATATAAATGTGTACAAAATATTTGTATTAAGAATAATTACTTGAAGCTATAATTGTTTATTAAAGATTATCATTAGTTACTTGAAACCATATAAATGTGTACAAATTATTTGTATTAAGAATAATTACTTGAAGATAATTGTTTATTAAAGATTATCATTAGTTACTTGAAACCATATAAATGTGTACAAATTATTTGTATTAAGAATAATTACTTGAAGGTATAATTGTTTATTAAAGATTATCATTAGTTACTTGAAACCATATAAATGTGTACAAAATATTTGTATTAAGAATAATTACTTGAAGCTATAATTGTTTATTAAAGATTATCATTAGTTACTTAAAACCATATAACTGTGTGTAAACAAATAACTATTATCAAATCTTATTATAATGGAGATTGTGTGTTTTTCTGTCAGTAACCGAAACTATATTACTACTCAAGTCACAATTCCCTTAATTATTTACGTCAAATTCTCCATGATTTCATTCTTTTAAACCTTCAGTTATTAATAAAAATTGTTTTACATTATTAATACTGTTGACCATATCTACGTACTAATAACATGCAATTGTATTTATATATACAACAAAATAGCGGTTTACAGTTTGAACGAGAAGGCTAATTTGCATATTGATATTTAAAATTTTATTTTGATAAATATGTGCTTGGTATTATTGATTTCTAATTGTTTGGTTTTATCTTAAGAAATATAAACAAAAATCTCGTGGATAAATCTTAAAAGAAATTTATTTACAAGAAGAAATAACTGTAATATTATCCTTTGCTTCCTATTTTAACTAAATAGTTGAATTAGGAATATTTACCAATGAAAGAGGGGAGTAATGTAAAATGATGGAATAGTTAGTTTCAAAGTTGTTCTATTTTTCGATTATACCCCCTCTGTTGCAAATCTTTTTATCTGCATTCTTACTCAGTTTCATTAGCCTTTCTAATTTAATATGATATTTTATTATATCAAAACTTAAATACTTGCACCCGGAGGGTGCATATATTTGCTAGTAGAAATAATTCCTTAAAATAATATTAGTATTAGATAGAAATATTTGAAAGCATACATCTACAAGTAACTTATTTGCATTCATAAAAATACTTTATATATAATTGTAAGTTATTTGTATTAAGAATGATAGAAGCTATAATTGTTTACTAAGGATTATATTAGTTACTTAATACCTTCTATGTGCAAATAAATGACTATTATCAAATAGAAATAATTACTTGAAAACTTATGATTATTAGTATTAAATAGGAATACTTGAAACCATTCAACTGTGCAGATTATTTGTATTTGAGGGAATTCTTGATATCAACTGTGTGCAAAAAAGACCCTTAACAAAATACACATAAAATGTAAAATAAACGTAATTCAATAACCCCTAGGCATAAAATAACCCTTGATGTATTGACATGGCATTAAAACTAATCAATCAATTAATTTGATACGTATCAATATCATATATATACATGTTATGGTTTCCTATATATATATATGAAACCATAACACACACACACACATATATATATATATATATATATATATATATATATATATATGTGTGTGTATATGTGTGTGTTTTCGTATACAGTGGTGCATTGACTGAGTTTAATTCGTTTCGCTAGTATCCTCCAATTTTCAACTTAAATGTCATTAATGATAAAAATAATAGAATAGAATGTAATGAATTATATATTGTAATATGTTTTAAGGGTTTTTTTTCCAAATATTTTTCTTTGGCATAAGTTTTGGAAATTAAAAAAAATGAAACCAAATTTGACTCCTATGAACAGCAGTGATGCAAAAATACATAGCAACTTTCCTAATCTTTTTGAGAACATATATTTTAGCGGGTGTTTTTCTGTTCTTGCTTCATAGTTAGTCTGATTATAACACTTAGTTATTGAGAATTCTAGGGTTTTGATTATTGGTGAAAGAATATTGAAAAGAAAAAAAAGGAATATTCAGCCCATTTTCCAGACAATTCATTGAATTGTAAGAATCGATCTCTTGTAACAGTTCACAAGGATAAATAAACATGATAGGTTCTGTAAATCTTATTATAATGGAGATTGTGTGTCTGTAACCGAAACTATATCACTACTCAAGTCACAGTTCCCTTAGTTATTTACTTCATATTCTCCATGATTTTATTTTTATTTAAACCTCAGTTATTAATACAATTGTTTTACATTGTTAATACTGCTGACCATATCTACATACTGATAACATACAATTGTATTTATATATACAACAACATAGCGATTTACAGTGTCAACAAGAAGGCTAATTTGCATATTGATATTAACATTTTGATTTTAATAGATATGTGCTTAGTATTATTGAATTCTAATTGTTTGGTTTCATCTCAATGAACATGAGCAAAAATCTCGGGGATAAATCTTAAAAGAAATCCATTAACAAGAAGAAATAACTGTAATCTTATTCTTCACTTCCTATTTTAACTAAATAACTAAATTAGGAAAATTTAGCAAGGAAAACGTGAATGATGCAAGGGTAAGTTTCAGTTGTTCTATTTTTCAATTATACGCCCCTCTGTTTCAAGTCTTTTTATCTGCATTCTTATTTAGTTTCATTAGCCTTTTTAATCTAATATGATATTTTATTACATCAAAATTTAGATAGTTGCACCTGGAGGGTGCATATATTTGCTAGTATTAATAGTAGAGACTACAATCATTGCAAAGTACTAACGTACTTAGTTATCTTGATTTCAGCCATTATTTTCGACAGAACATCAACTGATAGAAAATGTAATTAATTCAGTTCTTATCTCAAGACTGAGATGTATTGAATTTCGATCACCCATTATTTTATTTATTGATACTTGCAAAAATATGCGCCCCCTTGGGAGCAAGTATTTCAGTTTTAATGTAATAGAATATTATATTAAATTAGAAAGACTAACGAAACTAAATAAGAACAAATATAAAAATATTACACTTATTTTAATGATATTTTAATTTATTTTTATATAAAATTATATATAAAAGTGCTTTTAATACGTTTGAGAATAACATGATTGTGTTAAAATCAGTTACGGTAAATAATTATTTATTAAACCCAGGTTTGTTAAAATCATTAAGCAAATTTTCCAATCATATACTATGTAAATCTTTATTTTTTTAAAGATATATAACAAATATTTCAGGATTTTAAATGTATTAATAATATGGTCAGTTTTGCGGCAAATCTAACTCATCTAGACTGTAAGAGAGACATCGTTAATAAATAAGATGCTAATTAAGATTGAATAATGACTATTTCATAATCGTTGAGAATATAACTTAAATAACTAAGGAAATCGTGACGTCGGTGGTGACGTAGTTTTGGTTACAGAGAGACAGTTTCAAAATCTCCATTATAATAAGATTTTAAAGTACAGAGAAGAGAAAGATTCCACTTCTGAACTTAAATAATGTTAGGTATCACCTCTTACTCAGTCGAACTTGCCTTGTGTAGTCGCAAGAAGTGACAAGAGTATGAGTTGATAAAAGACCTAATGAATTAGAGGAAGAAAATATTTTCAGGTAAACCTGTCTAAGTTGCTATGTGCTAACAAAAATATAACAGTGGTTATGAGGATTTGAACCCAGAACAAATGAATAAATCCTTCAACACTTTTATTATTATTATAACACATTTATTCTTTGATTATCAATAAAACTGAATATCGAATTCTATTACGAACACTGATGAATTTTAATGATACTTATTAAATAAATAAAAGTATTGATATTCACTGTAGCATACATAAATATTCTGTTTTTGATTTATTTTTAAAAAATTTATACTTTGATAAACTAATGTATGTTTACGGAACTATTATGCTTTGCATAGTATTTTTTTTTAGTTTTTTTTTACTGCAAGTCGGTTTTGGTTTCTTTGTTTAAGGGCATATCTTACCTTCATGGGTTATTTAATGCCAAAGCCATGCTTGTAAAAGAGCAGAAGTGGTATGATTTACTCATAACTGGGGGGGGGGGGATAAGGGGTTTCATATTTTTATGTCTAAAAGTGAATGCAATAACGTGACTGGAGTTCGAACCCGCTTACTATGATGTCACAGCACATTTGCCATTATGTAACGGGGTCTCCCCCCCTTGCAAGTTGGACATTTGTACAAATAAATATTGAAGAAAATAAGGGTACACAACTTTTATTTCAATGGATAGCATAGTTTTTTTTTTTTTGTTTACTTGTGAAAACATGTTTTACATATTTCTCTATCTATCAGTATATATATATATATATATATATATATATATATATATATATATATATATATATATAATGTGTGTGTGTGTAATGCAAGTGTGTTTGTGTGTGTGTGTGTGTGTCTAATGCAAGTGTGTATGTATGTGTATAATGCAAGTGTGTGTGTGTGTGTGTGTGCAAGTATGTGTATGTGTATAATGCAAATATGAGTATGCATGTGTGTGTATGTGTGTGTGTAATGCAAGTATGAGTAAATGCATAAGTGTGTGTATGTGTGTAATGCAAGTATGAGTATATGCATAAGTGTGTCTATGTGTGTAATGCAAGTATGTGTGTGTGTGTGTGTGTGTGCGTGTGCAATGCAAGTATGAGCATGTGCATAAGTGTGTGTGTGTGTAATGCAAGTATGTGTGTGTGTGTGTGTATGTGTGATGCAAGTATGAGTATATGCATAAGTGTGTGTGTGTGTAATGCAAGTGTGTGTGTAATGCAAGTGTGTGTGTGTGTGTGCGTGTGTAATGCCTGTGTGTATGTGTGATGCAAGTATGAGTATATGCATGTGTGTGTGTGTACTTGTGTTTGTTTATAAGTGTATAATTGCACATTTTGAAAATTGATTTGAAATCCTCTGGAATTTCTAAAGTGATAATAAGTATGCCATGATAGATTCATAATAAGTCTGCCATGTGTAGTTAGAGAGTAAAATAACCAAACCATCTCCAAGTTGTGATCAAAAGTTGGATCTGATAGAATTAAATCTGGTGGTAAAGATCAACAAGTACAGTCAAGTTGTAGGGTCAACTTAGTAATTACAAAACTGCACTCTATACACCTGCAGATAAACAACAAGACTCCAATGTAAGCTTTTAGTGCATTTCATCTTGGATTATCTTTACCAATGCCAATTCTGTCAACAACTTCCATCCAGTTTGGAAAACATGACATATTTATTCCATCTCATGCAGCATATCATTATATCTTAAATTAAGTGCAAACAGATTTCTTAAAACATTTTATAATACCTATTTCTTAAGTTACAGCCTTGTATATAAAAGACATAAAATTGTTTTAGTATTTTCCTTTATTTTATTTTTCACCAAAAAGTAATAAAAATGCTTAGAAACTAGTAAATCTTAAAACATAAAAAATGGTTACTTTATTTCTTTAGCATTTACATAAAATTTCTTGGGCATTTACATAAAATTTAAACAACGTTAAGTTAGGTCATTGTATTAATTGGTGACCATTAAAAATTATTGGTACTGAAAGCAAAAGTCTATATTTGTCCAAGTTTTGATGATCAACAAAATAAATAAGAAAAGTGTTGGACAGTGAATTAACATTTTCACACAAAAATAAATGGGCTTCTTTTTTTCCTTGCCTTCCTCCTTCATCTCTATGAAAGATTCTGTTCACTAATTTTTTTTTGTTTTGCAGGGTGGCAGAGGGACTTTTCAAATGCAGCATCAATCTAAAAAAAATATCTGAGTGTTTTTTTTTGTTTACAAATCTTTCTCTGAGTTTATACTGACAGAATTACTGTATATATTTACTAACCCTCCTACATGAGCAGGATTTAACACAAGGTCAATTTTTAGGCGGAGTTTTAACTGGTTTGAATTCAGAGATTTTCCTGAATCACAGTAACAAGAAAAATCAGTGCCAGCATGATAATCAAATCTGTTGTCCTTTGGTGACCTGACTTCTTCAGCATACACACTGACACATCAAATGAAAAAAAAAAACAACAAAAACAAACAAACAAACAAACAAACAAACACACACACACACACACACACACACACACACACACACACACACACACACACACACAAAAAAAAAAAAAAAAGTACACAAGTACCATGGATTTATGTATATTGATATATTATTTATATTGTATTTGATTGAAATTGTGATGGTTTTATAAACATTTACAATTAGAAATTTACACAGGTAATTTCCTTTTTTAATTAAGTGTTTTTTAAATTGAGTTTAAAAGATACACTGCTTACATATATATTAAATAACTAAAATAATATACCTTATACATTGATATTTGGTAACATTTCAAAAAAATGATTTTTGCATTTCATTTTTCAAGATTATAAAATGTAAATCTCAAATTTTTGTATATGTATTTTCTATTCATAATTTTCATTTTCATTTATATAAGAATCAATGTATCATAGGTTCATATTTATTAATTCCTTCTAATTTCTTTTGTATTCCATAATATTTTTGTCTGTATGTTTTGTACTAAATTTATCATACATTATTTTGCTTAATTTTTTAAAGTACAGACAAGAGAAATATATTAGGTATCAACTCTTAGTTGAATTAGCCCTTTGAAGTTACAAGATGTGACAAGAGTATGAGTTGAAAAAGACCTAATGAATTAGAAGAAGAAAATATTTTCAGGTAAACCTGTCTAAGTTGCTATGTGCTAACAAAAATATAACAGTGGTGATGAGGATTTGAACACAACAAATGAATAAATCCTTCAACACTTTTATTATTATAACACATTTATTCTTTGATTATTAATAAAACTGAATATCGAATTCTATTACGAAAACTGATGAATTTTAATGATACTTATTAAATAAATAAAAGTATTGATATTTACTGTAGCATACATAAATATTATTTATAATTATTTTTTTTTTTTACTGCAAGTCGGTTTTGGTTTCTTTGTTTAAGGGCATATCTTACCTTCATGGGTTATTTAATGCCAAAGCCATGCTTGTAAAAGAGCAGAAGTGGTATGATTTACTCATAACTGCATAAGGGGTTTTATATTTTTCCAAAGAGTATGTCCAAAATCTTTGATTTAAACAAAAATATGCTTTGATAAATTAATGTATATTTACAGAACTATTACTTATGGTTTGCATAGTTATTTTGCTTACGGCAAGTGGATTATTTTTGTTTAATGCCATAAACAATGCCTTCGTAAGTTATTCAATGCCAAATCCATCCTGGTAGAAGAACAGTATTAGTACTACGATCGGTCGAAGAGGCCCCCTCCAATCAATCGGCTGGTCACATCAAGCCCTAGCACTTATATGATTGCCCTAACCTTATTGCCTTTATGGCAAGACCCATCCCTTTTTTATCATATATGTGCTAGAAGGCGGTAGCTGGGGATCTTCATGTCCTGGGAATGACATTAAACTCTATCTGATGGTGAAGGAATATAGAGCACCCCTTCATCAACATGGCTCCACTCAGATCCGGAGTGGTAGTACCTATTTGGGTCCCATCTATAGGTTGAATAGAAAATTTGTTTACAAAAAAAAAAAAAAAAAGAAGAAAAGTTTAACATTTTTTCTTCCAAACTATCGCTACGAATCTTTCAAAACTTTTCCGGTATTAAATGACCCACCGAGGTTGATATGCCGTAAAACAAAACAAACAAGTAGTGGTATTATTTAAGCCATAGATGGGTTGGGAGGGGGTTCATATCTTTCGCGAGTGTATTAGTCCGAATGTGAACGTAATAGAGCGACTAATATTCGAACTCATTTACTATGATGATTGTCCCAACCCTATTGCCCTTATGGCAAGTCCCAATCCCTTTTTTATCATATGGGTGCTAGAAGGCGGTGGCTGAGGGCCTACATGTCCTGGGAATGACGTTAAACTCTATGGTGAGGTTCCAGTTTTGGAGGTTTGGGGAATGTAGATCACCCCTTCATCACCATTGCTCCCTGGTCCACTCTGACCTGGAGTGGTAGTACCTGTTAGGGTCCCATCTATGGGTTAAATAGAAAAACATAAGTTGATAAACAATATTGTATTATCCATTAAAAATTAAATTATTTCAAAACTTTGTCGGCATTAAACATTTTTGAATACCAAATTACCAATAGAAGTATTCAGTATAAAATAACCCAAGGGGTTGACATGCCGTAAAACCCAACCAACCAAACCAACCATCATCTACTATGACGTCGCAGTCCAGCACGTTATTCACTACGCCTCGGGGATACGCCTCTCATTAATAAGTGAAGCAACCATAAGGTTTGGCATGCCCGTTGATAAATTCCAAAAATGCCTTCCTTCCTTTCTAGTTGAGGAACCTAACCTTGAAACTCGTAATAACCATGGAATGTTAATCCTTGTTTTTTTTTCAAACAGAGATTGCCCTATCGAAGGAGCGTAGAATACATTGACTGTATCCCCAGCAGAAGAGTAAGGCCCCGCAAAAGAGGTGTCCTGGGTGTGATTTTAAACTGCATCTGATGGTAATATCTGTTAGGGTTACATCTCTGGATCAAGTAGATCTGTTTAAAAATTATTTGTATTCGATAGGATTCTGTCTAAAAAAGAACCTCTTAAAAAACAGTTTCACAAAAATGTAAATATAAACATACAAAGAACGCGATTTCCTAATCTCTAAGCATAAAATAACTCTAGTGGGATTGAAATGCCGTTAAAATCAATCACTAGACTGCATTTATAATACGGACCAAAATCATGTTAGTTTTTTCTATCTTTTTTTTTTTATTTTGTTTTTTTACAAGTCAAGACAATTTTGGACAATTGAATTTTTTAGAGGAAAAGATCTCTTTTTACTTTTTATGAGTTTGACGTTTTTTTCTGATTTTACATTTTTTATTTGTATCTTTAATAAAAGTCTTGCAACCAATTTTTTGTATCACTCAAAGCTTTGGCATTAAAATAACCCACAAATGTTGATATGCCATTTTCTAGGATGGTACAACATCATAAATGTTCAACTTCATAAGATTACTTTATCTCCTGCAATTTTGTAATTTATTACCCCGGAGGTCCTCTGTGCAGCATCCAGAATCCGCACAGAGCTAACTGGGATGGTACAACATCATAAATGTTCAACTTCACAAGATTACTTTATCTCCTGCAATTTTGTAATTTATTACCTCGGAGGTCCTCAGTGCAGCATCCAGAATCCGCACAGAGCTGACTGGGATGGTTCAACCTCGTAATGTTCAACTTCACAAGATTACTCTATCTTATCTCCTGCAATTTTGTAATTTATTTATTACCCTGTGAGGTCCTCTGTGCAGCATCCAGAATCCGGCCAGAGCTGATTGGGATGGTTCAACCTCGTAATGTTCAACTTCACAAGATTACTTTATCATCTCCTGCAATTTTGTAATTTATTACCCTGTGAGGTCCTCTGTGCAGCATCCAGAATCCGGCCAGAGCTGACTGGGGTGGTACAACATCATAAATGTTCAACTTCACAAGATTACTTTATCTCCTGCAATTTTGTAGTTTATTACCCTGTGAGGTCCTCTGTGCAGCACCCAGAATTTTTTTGTAAAAAATGGTTAAGCAAAACAAAGCATCGTGTTTACTCGCTTGGTAAGTAAACCATCCTGTTCAACCATTCCACAATTGCTTTTAACTTTAAAGAAAATTAATATAAGAGAAAAATCAATACCAGGTTGCATTGAAACATTGTCCTGTTACATATTTTGGAAAACTGTTAAAATTATCTTTTAAGATATGTCTGATGAGTAGCTACCACCAATTTTCCCTGTGAAATTTACCCCCCCCCTATATTTAACACTATAAAACTTACATAAATGTTAATAATATCTTGAAAAATTTCGTCCATTCAAAATGAGAAGCATTAAAAAAACTCCTGAGGATTAAATAAAAATTTTCAGCTTACGGAAATAATGAAAATTATAAACAAAAAACAATGTTTACATTTTTGCACCGTTAAATCAATTGAAATTTAACGTAGACAAAAACAAGTTATGACTAAAGGTTTTTTTTAAAAATTCTATGAAAAATCAATTAATGGTCCGATTTTCACAGAAATTTCCAGAATTACTTACTTTTTGATGAAAATGTGTCTGAAATAGTTTTTTTCTAAAATATATTTGGGGAAATATTTTTTATGAGGTCTAACCACCCCTATTTTATTTTATGAAATATGAAAAAATGAACCGACACAAACGATTTTTACTTTTTTTCTATAAAGATAAGAGTCTGAATAATTATATTAGAAGATTTTTATAAGTCTCAATGCGAGAGCTTTTTAGTAAAAGAATCATGAATACAGAATTCTGTTAAAAAATATCAATAAAGAAACTGATAGTGTTGTAAATAAACGGACTGTCTTACTTATTTTTCACAATAACGATGAGTTATTTTTCAGCAATAATTTGATCTTTGAATTAACAGTTTTTCTTTGTAACATCTCTTTATATTCGTTATTTCTTTTTTGCGAGATTTAAAAAAAAGTTCAAAAATATTTACGTTTCTTCTTTCAATATGGCCTAAACTGATCACGTGACCTATTTTGGTGGTACCTACTGATGCGGGTCTAACTCAATAAGAGCACAGACGTGATCATATGTTGTCACTTAGTTAATCACCCAGTGTGAATTGAATATACTAACACGACCCGTGAGAGATCGACCGTAACAGCTGTTTTCTAAAGTAAGCGAGCATGGCGTTATGGAATATGGGACCCGAGTTCAAACCCTATACAAAGCTGTTTAAATTTCAGTTCACACAAATGTCCCTTGGAAAGGAATCAATCTATCTGTTCTTCCTCAAGCTATGAGCACATAGCTGTTCATAATCCCGCATGGAGGGCAGATGTTATGGTGAAACCGTTTTCATCATGTTCATCATGTACAATGGAATAAGTACAGTAAAGTCGTCGAGGGAGACTATCCCCCTTTCACTAGCGCTAGATCAGGAAGATTGTTTTTGAGTCTAAGGTGGAGCGCCACACCGACCATCAGCTCCTCGCTTTACCGCACAGATCTCTGTGCTGCTCATACACTGAGTTGGCGAGGGCCGATATTGAACCAAGAATCTTGCGATTCCTAGTGCACTCAATTGGGATTATATATATATATTATATATATATATATATATATATATGTATGTATGTATGTATGCATGTGTGTGTGTGTTCAGTTCTGTTATAATTTGTTATATTTAGTAATCCAATTATACATGGATATATATATTTACCAACCCCTACGCACGAGCAGGATGCGACACAAGGTCAATTTCTTAAGCGGAGGTCAACAGGTTTGAATTCAGAGTTTTCCTTCTCCTAGACTGGTTACCTAGCCAAGGTTATAGAGCCCAGTCTGCCCTGCAATTTACCCATAGCTGGAGGGAGAATTGGATTCATACCTTTCCCAAGGGTATTAGCGCTATGTGAAATTCAAACAGATTCGTCCAGGAATTGAACTCGGATCGACGAGTCCATTTCCTATGACTCTAACCACGCGCCTCCATTATACATGGATATATTAGTAATGAATCATCTATAAATCGGAAGTAAATTGTGGTTTGGCAAATAATATTTTGGGATTAGGATTGATTCTAAGATTTATATAAAAACGTATAAATAGACAAATTAAATGTGTCTGCTGTGTTGTATTTCCTTTTTTTTACATTTCTGATATTCACGTAATCCTATCTGGCCAATTGTCGTACATATTTGCTTCTTTTGTCATCTCTTTGATTGAACTAAGTACCAAAGGACCAAAAATTCTTTCTGCTAATTTGAAACATGACACCAGCTCACGAACGGTCTGTCTTAATAGCGATCTATAATCAACACTGACCTGTTTTCAGAGCGTGGCGTGAAAATGAATAGTGGGAGTAAACGACAATTTGGTAACGAAATAAGTTCGCTTGGTTTATTAAGTGAAAATTTAGGTATACCTAAAAATTCAGCTGTTATTCATTTTAAAAACGGATTAAAATTAATCAAATCGATTATTTAAGGTCAAATTTTTGTCTAAGTCAAAAAGTAGTAACATAATGAGCATCAGTAAAAAAATAATGTATTACGCATGTAATTTATTTTTAATACATTTAAAATGATTTTTTCGGTTAATTTCGATCACATATAGCCTTAAACACTATTTAAAGATGGCGTGTTTACAAAATTAATGTAACATTTGTGATTGAAAAAAAATATACCAAAAATCAGGGAATTATCCGATTTTAATGAAATTTTCAATGTTGATTTATCAACGAATGAATATCATAATGCATCAGTTATTTTTTTCAAAACTTTAATTATTTCTACTATGATAAAATAATATGTAAATATAATTCCCTGATTTTGGTAATATTTTTTCAAACAGAGGGGTGGGGTGTCAAAATGGTATTAAAAAACACAGATTGTTCGACAGATTGGGTATACCTAGTGAAAATAAAAGACAATTCTTTTTATTTTTATTTTCGAAATTAACTTTATTAAACAATCACCCTGTCGGCGGGATTTACAATACGCTGACTGTATTCTGGGTAGAGGAGTAAGACCTCTAAAAAAAGGGGGGGTTGTCCTGGATATGACATTAAACTGAATCCGATGGTGAGACTCCAGTTAAGGAGATCTGGGAAGTATCGAATACCTCTCGGCTGGTCATAAACCCTGGCACATATATGATTGTCCCGAGCGTATCGCTCTTATGGCAAGCCCTAACTTTTGTTGTCATATAGAGGCTTGAAGGTGGTGGCTGAGGGTCTTAGTGTCCTGGATAGGACGCTAAACTGCATCTAGTGGTGAGACTCCAGCTCTGGGGAGTATCGAATCGAAAGCACACTGATACACTTGCACATGCATAGACACAACATTGTGATTTTTATTGTAAATATTTATTTTATTGTAAATATTTATTTTATCCTTACATTCACACATATCTGTGTATGTATATGACCTTGTGTCATATACATCGCTAATGATAAATACGAATGTCAGTGTGTCACATTTTTCAACTTTACGGTTAGAAACCGTTGTTCAGCATATAGGCTGACTTCTGATTTAGGTCGGAAAATTAAAACGGAAAGTTTTTTGGTGGTCCCCAATGACAGTTTTACTACAGTCTATGAATTAACATTTTGCGAATTGGGTTACGGTTTTAGGGGATTAAGGTTGTTTTTAATTACGTATTGCTTAAAAAAACAACAAAAAAACCCAAATTACTATACATTTAATGTTGAAAAATATTTTTTAAACTAAGTTTAATTGAAATTATACATTGCAATACTAACACAAACAACTGTCTCAATAATAGATTCAATAATTAACTTCAATGGTTAATTAAATGTATAGTAATTTGGGTTTATTGTTGTTTATTTTTTTTAAGCAATACGTAATTAAAAACAACCTTAATCCCCTAAAACCGTAACCAAATTCGCAAAATGTTAATTCATAGACTGTAGTTAAACTGTCATTGGGGACCAACAAAAAACTCTCCGTTTTAATTTTCCAATCTGAATCAGAAGTCAGCCAGCATATAATACTATTTTGGAATCTGGCTGACTCCGCGAGTAAATAAAAAAAAAATTCAAGGTCAAATCCGGACCCGCAATCCTGAAATTTTTTATTCCTAAGTTTTAATTACTGCGATTGTTTTCGGCGAGTTTATAAGTGATTTTTGCGACGATTTTTTCACATTTTTTCAACTTGAACCTAGAGGCTGTAGCCCAACATATCATACCATGTTGGAATCAGACTGACGCCGTGAGCAGATTAAAAGCATTCAGGGTCGAAACCGGACACACAATTCTAAAATTTTTGATTCCTAAGTTTTAATTGCTGCGATTGTTTTCGACGATTTTTAAAACTTTTTTCCTCTTTTTCTGACGAATCTTTTGTAAGATAACACATTTTATAACATAAAAATAAATTTGGGAATAATGGAAATTAATTGCAAAATCCTGTGAAAGTCACCCATGAAATAGAAATAATTGTTTGTATGGAAAGTCAGGACCTACGGTCTTTAAATCAAATGGTAGCAAAAGAATTATTGTTGAACTGAATTTAAGTTTAATAAGATTTAATATGTACTCAAGTGTCATTGTTGGGCTGAAGTCCTAATTAAGAGTCCTCCAGAGGAGCTAGCTTAATTACCGCCCAATAGGGCGTCTTTTAAATTAATACGAAAATATTTTCATTTTGTAGGCAGGTGTTATTAAACAACACGGAACATTTATTTTTCATGATCTTGATTTGTACCTTTTCCAGTCTTTTGGCAATCTTTCTAGTGTTAGGATCCAGTTGAAATAGGATTCTTCCCATACTATCAGCCCGAGCGCTTTCGGCTGCTTCTTCAGTCGTCATCAGGGGGGTATCTGATTTGCTGTTAGTTATTTTTTAAAACTTTTTCTTGTTCTTTTATCTATTTTGTTTTTAATCTAGAGGAGTCCATTATTTTTAGAGGGTTGCTGTAATTAGTGTATTAAAGATAGCTAATATATTATGACCGATGTCGAATGCTATTTTATTAATGTTAGGTTTTTTATGCATATTGCCTCAAGAACAAGAAAAAGTAAACAAAAAGAACTAACAGCAAATCATATTAGCCCCCTCCCCCTGATGACGACTGAAGAAGCAGTCGAAACCGCTAGAAATATAACCAGAAGACTGGAAAAGATACAAATCAAGATCATGAAAATGAAATGTTCTGTGTTGTTTAATGACACCTGCCTACAAAATAACTTGCTGCCAAAATATACAACATTTAAATATTTTTATGTACGTAAACATATATTATTGTTGAATTTTTCTTTCTGGTGTAAATACCACGTCTTCATTTTTGATTCCTAATATAGAATTTATTTGAATTCTTTGTTATGCATACCTGGAATTTCTAAGCTCTTTTTTTTTCTTACCTTTTCCCTGTCACTAATGATAAAGCAAAAATAAATAAAGTTATTTGAAACGTGGAATTAAGTGTTGAATTTGAAATTTTACGTTTTTTGTTTTGCGCTATCAAGTGACTCGGTTACGATAACGCCGAATACAATTATTTTCCCATTAGGCTCTTTTTTCAGCATAAATCTTACCTTTCTTTCTTACCGCTAATTTACTTCTTCAAATAAGAGACCTATACACTTTTATCCTCAAAGGAATTCAGGATTGACACAAGTAAGCAATTGAACCCCCACCCCAAAAAAACCCAAAGCACCCCCCCCTAAAAAACTAACAAAAAAAATAAGAATACTAAAAATATTTATGTACACTGTACACATACAAAATTAATACACACACACACAAAAACATATTTATAAATTATTGCTTATAACTAGAAATATGAGCTGGATTTTATGGCATTTCAACCCTTGTTGGATTATTTCATGCCATTCTCATTGGATATTCAAAAAATTTTGAACTCATTATTTTGATCCATTTGATCCATAGATGGGAGCATAACAGGTACTACAATTCCAGGTCAGAGTGGACCTGGAGGTAATGGCAATGAAGGGGTACTCCATATTCCCTAAAGCTTCAAAATTGGAACCTCACCACTAGATGCAGTTTAACATCGTATCTAGGACACCCCAACATATATAAATACATAAAAAGAAACCCGTTCAACTCAACCTCCTGTTATAATTAATTTCAGCATTAACCTTACCTGGTACAGTAGCTCTCCTATGTCGGGTGGTAGAAAAGGGTAATTACTTTGTTTCTTAAAATCAATCAACAGTTTCTTCTACCTTTAAAAAAAGACTCTGTGTCTATGTATTTAACCAGAGGAAAATTAATTAATACTTAACAATTTGAAGATAATGTTGAAAGTATTAACCACAGTTTTTGTTTGGATATCGTATGTTATTGTTCATATATACATATGTACAACAGTATGCCATCGTGGTGTAATAATTAGCAAGCTTGTCTCACAAATCAATTATTATTGAATTGAAAGTTCGTGGGATGTTCCATACTTGCGAACTTATATCGCATCCTAACCGTGATAAACGGATTGGGTAAATACCTACAACGTGATAAAAAATATTATCATTTCTATATGAGTAACTTCATTATATTAAGATTTCAAACAGTCTACACCTTAATATAGTAGGGAGACACACCATGAGTGTTTTTCCTTGGATTGTAAGTGTGGCTTCCCACATTGCGTGTCCGTTGGTCAAGTGACAATTCAGTCCTTAAAGCTTTCTCTTTCAATCTCTATTATAGAGAAGTTTTTCTCCTAGAATTCCCTGTGCATGGTACATGAGAACAGTTCTTTGAAGGGACGAGACATATCTTATTTCGGTCCTTGGTCACTGAGCGAATGTAATATTTTAGTCCAGCTCTGGACTTGTATTGCACATCACAGAATAACCAAGGAAGACCTGTAAGCTATTAATAATCCTTTTCTTTATTATACGCTGTTGTTTGTTCATGAAACATATTGGGACATTTTATTTGTTTGGGACGTGTATATCCTGTATATGTTAATTACACATCCTTATGTACATTTGTTAATGTGAGTTGTCTGACTTTCCTTACCGAATATTCAGCGTTAGGTTATCTATGAATTCCCTAATGTATTATAAGGACAGTGTTGGTTTCATACTGATACTAACAGTTATAATACCAATACTTACACATCATGTGGCTTATTTAACGTTTATGTGACGTCACATAAACGTTAAACAAGCCACAGTTTAAAAAAACAATTTTTAGCTTTACATTTCCCATTGCGTGAAAAACGCTTCATATAAACGCTAAAAAATTTGGTTTTTAACATCTCAACCATTTCACGACTGGTTTTTGACATCTCAACCACTGATCTCATCTGATGATTGGATTACCATGAAACTTTAAGTTATGAGTGTGAAACCATAATATTACCATTGATTAAAAATCTGCTCTGCTTTATTAGCATTGAGCACCTTTCCATGCAAATACTTTTCTCATTTTTTCATTCACTATTCATTATATATATATATATATATATATATATATATATATTTAATATATATTTAACTGTACAAATAAATCATAATTATTAAAAATTAAACAATTAGCAATACGTTAAATAGTTGGAACACTTGGAACGGTCCCAAACGGCTTAGAAAAAAGACTAGCGGAACTGGAAATCAAAGGGAAAATAGCGATCATCCAGAAAACAGCATTGTTGAAATCAACTGGAATACCCAGGAGAGTCCTGGAGAAGACTTGTTATTCAGTTGTTATTGTTGTTATTCAGACTCCAGTAAAAGAACATCAGCTTACGCTGGTGTGAAAAGAAACTCTAATAATAATAATAATAATAATAATGATAATAATAATAATAATAATAATAATAATCCTATCCAGAAGACCAGACCAAGTGTTGATTAACAACAACAACAAAAAAAAGAGAACGTGTCAACTGGTGGACTTTACGGTTCCAGTAGATCACAGGGTGAAGCTGAAGGAAAATGAAAAGATGGATAAATACCTGGACCTTGCCAGAGAATTGAAAAAAGCCGCGGAATATGAGATTGAAAGTGATACTAATTGTAGTTGGTGCACTTGAAACGGTCCCAATAAACTTGGCAAAAGACTGGATGATCTGGAAATCAGAGGAAGAATTGAGATCATCCAGACTACTGCAGTGCTGCAATCGGCTAGAATACTCAGAAGAGTTCTGGAGAACTGAGGAGATTTGTTGTCACTCAGCCTCCAGTGAAATACCATCAGCTAAGGCTGGTGTGAAAAACTCAAAAGGAATAATAATAATAATACTCTGCGAATGTAGCAAACTAGCACAACGAAAATATAAAACTAGACACGACTGTGTTGGGAAAGTGATCCACTGGGAATTATGCAAAAAAATTTGACCATACAACAAAATGGTATATGCATAAACCAGAATCTGTTCTTGAGAACGAAACGCATAAAATTCTCTGGGACTTTGAAATAAAAACAAATCACCTTATCCCAGCAAGAAGACAAGACCTAGTGTTGATAAATACAAAAGAAAGAACTTGTCAACTGGTGGATTTTGCAGTTCCAGCAGATCACAGGGTGAAGCTAAAGGAAAATGAAAAATGGACAAATATCTGGACCTTGCCAGAGAACTGAAAAATTTATGGAATATGAAAGTGAAAGTGATACCAATTGTAGTCGGTGCACTTGGAACAGTCCCAAAAGGATTGGAAAAGGGTTTGGAAAGAAATCAGTGGGAGAATTGAAACCATTCAGAAAACTGCTGCAATCTGCCAGAATACTCAGAAGAGTCCTGGAGACCTGAGGAGACTTGCTGTCACTCACTCCAGTGAAAGACTATCAGCTAATGCTGATGTGAAAACTCAAAAGGAGTAAATAATAATAATAATAATAATAATAATAATAATAATAATAATAATAATCGTCTCAACTTCTTTTGTTCTATAAATGTTTCTGTTCCTTAGGAAGTATTAAAATCAATCGTTATTTCTATACCATAAGTAAATTTCTAGCAATGTTTTTACGACTCGAGCCTGACAGTTGTTTGATTGCGTTCGGAAATAAAAGATGAGATAAACAAAGAACAATGACAAAAGTTGATTATAAATAAGAGAGAAATAAAATTTTGAAAAAAAAAAACAAAACCAAAAAACAAAAAAACAAAACAGGTGACGGGTTGGTGGAATAATCGTTTATATAGTACTCCCTGACCCTGTGTATGTGAGTGAGAACAATAAAGGTAAATCAACCTATGAATTAACAAATGTCGCATAAATCATTAAAGTTTGAGCCTGCTCCAGTTTTTATCCCCGGGAAGAGAAGCGATAATTAAATAAAAAAAAAATTTAAAAAAGGCCAAAGTTGAATACGTCATTCGTTCAGTAAATCTACATATATTAAATAGAAAAGGGAAGAGTGTCGATCAAGAGGTAACATGTTAGTATACAGAATTCAATAGCAATGTTTCAAATTTGGCTGTCAGGAGTTGGTTGGTTGATTAATTTTAACGGCATGTCAAACAGTCTAGGATTATTTCATGCACAGAGGTTAGGGAATCACATTCATATATATATATTTTTGTTTTGTTGTTTTTTTTGTGTTTAAAAAAAAAGTTTTGCATATGGTTCTATCGAATAGCGATACTTTTTAAACATATCTGTTTGACCCATAGTTCGAACCCTAACAGGTACTACCACTCCGCATCAAAGTGGATCTGGGAGTAATGATAATGATGATCATTTATAAAGCTCAGCTCAATCTAGCACAAGGTAAACAGTATGGAATATCTAGCGAGAATCAAATTTACCATGATGCTTAAGGACGGAATCCTGGTGACTGAGCAGTCCATGACATGCAACACTCCACGTTGGCCCTTACTTGGGTCAGACGGGCGGTTGGAGAGACCCCCTGATCAATCGGTTGACAACATCAAACCCTAGCAACTATATGATTGTCCCGACCGTATTGCTTTTATGGAATCCCCCAACCCTTTTTATCATATATGTACTAAAAGGAAGCGCGTGGTGTAATGGTTAAAATTATGGGAAATGGACTCGTTGCCCCGAGTTCAAATCCTGGATGTGGTAATTGCATTTCACTTTGCGCTAATATCCTTGGGAAAGGTATGAATCCAACTCTCCCTCTAGCTATGGATAAATAGTAGGGCGGACTGGGCTCTTTAACCTTGGTTAGGCAACCGGTCTAGGAGAAGGAAAACTGAATTCAAACCTATTGAACTCCGCTTAAGAAAATGACCGTGTGTCACATCCTGCTCGTGAGGAGGGGTTGGTGAATATATATATGTACTAGAAGGCTGATGTCCTGGGTATGACGTTAAACTGCATCTAGTGGTGAGGTTCCAGTTCAGGATCTCTAGGGAGTGTAGAGTACTATTTTATCGCCATTACTCCCAGGTCCACTATGACCCGGCGTGGTTGTACCTGTTAGGACCCCATTTATGCGTTAAATAAATAAGAAAAGTTTTAAAAATGCGTTTAAAAATGAGTTAAACATTTGAATACCCAACAAGATTGAATTAAACAAAACCATCTTCGGTAATATAACCCAAAGGGTTATAATCGCGAAAGCATGCCGACAGCACGCATTCCTTTGACTCCTTTAAGCGGCACCCAGTGTCCGCATAGAGATGATGAATGTATATTTTTGTTGGTCGACGAACACTGTGGAGGAGTTCATAAGATAACGTCGCTTATATGTTCGTCCTTACTTCTCCAGCAGTTGAGGGCGTCCCATCATGGTGTGATGGCTAGCAAGCTAGTCTCGCGGATCTATTACTACTGAATAGCGAGTTCAATCCTCGCTGAATGCTGCATACGTGTGAGCTTGTGTCAAATCCTACTTGTGGCGAACGGGTGGGTAAATATTTTCAAAGATATTTACGTCATCTATCTATCTATCTATCTATGCACATATAAAGGGCAGTTGGTGTGTATGAATGTATGTATGTATGTCCGGAGG
Source organism: Doryteuthis pealeii (assembly GCA_023376005.1). Lineage (NCBI taxonomy): Eukaryota > Metazoa > Mollusca > Cephalopoda > Myopsida > Loliginidae > Doryteuthis > Doryteuthis pealeii. Next base: position 13,797,426 of record CM042137.1, read on the forward strand.
AAACTATGAAAATAAAACAATTAATGACAAAGTAAATATATATACACATTCACTATCTCTAGATCTTGCTTTTTGAGCAAAAATAATGACGATTTGATTTATATTTGTGAGGATAATTTAAAAAATTACATTTAAATGATAGCAGCATGAATTTTTTTTTGTGGCATTTAATATTTTTAATTGAAGACATGAAATTTTTTTCAGAGTGGCTGGATCAACGCAAGGTCTTTTTACGTAGGGATTTTAATTTTTTACGATTCAATAATGATGGATCTGCGAGTTATAACTTTTTACCCTCCCCACCTACCCAGGCGATACCGGGCAGCCGCTTCTAGTCAAATATAAATGAATGACTAAATAAAAAAGAATGCACATTTTCGTCAGATCCCAACCCTCATATACGAAATTCCGCACACATTAGTATGTAAAAATTGGCGAATTTGGTAAATTCCTACATTAGGGCGTCCCATCGTAGTGTACTGGTTAGATTCATTGCTACTGAATAGCAAGTTCGATCCTCGGTGGATGCCCCATACTCACGACCGTGAGTCACATCCTACCTATGGCTTATAGGTTGGGTAAATACCTAAAAATCTAGCAGTGTACGCGATACCTGCCTACTCCAAACTATTACTATTTAAAAAAAATTGAAATAGATCACTAAGTAGGTTTGGTTTTGTTTGTTTTGTTTTACGGCATAACAACCTCAGTGGGTCATTTAATGCCGATAAAGTTTTGAAATAAATCAATTCTTAATGGATAATACAATTTTGTTTTTCAACTCATGTTTTTCTATTTAACCCATAGATGGGACCCTAACAGGTACTACCACTCCGAGTTAGAGTGGACCAGGGAGCAATGATGATGAAGAGGTGCTCCACATTCCCTAAACCTCCAAAACTGGAACCTCATCATCAGATAGAGTTTAACGTCATTCCCAGGACATGTACACCCTCAGTCACCGCCTTCTAGCACCCATATGATAAAGAGGGGATGGGGCTTGCCATAAGGGCAATAGGGTTGGGAAAATCATATAGGTGCTAGGGCTTGACGTGACCAGCCGATTGATCGGAGGGGGCCTCTCCGACCACCCGTCTAGCTCAAAGATATGGTCAAAGTGAGTATTGCAAGTCTGCTCATTCACCTGGTCACTAAGTAGGCTGAGCATATTATGGTAGTCACCATCCCAAGCGGATATTTAAGAGGTTTGAATTAAGGCTAAAGAGCCCAGTCTGCCCTACTATTTACCCATAGCTGGAAGGAGAATATTTTGGATTCATACCTTTCCTAAGGGTATAACGCTAATGTGAACTGTGGCTTCGTCCAGGATTATTCGGACTATTGTCCTTATCTTTATTGTTATCTGTACAATGTTTCGGCCGATGTGCCCCCCGTCTTTCTTCGGATATTTCTTGTCGGACTTGGGACCTTCTCGAACTCGGGAACCTTCTCTTCAAACTCGGAAACCTTTTTGTCGTAATCGGGAACCTTCACGGAACTTTGAAAATTATCAAGCCTCATCTAAAAAATTCAGAGAAATCGTATTCCAAATTAACCACCCATCTAAATAGTAAATAAATTCGTCAATGCTTAACTTCTATGATCGAACAGGATCCGGTGCTTTAAGCTTACCTTGACCGTAAGGACAAAACAGACGCTCATTTCCTCTTCAATGTACGTCAAGTATAATGTTTTAGAACGCAAAAGCATGAACCGATTGAAATTCATTGCTAATTAACGGAAGTGTATGGCGAGTCGTGCATGGATGTCAAAAATATCCGAAAGTAGTGTAGGGAGTTTGCAATGACGACGAGATTCAACGACATGACGGCGAGCTGGTATGATATGGGCATATAAAAACTGCCACGGTGCCCAAAAAATGCATTGACCGCAATGGCGATTATGTAGAAAAAATAGATACATGTTCAAAATTTAAAATGATGTAAACATCATTGACTATAATCGATAAACGTTTCTGTGATTTCTAAATATTTTTGGTGACTTTACCTTAGGGATTACCCTCGTAGAAATCTAAAATGTACCAAGCATGATTGACTTTAAATCCACGATTACTAGATTCATTCACATCATTTAAAACGAATATCAGAATAATTTTTTATGAAAGAGTTTCGAACATAATTATAATCTTTTGTGTTCAATTATGAAAAATAAAAGTTCTATGTCTGTTCCAGATTTGCCAAATGCTCTACGGCATTATCTGCGTTATTCGGACTATTGTCCTTATCTTTATTTTTATCTGTACAACGTTTCAGCCGATATGCCCTCCGGCCTTCTTCAGGTATTTCTTGTTCAATTGGACACATGGCCTAGTGGATAAGGTAGTTAGGTTAAGACAGTTCTAAGTGACAGTTATCTCTGGATTCCGGGTTCAATCCTGAGTGGCGGCAGTAACATAGAAAAATAATTAACACAACTCCTACCCCAGCTATGGTTAGCGGAATGAGAACAGAATACCCCTGTGGAATGAATAAAGGGTTAGGTTCAAAGTTCCGTGATGGCTCCCGATTACGACAAGAAGGTTCCCGACTACGACAAGAAGGTTCCCGAGTTTGAAAAGAAGGTTCCCGAGTTTGGGAAGGTTCCCGACTCTGACAAGAAATACCTGAAGAAGGCCGGAGGGCATATCGGCCGAAACGTTGTACAGATAACAATAAAGATGAAGACAATAGTCCGAATAACACAGACAGTACTGCTCTACGGCATTAAGAATAATCTATATATTAATTACACTAAGGCACCTTACGTGGTGTAATGGTTAGCAAGCTTGATTTGTAGACCATTGTCAGTGAGTTCGATTCTCATTGGGCGCCCCATACCTCTGGCCTTGTGCCACATCTAAACTAAGCTTAGTTGTAAGGGCACCTTTCGTAGTGTAATAGTTAGCAAGGTAGACTGGCAAACCATGACTAGTGAGTTCGAGCCTCACAGGGTGCCCCTTACATTCGGCCTTGTGCTACATCTAAGCAAAGCTTAGTAAATAACTATATTAATTACACTAGTACCTATGTACGTTTGTCACGCCCAGTCATTACCTCAGATAAATAATGGACCATTCCGTTTTGATTCATAAGATATGAATGCATATATTCAAATGTTATGCCTAGTCATCACCTCAGATAAATAATAGATCAGGAAATTAAAGCTATGTACAAACTCGATTTCTCCCAGTACGTTGCATATTTGAAAAATATCCCGCCGATGTATTGCCCCATATAAAAATGTCCTTGTGTCAAGCTCTCATAAGTGGAATGAGCGGCAAACATCTCTCGCCGATGTATTACCGTTTCACAAACGCTCGCTGTGTTATGGTTATTGTCGTAAGAAATGGACACGACGAATCGAGTTTACCGAGGCGATTTGCATTTTCCATTGTGTTAATACCATTGGGAAAGGTATGCATCTAACTATTCTCCCTCCAGCTACGGGTGAATAGTAGATCAAATTGTAATCTTTAACCTTGGTTAAGCAACCGGTCTAAGACAAGAAAAAACTCTGAATTCAAACCTGTTAGAGTTTACTTAAAAATTGACCTTGTGTCATATCCTGCTTGTGAGAAGAAGTTGGGTAAATGAAAATACAGAATGACAACCCCCCCCCCCAAAAAAAAACCCACACAAAATGTTTTTTGTGTGTGCCGGTAGTCTGCGCCAGTAATAGTTTCTTACAGGGTTGTTGTATACCCTTTTCATTACTTCTTCTATTCTTCTTCTGTTCATCTTCTATCTTTGGTTCTTCTTCTAGATCAGTCTCTTCTAACATTTCTTCTAACGTCTTGGTGATCGGTCGCACTTGGCTCATTTCTTCTTCCAATCAGTCCTGTTACCAAGACACCCATTAATCACAAGACCCTGTTATTTTTCTTAAGCTTTTATTTCCTTAACTATACATTTCATGTAACTAAATATCTGACTAACATATCGCGCGTATGCAGAGTGAGTCACAGTTAAGGCAGGACATCCTCACTGCCCGACGTCCAACTGAAAACTGAGGACCCAACCAGGTCCCACACGACTTCCCGTATTTTCGCGGGCTTTCTGTACTATTCCATGGAAAGTCCCGCCCGTGATATGAAAAGGGCCACCCCTTTAGAATTACAGGGGATTGACAATAATCTTATGCAACTGCATAGATTATGTAACAGGGTGTCACCCGCAAAAAAAACAAAAAACAACAGAATTTTGGTTCTGTGTTTTAAAAAAAAATCTTTTTATGTGCAGGTAGTCTTCACCAATAATAGTATATATACAGGGTGACCCCTCACCCCCACCAAAAGAATTCGTGTTCTGTTTTTTTTTTTTTTTTTTTTTTTTGGTCACCCTGTATTACTGGTTCATATAAAAGATACCACCCAACTAGTCGAAAAAAAAAGAGTTAAAAATCTCCCAAAGTAGGGTTATTTTAACGAATGATTTTTAGACAAGTTTCAACATGGTATGTTAAACTCTTATCGTGTTATTACATAATGACATAATCTTTGTCATAACACACTGTCTCTCTGATAAGATAATTTCGTTCATAACTTTTACTGTATTAACAGTGCATATCTTGAGTCAAAATTATCAAGATTAAAGTGTTTTATAATTTGCTTGAGGCATTATGTTTATATTGTTTTGGTGGATCGGTTTTTGAAGGATGCATAAACACACACAACACACACACACACACACACACACACACACACACACACACACACTCAGACTTGCACATACACACACGCAGAGAATTTGGAAAATATAATACACAAAACAGAATGGACGATTCCTAGCAACAGCTCCAGACTTTCAGAAATCTTCTGACGGAGAGATATTTATCTCGAAATATTAAGAATCATTGGCAATTCAGTCTCGAAAGACTATGATAAAAGTTTTTGTGTGCCCCTGAGGTTGCAGCACCTCCTGTGACTATGAAGTCCTATGTTTGAGAAACATTCTCGACCACAGATTTTGCATTTGTAGGTTGTCCCTGTAGATGATGATGTTCCGATGCTTTGTGGCCGTTGCTTTCTTATGGACCTCTTAGCTTCATGATGTTGTATCAGGGTGAAGTGTTTTGAAGGATGCACGCACACACACACACACACACACTCAGACTTGCACATACACACACGCAGAGAATTTGGAAGATATAATACACAAAACAGAATGGACGATTCCTAGCAACAGCTCCAGACTTTCAGAAATCTTCTGACGGAGAGATATTTATCTCGAAATATTAAGAATAAGTAAAAAATAAACAAACAACATCATAGTAAGAGGAAATACGAGTTTAAGGGGTGGGGAGGACCTCTTAAATCTCCCAGTTGTAGGCAAATTGTTCGGACGAAAGAAGACAAACACACTGTAAGAAAGGTTCAAAGTTATATATACTTTGAATACAAAACTCCGACGAAGGTTAACAGACAAAACATTTAATATAGAACAACACATGGATAGAACGAGATACAAAGTACATAGGTAAAAAGATAGATACACATTACATAGGTAAAAAGATAACATATAAAAGCCACAGACATGAGACTAGGGATAGTCCATGCTGTGAATGACTTACAGTAATGTAAGAAGGGGGGGGGGCGAACGCCCCAACGAGACGGGGTAGACCTTAACTAACCCATGTGTCTCGTAGTATCAGGAACAGGAAAAGAGGGAGAAACGTTTTGAACTAGCCGCTTAAATACTATATCCCCTAGCGGGCACCAGCAAACTAAACCGGGCAGACAACTCTCCCAGGCAAATACGAAACTAACGCTACAACACAATGGAAATTTAATACATGTATTGACAAATAGTACAAGAATATGTTGCAAATTTTAATGGCATTTGCTACCAGACTTATCTGTGAGGTGAAATACTGTTCGTTGGAGAAGTGGCACGAACAGGGGTATTCTGGTCGCTGTGGTTGTAGAGTTTCTGTAGAGACGCGTCCGTTTTGGTCTGTTCTCGTACGATAGGTAAAAAAGGGAATGCCTTTTGGAAGCTACTTGCCTAAGTAACAATCTTTTAAATGACGGTGGATGGGGCCCTTCTTAAGTTGACTATTTAGGTCCTCAGCCTTCTGATAAGTGTGCTGTCGAAACGGCCTTCAGAAAGTATGCTGTTAAAAAACACCCCCGTCCAGGTCGACGACATACAGACAAGTGCTGGGGTTTGATTCTGGCGCCAACACCGTATTGGCGATTCGCCCTCTAGCGGCAGGGGAAGATAATTCTCTATCAGATTTCCGATAATAGTTACCTTATTTTTCTTTACACTTGCATTGTGATAGCCTTCAAAACCAACCACCTTACCAAGATTACTAGATTGATGCCCGTCATATGATGGCGTTTTTTTATTGTTGGGAATATACTTTTGCCATTGTGACTAATATCACATTTTGTCATATTTCGTCATCCATACTTCTGTTTCTTCACACGCCAGTAAATTTAAACGAGCTTTTTATCTTATATAGGTAAAGAAACCTGACTTAATATACACTTGACTTTTAAACTGACTTGCCAAGTAACAGGTTGGTCTTGTTTCTTTATTTAATGGCACATCAATCTTCGTGGGTTATTTAATGCTAAAATCATCCTTGTAAAAGAACAGTAGTGATACAATTTAACACATAGCTGGGGGAATTAGGGATTCATACCTTTCCCAATAGTATTAGTCCACAAGTGAACGTAATAAAGCGACTGGAGTTCGAACTAGCTTACTTCGATTTTGCAGTCTATTTAATGCTAAAATCATCCTTGTAAAAGAACAGTAGTGGTACAATTTAACCCATAGCTGGGGATTCGGGATTCATACCTTTCCTAATAGTATTAGTCCACAAGTGAACGTAATAAAGCGACTGGAATTTGAACTAACTTCCCTTCGATGTTGCAGTCTATTTAATGCTAAAATCATCCTTGGAGAAGAACAGTAGTGGTACAATTTAACCCATAGCTGGAGATTCGGGATTCATACCTTTCCCAATAGTATTAGTCCGAAAGTGAACGTAATAAAGCGACTGGAATTTGAACTAACTTACTTCGATGTTGCAGTCTATTTAATGCTAAAATCATCCTTGGAGAAGAACAGTAGTGGTACAATTTAACCCATAGCTGGGGATTCGGGATTCATACCTTTCCCAATAGTATTAGTCCGAAAGTGAACGTAATAAAGCGACTGGAATTTGAACTAACTTACTTCGATGTTGCAGTCTATTTAAAGCTAAAATCATCCTTGGAGAAGAACAGTAGTGGTACAATTTAACCCATAGCTGGGGATTCGGGATTCATACCTTTCCCAATAGTATTAGTCCGAAAGTGAACGTAATAAAGCGACTGGAATTTGAACTAACTTACTTCGATGTTGCAGTCTATTTAAAGCTAAAATCATCCTTGGAGAAGAACAGTAGTGGTACAATTTAACCCATAGCTGGGGATTCGGGATTCATACCTTTCCTAATAGTATTAGTCCACAAGTGAACGTAATAAAGCGACTGGAATTTGAACTAACTTACTTCGATGTTGCAGTCTATCTAATGCTAAAATCATCCTTGGAGAAGAACAGTAGTGGTACAATTTAACCCATAGCTGGGGATTCGGGATTCATACCTTTCCTAATAGTATTAGTCCACAAGTGAACGTAATAAAGCGACTGTAGTTCGAACTAGCTTACTTCGATTTTGCAGTCTATTTAATGCTAAAATCATCCTTGGAGAAGAACAGTAGTGGTACAATTTAACCCATAGCTGGGGATTCGGGATTCATACCTTTCCCAATAGTATTAGTCCACAAGTGAACGTAATAAAGCGACTGGAATTTGAACTAACTTACTTCGATGTTGCAGTCTATTTAATGCTAAAATCATCCTTGGAGAAGAACAGTAGTGGTACAATTTAACCCATAGCTGGGGATTCGGGATTCATACCTTTCCTAATAGTATTAGTCCACAAGTGAACGTAATAAAGCGACTGGAATTTGAACTAACTTACTTCGATTTTGCAGTCTATTTAATGCTAAAATCATCCTTGTAGAAGAACAGTAGTGATACAATTTAACACACAGCTGAGGGATTAGGGATTCATACCTTTCCCAATAGTATTAGTCCGAAAGTGAACGTAATAAAGCGACTGGAGTTAGAACTAGCTTACTTCGATGTTGCAGTCTATGCCACGGGGATTTACCCTGGCAGATCACAGACATTCGTTGTAAACATATATCTTTCATTATATTTTAAGTAAAAAAAAGTTACTAGTATTTTTTTAACAAGTCGGTCTCGTAGATTATGAATAATATTTCAAATAAGTGATATGTCAAATAAGTCGTGTATATGAGAGCTGACGGTGGGTATGGCGCTTCACCTCAGCAAAACAATGTCCCTGGTCTAGCGCTTGCGAAAAGGGCATAGATTACCTCACTACCGACAATAAGCCACTTCGCAACTTTTTTACTACTTTATGAATTGCAATGTCATCATCATTGGGTCACGCTAGTAGCACGGATATCTATGACAATCTCTCGCCAACCGTCCCTATCACAAATCGCCCCCGGGAGGTCCTACGCGCAGCATCCAGCATCCGCGCAGAGCTGGCCAATGTAAGTCTTTGCTGGTCGACCCGCACTGGCGCGTCCATGCACTGGTGTCCACAGGAGAATGTCGCTTGTAAGTTCGCCCTTGCATCACCAGCAGTGTCTAGTATGTCTTGTCTTACTCGGATGATTTGTGTGATAGGGGGGAAAGTAGCCATACAGCTGCTTTCTTGTGGGGCGACTTTTTTTTAAAGATCGCACGAAGCATTTTTGTGCAACCCTTGCTTTTTTTTAAAAAATTTCTTTTTAAATGTAGCTTAAGTGTGACACAAGGCCACCAGTAGTGAGGCACCCAGTGTGAATCGAATTCATTTGACATATTTATAATCTACGAGACCAACTTGTTAACTATTATCTCACGATGAGGCACCTTGGTAATTTGTCATTTTTCTTTAAGGCTCCCCGAAGCGAAACGGTTGTTTATCCATCCCAGAATGATAACACATAATCTAGTTGGTTGGTTGGTTGGTTGGCCCCTACGACACGCCAACCCATGTTGGGTCATTTTATGCCGAAGATGTTTTGGTTGATTCATTCTTGATGGGTACTCAGTTATTTTGTAAACTCAATTTTTCTACTTAAGCACATTTTTAGAACTCATTTTGTCCTATTTAACCCATAGATAGGACCCTAACAGGTACTACCACTTGGGATTAGAGTGCAATGGTGATGAAGGGGTGCTCCACATTCTCCAGAACTGGAACATCAGCATCATTTTAACGTCATACCCAGGACATGAAGACCCTCTAGCACCCATATGATCAAAGGGTTGGTGCTTGCCATAAGGACAATAGGGTTGGGACAATCATATAGGTGCTAGGGCTTGACGTAACCAGCCGATTTGTCGGAGGGGGCCTCTCCGCCCGCCCGTCTAAGTAAGGACTTAAGTGAAGTGTTGCATGTCATGGACTGCTCATCCACCAGTATTCCGTCCTTAAGCATTACGGGTCGCCACCCACGGCCAACAGATAGCATCATATTGGGTCTGCAGAGTGGCAGTCGGTGTATTCTAAACCCCCAGGCGACAGGGCTGAAATAATCTAGGTGAGTATAGAAAACGTATTAAAATTGTGTAAATATTTACAGTTTTCATCAAATGTCCGCCCTGGGAACATAGATACTTTTGGATGAATTCTCATTAAACTTTATACTATTGTTTGTATTTTATTTACTATAAATTGTTAAAGGAAAATATTATTTATTTTCAATGAATGAAATTATCTTTATTTCAGTGAGAAAAAAAGAAAGGAAAAGAAAGAAAAAATAACACCGGTAAAATAGACCGGAGTTTCATATATACAGTTAGAGATGAAATAAGAAAAACCCTTATATTAAAACGCCGGTCGATTTTACCGGCAACTTGCTGTCTTTCTATATATGCTTATACTTCCTGTGATAAATATTATCATTAAACTTTATACTAAAGAAAGAAAAAATAACTACGGTAAAATAAAAAACGGTAAAATAACGGAGAGTCAGGGATCATTATTGCATCACCAGGTGGCACTGTAGGGAAATCATTGTTGAAATCAACGATGATTTCCGTACAGTGCCACCTGGTGATGCAATAATGATCCCTGACTTTCCGTTTTTTGGGGGTGAGGGAGTATAAGAATCGAATAGAATAAGGGGTATAGGGCGGAGGTCACCGACGGCCGCTGGTGGTGCCATTAAGGGTATACTCTCAATTACGGCGTTTTAATATAAGAGTTTTTCTTATTAATCTCTAACTGTATATATGAAACTCCGGTCTATTTTACCGGAGTTATTTTTTCTTTCTTTTGTATAAAGTTTAATGATAATATTTATTACAGGAAGTACAAGTTGTAATGTATGTATCATCACAGGGTACAACACCTCCCGGTTCACCGGACACTTCCGGCCTGGGGACTTAGGCAATGTGTACCTTGGAAAAAGGGAATAAAGGATTTAACTAAAACCTGCGTTGTTGTTTTCTATGAGAAACACTACATGGCGACGAGGATGAGATCCATTTCACAAAGTAAGTGTTAAATGGAACACTTTAAAAGAAAATAAAGAATGTATCCCCACCATTAACGGTTTTTAAACACGGGGAGACAGTCCACGCTACACGCGCGTAAGCAAAAAAATAAACAAATAAGGGCAGTCTACCCAGACCATTCTACCCCTAAAAGAATCTTGAAGGGGGGAGATGTAATGTATGTTTCATCACAGGGTACAACACCTCCCGGTTCACCGGACACTTCCGGCCTGAGGACTTAAGCAATGTGTACCTTGGAAAAAGTGAATAAAGGCTTTAACTAACACCTGCGTTGTTGTTTTCTATGAGAAACACTACACAAGTATATATAGAAAGACAGTAAGTCACCGGTAAAATCGACCGGCGTTTTAATATAAGAGTTTTTCTTATTTCATCTCTAACTGTATATATGACTTGCAGAGATGTAACACCCTACAAAAGGGGGTGTATTTTGTATGACAATAAATGCATCTGATGGTGAGGTTCCAGTGCTGGAGATCTTTGGGTGTGGAGTATCCCTTAATTACCAGTACTCACAGTCCACTCTGATTCGAAGTCGTTGGACCTGTTAAAGTCACGCAAAACATATGTACATTTTTTACTTAATTTTCACTTAAGAATATATAAATACATAAAAAGTCAACGTCTGATCAACTCAACCTCCTGTTATTTGATTTTTTTCTGTTTGCTTGTTTTATTTATAATTCATCTCCTCATTAACCTTTTATTACAGTTAACCGGAAGACTCCGATGCTACAATAGTAAGTATATCGAACACAAAACTCCGTTGGGTCTTTCAGTTCGGGTAATCCTGCAACAATCATACAGTAGTTCTCCGTTGTACCGAATCTTTGCCTCGTTTTTTTTTTATTTGGAGTGAGGGGGAGGGGGTAACAAAGCTGGTCTTACCACTACATGGAACTATTTAGCTAGGTTCAATCACTGACCGATCCATTCAAAAATAAACCTGGCATTCTCTCCTTGCGCAGCCTACTTACACCAAAATGCTTATTTCGCTCTATGGCTTTATCCTACTTAAAATTATCCCTTTCGAATGATTTACCGAATCTTTGCCTCGTCACTCTAAAAGACCATCACCAAAGGATCTTAACACACTTGGCTTTTCTGTCTCTCAACACAGTTCGTATGCAAATCATAATGTCACCCAATCAAATGCGATCTACAATAACCAGGAGGTTGCGCCGTAACTGCTCGTCTTCGTAGTTAAATGGATTAGGGTTCGCGTCGGACCAGACGATGCCTACATATACAGCACGCGACTCGTTGTCTCTTTGAACAACGAAGACGAGCTGACTCATAGACGATAGCTGGCTGTTCGCCAGGCCGGTCATTTCAGATACGGTTAGTAACCTTTTGTTACATATTCGGGAACAAGTATCCAATAGGCACCCCAAATGATCAACTTAATGAAAGGTTTACATTTTAACTCGTGACCGGTAACTTCCGCTTCCTAATTTTTGTTAACTAATGATTTTAATCAGAATTTTATGGCGATGTTGAACTTACGATAAATTAGATAAAAAGATGGTTGATACACGTAATCAAATTAAAATTCAAAAGAAAAATCTTTTTTTAAATAAGTACTTTTTAATCAGAAGTTTTCGAATATTTTTCAACACTTACGATAAATTAAAAAAAGACGAAATATGTTTTTATACTAAAATAGTTTTAACTTAATCAGAAGAGAAATGCAGTTATGTTTATTTAAATAAAAATACAGTTTTTATTTGCAAAATATTTTTTATGTTTATCTAAATAAAAGGATGCTGATCAGAAATAGTATCACAAAATTTGTAAAATTTGTTTTTGTCAGATACAATATAAGTTCAAAAAATAATCTGTTTGTTTATTTTCAAATATTTACCGGTGACGAGTTAAAATTTGAACCTTTCATTAAGTTGATGATTTAGGGTGCCTATTGGATACTTGGTCCCATATTCGTTATGTAACAAATGCATGCTACTTTTGAAACAAATCTTTTTTTTATTTCACAATATGTGTTGGATATAAATTTGTAAGAATAAACCATTTGTACTTTTAAGCTTTTATTGCGATCAAGGTTCTATTAAATAGTTTATCAGTAAATTTTATCCTGGGGTTATCTTAAAATTAAAATAGCTGATGAAATTAGATATTTATAACAGGATGAGTACATTCAGTTCAAGTGTACCAGTATCGATTTTTGTATGGGCAAAGAAAAAATTTAGGTGACATTTTGGGGGTGGGGTTCATTGAGTTAAAGACCAATGAGGAATGGGCTTGGCGCGTTTATTAGGTTTTACTGAAGATTTTAACATCAAAGTCGATAAGTGATTAGAAATAAGAAACGTGTTCCATTAATAGATTAATTAGGTGATTGATTTTAACTGTCTGTTTAAATCTTATTGGGTTATTTTGTGCCTAGAAATTGGGGTATTGTGTTCATTGTAGTTTCAAATTTACATTAGTATTAGTTTCTTAAATTTTTTTTTTTTTTTTTTTGCACATGGTCCTATCGAATACGAGAAATATTTATTTAATACATTAATGAGGCCCTAACAGATAATGTTACTTAATTGATGGGTTACTAATAAATTATATATATAGTGTAGTTAAAATCAAACTAACGGTTTTATGGAAAAGTACGAAGTTAGTTGATTGACAAGATTTAGCCCTTTTCTCACCTTGACTCTGATTCGCTTGAGCGAACGTAAGAAATTTAGATTAGAAAAATAAGATTTGGCTGGGTGACTGAACGAGTCGGACTTACGATAGCGTCTCTCGTCCACATAGCCATTTCTCCCGAGTGTTTGTCTTGACTTGGGTTTAATATTAAAATAAAAGGGGTCTATAAAAAGAAAGAAAGAAAGAAAGGTAAGCCTAAAAGAGGTGAGGGCCGAGTTTATTGCCCCTGAATGGTATTACCGATAGGACCACACATATTTTGCATTGACCATGCACGAGCTTCGGTTTATGTGTGTCTCCACACGTAAAAAAAACTCTATAGGTGAGAGACTCGGGAAATAAATACCTATGATCATTATTTACACTATGAATTAAAGGATTTGAAAATATTACTGTTACATTTCAAGTGAAATATTATTAACTGACAGAGCTACCAGGCGTTTCACGGGATTCACAAAGTTAAAACTAAATCTCTTATCTATATATATATATATAGATAAATAAAAATTATTTTTCTATATAATTCTTTGATTATTTTTCATTCTTTTATATTATGGCAGATTGCAGCAGTGCAGTGTTCTGGATGGTATCAATCCTTCCTCTGATTTCCAGACTTTCCAAACCCTTTTCAAATCCTTTTGGGACCGTTCCGAGTACACCAATTACAATTGGTATCACTTTGACTGTAATATTCCATAAATTTTTCAGTTCTCTGGCAAGGTCCAAGTATTTGTCCATTTTTAAATTTTCCTCACCCTGTGATCTGCTGGAACTGCAAAATCCACCAATTGACAAGTTCTTTCTTTTTTGTTTATCAACACTAGGTCTGGTCTTCTTGCTGGGATAAGGTGATCCGTTTTTATTTCAAAGTCCCAGAGAATTTTATGCGTTTCGTTCTCAAGAACAGATTCTGGTTTATGCATATACCATTTTGTTGTATGGTCAAAATTTATTTTTTTGCATAATTCCCAGTGGATCACCTTCCCAACCCAGTCGTGTCTAGTTTTGTACTCTCGTTGTACTAGTTTGCTACATTCGCAGAGTATATGGTTTACAGTCTCATCTCTAGTACCGCAAAGTCTACATTTACTATTTTGTTGGGTCTTATCAATTTTTGCTTTGATATAGTTTGTCCTTATGGCATTATTCTGTGCAGCAATTATTAGTGATTCAGTTTCTCTTTTAAGGTTTTCTTCTTCTTCTTCTTCTTCTTCTTCTTCTTCTTCTTATTATTATTATTATTATTATTATTATTATTATTATTATTATTTTCTTTTATTTGTCTTTTATTTGTCTTTTTATTATGTTATATCAGTTATCCCTTTGTTTCATCTTTTAATCATTTTAAGAAAATAAAAGACAAATAACAGAAACAAATAAAAACAAGAATAATAATAAAAATAAACAACTTAAAAACAAAAATATATAAGGACTAAAAGATAACAAAACAAATATATAAAAAATAGATTTTTATTAATCTATATATAAATATAGATAAGATAGTTTTAACTTTTGAAATCCCGAGCAATTACAGGTAGCTCTGCTTGTCTAAAATATTAATTTGCTTATTCCCTGTGTTCGAATGTTATGCTTTCAGCAATGACATAAGGGACATCAATTACATAGAGATGGCGTCGGCCATGACATATACGTCTTTGGTCAAATTGTGAGGCCGAATATGTTATAGTGTATATTTTAACAACTAATAATTCATTTTAGTATCATTGGAATAATAATATCATAGAAGTTTTTTTTTTGTTGAATAAGGCAAAATCTATTTTTTAAAGGATGACAGAAGAAAATTCCCGACTAGCGGTAAGGGCTTTTTTTCTAATTTGTGTTTTACAATTATTATTTTTTAACGAAAATGCCTGAGAATGTCGGTGGGTAAAATTTGACTGTCCGGTTACTTTTTCACCTATATGTAAACTTTTCTTTAATTTTCTGATCCCATTTTCACTGGACAGTCGATTAGTTATTTCATTTCTTTTGTTTCTTTTTAAAATAATATTTGTGTGGTTTTACTGATTACTGATGTTTAATGAACATGGAAGGTTTGAATGAGAACCGGCGTTAATTGGTAAGAGAAAGAGACAGAGAGTTCGAGAAAAAAAAAAACAAATTAAAAAAAGGTGCAATTACGACTTTTCAAATACAGCGGTACCTTGACTTATGAGTTACGAGTTGTCTGTCAGTCGATTTTTTGCTTTGTGTTGAGAGCTAAAATTTGAGGTACGAGCGAACTTCAGATACGTTTATGTTAATAAGTTCACTCAAAAAATAGATTTAAATTTCCAAATTTATTACGCCAAAGAAAAATATAATTTATGAAACAATAAGCATTAAAATATATTCCAGCAAATAATTCATTAAATTCTACTTTATAATGTTTTATACAATACAATGCTATTTTTTCTTATTAAAAACGTTACAAAGAAACGGGGGTGGGGGGTGGAACGGATTGATGGCATTTCAGTTTTATTTCAATGGACTTATGAGCAGAACGAATTAAACTTCTAACTCAATGTACCTTTGTATTCTGAATAGAAATGCAAATAAAACAGACATAAATAATCCTGTCATTTTTTACGAGTACAGCAATGAATCTGTTATATAATTTTACGATCAAATTATGATTAAGTCTGAAATAAAGAAGCAAAACATTTGGTTCTCTGTCACAACTTTATTTTACAACTGCACTGAATTTCTTTTTTTTTTTTTTTTGACTGTGCATTAAATATCGCTAGACGTAAGAGTGATATGCAATGGTATCTTGATGATGATGATGATGATTTCATAAACTTTATACAGTTGTACCTTGACGTACAAGTTTAATTCATTAACTCAATTTCCTCGTATATCAAATAAATTTTCCCTATTCAAATAAACTGAAATGCCATTAATCCATTTCAGCTCTCGCAAAAAAAAAACACACCCTATTTTTTTGTTACTTACTTTTTAAATAAGAAAAATAACATTGTATTGTATAAAAACATGATAAAACAGTGAATGTGATATACAGTGTTACTTGACTTACGAAATTAATTCGTTTAGCTCGTAACTCAATTTTCTCGTATATCAAATCAATGATCCTCTATTTCAGTAGACTGAAATGCCATTAATCTGTTCCTGTCTCCCAAAACCTCCTAATTTTTTGCATAAATTGTAAATAAGATAAATAAATAAAGTTTGCATAAAATAGAATCTAATGAATTATGTGCAGTAATGTTTTAATGTTTATCTTTTTCATAAATGATATTTTTATTTGGCGCAATAAATTTGGAAACTTA
>CM042137.1:13818977-13822634 GCA_023376005.1 Doryteuthis pealeii
TACGTATATGTATACATTTATATGAATACAGCTGTATATGTATTTATATATCTGTATATATGTGTATATGTATATATACGTTATGTATCATTTATATGAATACAGCTATGTATATGTATTATATATCTGTAATATGTGTATATGTATATATACGTATATGTATACATTTATATGAATACAGCTATGTATATGTATTTATATATCTGTATATATGTGTATATGTATATATACGTATACGTATACATTTATATGAATACAGCTATGTATATGTATTTATATATCTGTATATATGTGTATATGTATATATACGTATACGTATACATTTATATGAATACAGCTATGTATATGTATTTATATATCTGTATATATGTGTATATGTGTGTATATATACGTATATGTATACATTTATATGAATACAGCTATGTATATGTATTTATATATCTGTATATATGTGTATATGTATGTATATATGTATATATATACATGTATACATAAATGTATATAAAAAATGTTGTTCTGGTTCCAACGGGAGAAAATGTAATATTTTATAAAAAAAGAAGGTCCGCCAAATGTATCGTTCTCAGAAAAAATGTTTTATTCTTTTTATTTCATATACGCAACACGTGTTTCAGATATTCTGGTATCTTCAGGCTTTGATCAATACATATATTGATATACATATATGTATATACACATATACACACATATATATATATATACATAGGTTGTGCGTGTTTCTGTAATTTTTCTGTTATATGTTTCTGTAATTATATGTTATATGTTTCTGTAATTTTTCTGTTATATGTTAAATGTATACATATAGATGAATACAGCTATATATACATATACGAGGAAGCGCGTAGTGTAATGGTTAAAGTCATGGGAAATGGACTCGTCGACCCGAGTTCAAATCCTGGACGTGGCAATTATTTCACTTAGTGCTAATACCCTTGGGAAAGGTATGAATCCTACTCTCCCTCCAGCTATGGGTAAAATAGTAGGGCAGACTGGGCTCTTTAACCTTGGTTAGGCAACCGGTCTAGGAGAAGGAAAACTCTGAATTCAAACCTGTTGAACTCCGCTTAAGAAATTGACCTTGTGTCGCATCCTGCTCGTGCGGAGGGGTTGGTAAATATATATATATACATATACACCTGCGAACGGGATATTTTTTTTTTTAATGCAATGACTATTATCTTAATTTTAAGACCATCTGATGAAGCAGTGACTGTGATCAACGTGTTATAAAGTAACAGACCGTGAAATTCAATCTCTACAAAATTATTTTTATTATTTGTTGATGGAAATAAGACACTTGTGAGTCCGTCAATTCATTCTGCACTTTTAACTCACTTGAAATTTATTTGTGCTAATAGTTTAGTCAAAAGTTAATCTGTTGTAAAGAGATATGATATGGATCATTTTAAAAATCATAACTTTACAGTTATGTTTTAGATTATCGGACAGTCTAATAGAATTCGAAAATGAGAAAAAATTGTCAATGAAAACTACAGTCTGCCCTGTCGGCGGGGCTTAGAATATACTATCTGTAACTGTAAGAACATTTTTTGTTGGTTGGATTTTAAGGCATGTCAACCCTTGTTTTATTCATTATATTCAATGGATATATGGATATTCAAAAGTTTTTTACTCATTATTTAAATACATTTTTAAAACTTATTATCTAGCTTATATATATATATATGGTGAATGCCGCTTCTTCACAGAATAAGGCCATTTCTACAAGTATTTCAGTTGTGAGTAGTTGTGAGCATGCAGATGGCCCACGGATCCAGCTTGTTTGTTTTTTTTGTTTTTGTTTTTTCTGTACCCTGTCACATATGAAACTCTTGACATACAGGCCCTGTCACACAGGTCAATCTTCAATATGGGAAATGTTTCCATGGTGTGTCATATGTTGCTTCAGGAGGGAGGGCTCGAGTCACCTTACCTCAAACTTCTTACAGCTATCATCGGCCTGTCTTTCCATGAGGATGTGTATCCAGACCTCCTGTCAATTGGACCTTATAGCTGGAGCTGATTTCCGCAAGAGCATCGGTGTCTGTCCCTTATCGAGATACTTCCCTGTCACGATGCAAGTATGTAGTTTGGGGTTTCCCAATCTCAAGGTCGGGAGGTGTCCAGACATTCCAGGTGGCTATTTTTAGCCTTGTTTTGTGTTGTAGTATTTTCTAGTTTTCGCCCAGCTAATGTGGACAACCGTCGAAATGTTGGTTTCTGGCCAGCCTGATAGGTGAACCGGCATTTGTTTAGGTCACTTTTTCTAGACACTTCCCAAATGGCTGGGTGAACAGTGTTAACCAAGGGGCTACTCATTCACCCACAACCTCGCCGAGGCACGTTGCTGTTCAAATCAGCAAAGCGGTGACGTTAAGTGCGCCACGAATCAAGCCGTATGTAGATTCACATCTGCATACTTCCTCCCGTCAGGCCTGCATACCACACCATTCCTACATCACTCGGGGACTTGTAGAAATATCTGCACATGTTTTTTTGTTTTACATGTTGCGCGCTTATGCGACACGCACCGCATGCTCTCCTTCCCCAAAGTCAAGTATCAGTGACAAGCCGAGGCAAGATAACTGGGAGACTTTGGGGAACGCAGGTGGATGATCTGATGAGATTCTACGGGTCCACCACACCGGAAAAAAGACTAAGTTTTAACTTAGTATAAGTCCACATGTACCATTTTAGATTATCAAAAGCAAAATCGGTAAGTTAGTTCAAATTAATGCTTTTCAAAGACACCTGCGTGATTGGCCGGTTCGAATGAAATAATATTAGAGAAATAATTGCTTATTTAAACAAATAAAAATAAGACAAAGTTTGTTAGGAGTAAAACATAATGTAAAAGAAATAAACAATTGTTAATCAATATGCATTTCTAATTCTTTAAAAGCCTTAACCTTAAAATACTACTTATCTGGGCCTTAACTCTTCAGCCACTTTTACATTTGACAAAAGTCATGGTGCTTGCTGGGACTTATATATATATATATACTATAATATATATATATTATATTAATACTAAAGCTGAGTATTCAGATGATTGTTTGTTTAAAAAGCTTTTTTTTCCTATTTAGTTTAATGACACAAAATACACCCACAAATATTCTTAGTTTTTTGATTAAGTTATGTTTGAAAAATTTACAGTTATTTGGGTTCAAATTACACTAATTTGCAATTAAGTAAAAAACTACCCGTCTTAATCACATTCTGCTTTGTCACTTTCCTCCTTTCAATATATATCTTGATTAACTCTCTTTATATATGTTACTTTTCTTGTGGCATAAAGAGAGAGATTGGAGAGTTTTGGCCTGTATACGGGATTTATTCGTATATTAATTTTCCAAGCAGCTATTGATGCTTATATATAAGACGATCATTTTATGACTTAATTGCAAATTTTTTAGGCAAATGATTTAAATTTTTATTTCTCCGGTTCGTAATTGTTTTTTCCTAATTTAGTTCGTTTTGCAGACTACTTCTTCTGGATCACAATTATCTTACTTCAGAGGTCATAAGGTGACCCAACGGGCACATTCTTTCCAGTATATATATATATATTATATATATATATAATAAGG
Source organism: Doryteuthis pealeii (assembly GCA_023376005.1). NCBI lineage: Eukaryota > Metazoa > Mollusca > Cephalopoda > Myopsida > Loliginidae > Doryteuthis > Doryteuthis pealeii. The sequence continues at coordinate 13,822,586 of CM042137.1, forward strand.
AAGTTTTGGTATGTACGTTCGACGTATAAGTCAAAACGGGGGTCACTCG
>CM042137.1:13822734-13887434 GCA_023376005.1 Doryteuthis pealeii
ACAAAAAAAAAAAAAAAAAAAACAAAAAAAAAAACAAAAAATGGTCAAATCCGGAGAACCCGCAATCCTGAAAATTTTGATCCTAAGTTTTAATTCACTGCGATGTGTTTTCGGCAGTTTATAAGATGATCTTCTTTCCACGATCTATTTTCACATTTTTTTTCAACTTGAACCTACCCGGAGCTGTAGCCCAACAAATATACCATACCATGTTTGGAATCAGACTGACGCCGTGAGCAGATTAAAAAAGCCAGTTCAGGTCGAAACCGGACGACAGAATTCTAGAATTTTTTTATATTCCAAGTTATTACATTACTGCCGGATTGTTTTCGACGATTTTCAAAGAACTTTCTTTTATCCTCTTTTCTGACGAATCTGTTAAGATAACAACATATTTATACAGTAAAAATAAATTGGGAAAATAATGGAAATTAATGTGCAACAAATTCCTGTGAAAGTCAACCCCATGAAATAGAAGATATAAAAACAAAAATAATTGGTATGTATTGGAAAGTCAGAACTACGGTCTTTAATCAAATGCGTAGCAAAATAAAGATTGTGAACTGGAATTTAAGTTCTAATAAAATTTAATAAGACTCAAGTGTCATTGTTCGGCTGAATCCTAATTAAGAGTCCTCCAGAAGGAGCTAGCTTAATTACGTCCCAACTAAGCGTCCTTTTAAAATTAATACGAACAATATTTCATTTTGGGAAGGCAGGTGTGTATTATAACAACACGAACTATTTCTTTTTCATGATCTTGATTTGTACCTTTCCAGTCTTTTGGCCATCTTTCTAGTGGTTAGGATCCAGTTGAAAATAGGATTCTTCCGCATACTAATCAGCCCGAGCGCTTTCGACGCTTCTTCGAGTCGTCATCAGGGGGGTATCTGATTTGCCTGTTAGTTATTTTTTTAAACTTTTTCTTGTTCTTTTATCATTTTGTTTTTAATCTAGAGAGAGTCCATTATTTTTAGAGGGTTGCTGCTAATTAGTGTATTAAAAAGATAGCTAAAATATTATGACGATGTCGAATGCTATTTTATTAATTTAGGTTTTTATGCATATTGCGCCTCAAGAACAAGAAAAAAGTAAACAAAAAGAACTAACAGCAAATCATAATTAGCCCCCTCCCCCTGATGACGACTGAAGAAGCAGTCCGAAACCGCTAGAGAAAATATAAACCAGAAGACTGGGAAAAGATACAAATCAAGATCATGAAAATGAAATGTTCTGTGTTGTTTAATGACACCTGCCTACAAAATAACTTGCTGCCAAAATATACAACATTTAATATTTTTATTGTACGTAAACATATCCATTATCGTTGAATTTTCTTTCTGGTGTAAATTACCACGTCTTCATTTTTGATTCCTAATATAGAAATTATTTTGAATCTTAGTTATGGCATACCTGGGAATTTCTAAACTCTTTTTTTTTCTTACCTTTTCCCTGTCACTAATGATAAAGCAAAAATAAATTAAAAGTTATTTGAAACGTGGAATTAAGTGTTGGAATTTGAAAATTTTACAGTTTTTTTGTTGTTGCGCTATCAAGTGACTCGGTTACGATAACGCTGAACATACAAAATTATTTTCCCATTAGTGGCTCTTTTTCAGCATAATCTTACCTTTCTTTCTTACGCAATTTACTTCTTCAAATAAAGAAAGCCTATACACTGATCCTCAAAGGAATTCAGGATTGACACAAGTAAGCAAAATTGAACCCCCACCCCAAAAAAACCCCAAAGCACCCCCCTAAAAAACTAACAAAAAAAAATAAGAATACTAAAAATTTTAATGACACTGTACACAACACACAATTAATTAATACACACACACACAAACATATTTATAAAATTATTGCTTATAACTAGAAATATAGAGCTGGATTTTATGCATTTCAACCCTTGTTGGATTATTACATGCCATTCTCATTGGATATCATAAAAATTTTGAACTCATTTATTTTGCATCCATTGATCCATACCGATGGAGCATAACAGGTACTACAATTCCAGGTCAGAGTGGACCTGGAGGTAATGGCAATGAAGGGGTACTCCATATTCCCTAAAGCTTCAAAATTGGAACCTCACCACTAGATGCAGTTTAACATCGTATCTAGGACACCCCAACATATATAAATACATAAAAAAAGAAACCCGTTCAACTCAACCTCCTGTTATAATTAATTTCAGCATTAACCTTACCTGGTACAGTACTCTCCTATGTCGGGTGGTAGAAAAGGGTAATTACTTTGTTTCTTAAAATCAATCAACAGTTTCTTCTACTTTAAAAAAAGACTCTGTGTCTATGTATTTAACCAGAGGAAAAATTAATTAATACTTAACAATTTGAAGATAATGTTGAAAGTATTAACCACAGTTTTTGTTTGGATATCGTATGTTATTGTTCATATATACATATGTACAACAGTATGCCATCGTGGTGTAATAATTAGCAAGCTTGTCTCACAAATCAATTATTATTGAATTGAAAGTTCGTGGGATGTTCCATACTTGCGAACTTATATCGCATCCTAACCGTGATAAACGGATTGGGTAAATACCTACAAAGTGATAAAAAATATTATCATTTCTATATGAGTAACTTCATTATATTAAGATTTCAAACAGTCTCCACCTTAATATAGTAGGGAGACACACCATGAGTGTTTTTCCTTGGATTGTAAGTGTGGCTTCCCACGTTGCGTGTCCGTTGGTCAAGTGACAATTCAGTCCTTAAAGCTTTCTCTTTCAATCTCTATTATAGAGAAGCTTTGCTCCTAGAATTCCCTGTGCATGGTACATGAGAACAGTTCTTTGAAGGGACGAGACATATCTTATTTCGGTCCTTGGTCACTGAGCGAATGTAGTATTTTAGTCCTGCTCTGTTCATAGAGATAAATTGTATTGCACATCACAGAATAACCAAGGAAGACCTGTAAGTTATCAATAATCCTTTTCTTTATTATACGCTGTTGTTTGTTATGAAACATATTGGGACATTTTATTTGTTTGGGACGGGTATATCCTGTATATGTTAATTACACATCCTTATGTACATTTGTTAATGTGAGTTGTCTGACTTTCCTTACCGAATATTCAGCGTTAGGTTATCTATGAATTCCCTAATGTATTATAAGGACAGTGTTGGTTTCATACTGATACTAACAGTTATAATACCAATACTTACACATCATGTGGCTTGTTTAACGTTTATGTGACGTCACATAAACGTTAAACAAGCCACAGTTTAAAAAAACAATTTTTAGCTTTACATTTCCCATTGCGTGAAAAACGCTTCATATAAACGCTAAAAAATTTGGTTTTTAACATCTCAACCATTTCACGACTGGTTTTTGACATCTCAACCACTGATCTCATCTGATGATTGGATTACATGAAACTTTAAGTTATGAGTGTGAAACCATAATATTACCATTGATTAAAAATCTGCTCTTGCTTATTAGCATTGAGCACCTTTCCATGCAAATACTTTTCTCTTTTTTTTCATTCACTATTCATTTATATATATATATATATATATATATATATATATATATATATATATATAATATATATATATAAACTGTACAAATAAAATCATAATTATTAAAAATTAAACAATTAGCAATACGTTAAATTAGTTGGAACACTTGGAACGGTCCCAAACGGCTTAGAAAAAAGAAATCAAAGGGAAAATAGCGATCATCGAGAAAACAGCATTGTTGAAATCAGCTGGAATACCCAGGAGAGTCCTGGAGAAGACTTGTTATTCAGTTGTTATTGTTGTTATTCAGACTCCAGTAAAAGAACATCAGCTTACGCTGGTGTGAAAAGAAACTCTAATAATAATAATAATAATAATAATAATAATAATAATAATCATAGCCAGAAGACCAGACCAAGTGTTGATTAACAACAACAACAACAACAACAAAAAAGAGAACGTGTCAACTGGTGGACTTTACGGTTCCAGTAGATCACAGGGTGAAGCTGAAGGAAAATGAAAAGATGGATAAATACCTGGACCTTGCCAGAGAATTGAAAAAAGCCGCGGAATATGAGATTGAAAGTGATACTAATTGTAGTTGGTGCACTTGAAACGGCCCCAATAAACTTGGCAAAAGACTGGAGGATCTGGAAATCAGAGGAAGAATTGAGATCATCCAGACTACTGCAGTGCTGCAATCGGCTAGAATACTCAGAAGAGTTCTGGAGAACTGAGGAGATTTGTTGTCACTCAGCCTCCAGTGAAATACCATCAGCTAAGGCTGATGTGAAAAACTCAAAAGGAATAATAATAATAATACTCTGCGAATGTAGCAAACTAGCACAACGAGAATACAAAACTAGACACGACTGTGTTGGGAAAGTGATCCACTGGGAATTATGCAAAAAAATTTGACCATACAACAAAATGGTATATGCATAAACCAGAATCTGTTCTTGAGAACGAAACGCATAAAATTCTCTGGGACTTTTAAATAAAAACAAATTCACCTTATCCCAGCAAGAAGACAAGACCTAGTGTTGATAAATACAAAAGAAAAACTTGTCAACTGGTGGATTTTGCAGTGCACAGCATCACAGGGTGAAGCTAAAGGAAAATGAAAAATGGACAAATATCTGGACCTTGCCAGAGAACTGAAAAATTTATGGAATATGAAAGTGAAAGTGATACCAATTGTAGTCGGTGCACTTGGAACAGTCCCAAAAGGATTGGAAAAGGGTTTGGAAAGAAATCAGTGGGAGAATTGAAACCATTCAGAAAACTGCTGCAATCTGCCAGAATACTCAGAAGAGTCCTGGAGACCTGAGGAGACTTGCTGTCACTCACTCCAGTGAAAGACTATCAGCTAATGCTGATGTGAAAACTCAAAAGGAGTAAATAATAATAATAATAATAATAATAATAATAATAATAATAATAATAATAATAATCGTCTGAACTTCTTTTGTTCTATAAATGTTTCTGTTCCTTAGGAAGTATTAAAATCAATCGTTATTTCTATACCATAAGTAAATTTTCTAGCAATGTTTTTTACGACTCGAGCCTGACAGTTGTTTGATTGCGTTCGGAAATAAAAGATGAGATAAACAAAGAACAATGACAAAAAGTTGATTTAAAATAGAGAGAAATAACATTTTGAAAAAAAAAAACAAAACCAAAAAAAAAACAAAAAAAAACAGGTGACGGGGTTGGTGGAATAATCGTTTATATAGTACTCCCTGACCCTGTGTATGTGAGTGAGAACAATAAAGGTAAATCAACCTATGAATTAACAAATGTCGCATAAATCATTAAAAGTTTGAGCCTGCTCCAGTTTTTATCCCCGGAAGAGAAGCGATAATTAAATAAAAAAAAAATAAAAAAAAGGCCAAAGTTGTGAATACGTCATTCGTTCAGTAAATCTACATATATTAAATAGAAAAGGGGAAGAGTGTCGATCAAAGGTAACATGTTAGTATACAGAATTCAATAGCAATGTTTCAAATTTGGCTGTCAGAGTTGGTTGGTTGATTAATTTTAACGGCATGTCAAACAGTCTAGGATTATTTCATGCACAGAGGTTAGGGAATCACATTCATATATATATATATATATATATATATATATATATATCGCGGATCTATTACTACTGAATAGCGAGTTCAATCCTCGCTGAATACTGCATACGTATGACCTTGTGTCAAATCCTACTTGTGGCGAACGGGTTGGGTAAATATTTTCAAAGATATTTACGTCATCTATCTATCTATCTATCTATGCACATATAAAGGGCAGTTGGTGTGTATAAATGTATGTATGTATGTCCGGAGGAAACTATGAAAATAAAACAATTAATGACAAAGTAAATATATATACACATTCACTATCACTAGATCTTGCTTTTTGAGCAAAAAATAATGACGATTTGATTTATATTTGTGAGGATAATTTAAAAATTACATTTAAATGATAGCAGCATGAATTTTTTTTTGTGGCATTTAAATATTTTTAATTGAAGACATGAAATTTTTTTCAGAGTGGCTGATCAAGGCAAGGTCTTTTTACGTAGGATTTTAATTTTTTTACGATTCAATAATGATGGATCTGCGAGTTATAACTTTTACCCTCCCCACCTACCCAGCGATACCGGGCAGCCCGCTTCTAGTCCAAATATAAATGAATGACTAAAAAAAGAATGCACATTTTCGTCAGATCCCAACCCTCATATACGAAATTCCGCACACATTAGTATGTAAAAATTGGCGAATTGGGTAAATTCCTACATTAGGGCGTCCCATCGTAGTGTACTGGTTAGATTCATTGCTACTGAATAGCAAGTTCGATCCTCGGTGGATGCCCCATACTTGCGACCGTGAGTCACATCCTACCTATGGCTTATAGGTTGGGTAAAATACCTAAAAAATCTAGCAGTGTACGCGATACCTGCCTACTCCAAACTATTACTATTTAAAAAAAAAATTGAAATAGATCACTAAGTAGGTTTGGTTTGTTGTTTTGTTTTACGGCATAAACAACCTCAGTGGGTCATTTAATGCCGATAAAGTTTTGAAATAAATCAATTCTTAATGGATAATACAATTTTGTTTTTCAACTCATGTTTTCTATTTAACCCATAGATGGACCCTAACAGGTACTACCACTCCGAGTTAGAGTGGACCAGGGAGCAATGATGATGAAGAGGTGCTCCACATTCCCTAAACCTCCAAAACTGGAACCTCATCATCAGATAGAGTTTAACGTCATTCCCAGGACATGTACACCCTCAGTCACCGCCTTCTAGCACCCATATGATAAAGAGGGGATGGGGCTTGCCATAAGGGCAATAGGGTTGGGAAAATCATATAGGTGCTAGGGCTTGACGTGACCAGCCGATTGATCGGAGGGGGCCTCTCCGACCGCCCGTCTAGCTCAAGATATGGTCAAAGTGGAGTATTGCAAGTCTGCTCATTCACCTGGTCACTAAGTAGGCCTGAGCATATTATGGTAGTCACCATCCCAAGCGGATATTTAAGAGGTTTGAATTAAGGCTAAAGAGCCCAGTCTGCCCTACTATTTACCCATAGCTGGAAGGAGAATATTTGGATTCATACCTTTCCTAAGGGTATTAACGCTATGTGAACTGTGGCTTCGTCCAGGATTATTCGGACTATTGTCCTTATCTTTATTGTTATCTGTACAATGTTTCGGCCGATGTGCCCCCCGTCTTTCTTCGGATATTTCTTGTCGGACTTGGGACCTTCTCGAACTCGGGAACCTTCTCTTCAAACTCGGAAACCTTTTTGTCGTAATCGGGAACCTTCACGGAACTTTGAAAATTATCAAGCCTCATCTAAAAAATTCAGAGAAATCGTATTCCAAATTAACCACCCATCTAAATAGTAAATAAATTCGTCAATGCTTAACTTCTATGATCGAACAGGATCCGGTGCTTTAAGCTTACCTTGACCGTAAGGACAAAACAGACGCTCATTTCCTCTTCAATGTACGTCAAGTATAATGTTTTAGAACGCAAAAGGCATGAAACCGATTGAAATTCATTGCTAATTAACGGAAGTGTATGGCGAGTCGTGCATGGATGTCAAAAATATCCGAAAGTAGTGTAGGGAGTTTGCAATGACGACGAGATTCAACGACATGACGGCGAGCTGGTATGATATGGGCATATAAAAACTGCCACGGTGCCCACAAAAATGCATTGACCGCAATGGCGATTATGTAGAAAAATAGATACATGTTCAAAATTTAAAATGATGTAAACATCATTGACTATAATCGATAAACGTTTCTGTGATTTCTAAATATTTTGGTGACTTTACCTAAGGGATTACCCTCGTAGAAATCTAGAATGTACCAAGCATGATTGACTTTAAATCCACGATTACTAGATTCATTCACATCATTTAAAACGAATATCAGAATAATTTTTATGAAAGAGTTTCGAACATAATTATAATCTTTTGTGTTCAATTATGAAAAATAAAAGTTCTATGTCTGTTCCAGATTTGCCAAATGCTCTACGGCATTATCTGCGTTATTCGGACTATTGTCCTTATCTTTATCTTTATCTGTACAACGTTTCAGCCGATATGCCCTCCGGCCTTCTTCAGGTATTTCTTGTTCAATTGGACACATGGCCTAGTGGATAAGGTAGTTAGGTTAAGACAGTTCTAAGTGACAGTTATCTCTGGATTCCGGGTTCAATCCTGAGTGGCGGCAGTAAACATAGAAAAATAATTAACACAACTCCTACCCCAGCTATGGTTAGCGGAATGAGAACAGAATACCCCTGTGGAATGAATAAAGGGTTAGGTTCAAAAGTTCCGTGATGCTCCCGATTACGACAAGAAGGTTCCGACTAACGACAAGAAGGTTCCCGAGTTTGAAAAGAAGTTCCGAGTTGGAAGGTTCCCGACTCTGACAAGAAATACCTGAAGAAGGCCGGAGGGCATATCGCCGAAACGTTGTACAGATAACAATAAAGATGAAGACAATAGTCCGAATAACACAGACAGTACTGCTCTACGGCATTAAGAATAATCTATATATTAATTACACTAAGGCACCTTACGTGGGTAATGGTTAGCAAGCTTGATTTGTAGACCATTGTCAGTGAGTTCGATTCTCATTGGCGCCCCATACCTCTGGCCTTGTGCCACATCTAAACTAAGCTTAGTTGTAAGGGCACCTTTCGTAGTGTAATAGTTAGCAAGGTAGACTGGCAAACCATGACTAGTGAGTTCGAGCCTCACAGGGTGCCCCTTACATTCGGCCTTGTGCTACATCTAAGCAAAGCTTAGTAAATAACTATATTAATTACACTAGTACCTATGTACGTTTGTCACGCCCAGTCATTACCTCAGATAAATAATGGACCATTCCGTTTTGATTCATAAGATATGAATGCATATATTCAAATGTTATGCCTAGTCATTCACCTCAGATAAATAATAGATCAGGAAATTAAAGCTATGTACAAACTCGATTTCTCCCAGTACGTGCATATTTGAAAAATATCCCGCCGATGTATTGCCCCATATAAAAATGTCCTTGTGTCAAGCTCTCATAAGTGGAATGAGCGGCAAACATCTCTCGCGATGTATTACCGTTTCACAAACGCTCGCTTGTTTATGGTTATTGTCGTAAGAAATGGACACGACGAATCGAGTTTACCGAGGCGATTTGCATTTTCCATTGTGTTAATACCATTGGGAAAGGTATGCATCTAACTATTCTCCCTCCAGCTACGGGTGAATAGTAGATCAAATTGTAATCTTTAACCTTGGTTAAGCAACCGGTCTAAGACAAGAAAAAACTCTGAATTCAAACCTGTTAGAGTTTACTTAAAAATTGACCTTGTGTCATATCCTGCTTGTGAGAAGAAGTTGGGTAAATGAAAATACAGAATGACAACCCCCCCCCCAAAAAAAAACCCACACAAAATGTTTTTTGTGTGTGCCGGTAGTCTGCGCCAGTAATAGTTTCTATACAGGGTTGTTGTATACCCTTTTCATTACTTCTTCTATTCTTCTTCTGTTCATCTTCTATCTTAGATTCTTCTTCTAGATCAGTCTCTTCTAACATCTCTTCTAGCGTCTTGGTGATCGGTCGCACTTGGCTCATTTCTTCTTCCAATCAGTCCTGTTACCAAGACACCCATTAATCACAAGACCGTGTTATTTTTCTTAAGCTTTTATTTCCTTAACTATACTTTTCATGTAACTAAATATCTGACTAACATAGTGCGCGTATGTAGAGTGAGTCACAGTTAAGGCAGGACATCCTCACTGCCCGACGTCCAACTGAAAAACTGAGGACCCAACCAGGTCCCACGTGACTTCACGTATTTCGCGGGCTTTCTGTACTATTCCATGGAAAGTCCCGCCCGTGATATGAAAAGGGCCATCCCTTTAGAATTACAGGGGATTGACAATAATCTTATGCAACCGCATAGATTATGTAACAGGGTGTCACCCACAAAAAAAAAAAAAAAAAAAAATCAGAATTTGGGTTCTGTGTTTTTAAAAAAATCTTTTTATGTGCAGGTAGTCTTCACCAATAATAGTATATATACAGGGTGACCCCCACCCACCCACTCCAAAAAAAAAAGAATTCGTGTTCTGTTTTTTTTTTTGTTTTTTTTTTTGGTCACCCTGTATTACTGGTTCATACAAAAGATACCACCCATCTAGTCGAAAAAAAAAAGAGTTAAAAATCTCCCAAAAGTAGGGATTATTTTAACGAATGATTTTAGACAAGTTTCAACATGGTATGTTAAACTCTTATCGTATTATTACATAATGACATAATCTTTTGTCATAACACACTGTCTCTCTGATAAGATAATTTCGTTCATAACTTTTACTGTATTAACAGTGCATATCTTGAGTCAAAATTATCAAGATTAAAGTTTTTTATAATTTGCTTGAGGCATTGTGTTTATATTGGTTTGGTGGATCGGTTTTGAAGGATGCACGCACACACACACACACACACACACACACACACACAGACTTGCACATACACACACGCAGAGAATGTGGAAGATATAATACACAAAACAGAATGGACGATTCCTAGCAACAGCTCCAGACTTACAGAAATCTTCTGACGGAGAGATATTTATCTCGAAATATTAAGAATAAGTCAAAAGCAAACAAACAACATAATAGTAAGAGGAAATACGAGTTTAAGGGGGGGGGTTCTTAAATCTCCCAGTTGTAGGCAAATTGTTCGGACGAAAGAAGACAAACACACTGTAAGAAAGGTTCAAAGTTATATATACTTTGAATACAAAACTCCGACGAAGATTAACAGACAAAACATTTAATATAGTACTGCACATGGATAGAACGAGATACAAAGTACATAGGTAAAAAGATAGATACAGTACATAGGTAAAAAGATAGATACACATTACATAGGTAAAAAGATAACATATAAAAGCCACAGACATGAGACTAGGGATAGTCCATGCTGTGAATGACTTACAATAATGTAAGGGGGGCGAACGCCCCAACGATACGGGCTAGACCTGAACTAACCCATGTGTCTCGTAGTATCAGGAACAGGAAAAGAGGGAGAAACGTTTTGAACCAGCCGCTTAAATACTATATCCCCTAGCGGGCACCAGCAAACTAAACCGTGCAGACAACTCTCCCAGGCAAATACGAAACTAACGCTACAACACAATGGAAATTTAATACATGTATTGACAAATAGTACAAGAATATGTTGCAAATTTTAATGGCATTTGCTACAGACTTATCTGTGAGGTGAAATACTGTTCGTTGGAGAAGTGGCACGAACAGGGGTATTCTGGTCGCTGTGGTTGTAGAGTTTCTGTAGAGACGCGTCCGTTTTGGTCTGTTCTCGTACGATAGGTAAAAAAGGGAATGCCTTTTGGAAGCTACTTGCCTAAGTAACAATCTTTTAAATGACGGTGGATGGGGCCCTTCTTAAGTTGACTATTTAGGTCCTCAGCCTTCTGATAAGTGTGCTGTCGAAACGGCCTTCAGAAAGTATGCTGTTAAAAAACGCCCCCGTCTAGGTCGACGACCTACAGACAAGTGCTGGGGTTTGATTCTGGCGCCAACACCGTATTGGCGATTCGCCCTCTAGCGGCAGGGGAAGATAATTCTCTATCAGATTTCCGATAATAGTTACCTTATTTTTCTTTACACTTGCCTTGTGATAGCCTTCAAAACCAACCACCTTACCAAGATTACTAGATTGATGCCCGTCATATGATGGCGTTTTTTATTGTTGGGAATATACTTTTGCCATTGTGACTAATATCACATTTTGTCATATTTCGTCATCCATACTTCTGTTTCTTCACACGCCAGTAAATTTAAACGAGTTTTTTATCTTATATAGGTAAAGAAACCTGACTTAATATACACTTGACTTTTAAACTGACTTGCCAAGTAACAGGTTGGTCTTGTTTCTTTATTTAATGGCACATCAATCTTCGTGGGTTATTTAATGCTAAAATCATCCTTGTAGAAGAACAGTAGTGATACAATTTAACACATAGCTGGGGGAATTAGGGATTCATACCTTTCCCAATAGTATTAGTCCACAAGTGAACGTAATAAAGCGACTGGAGTTCGAACTAGCTTACTTCGATTTTGCAGTCTATTTAATGCTAAAATCATCCTTGGAGAAGAACAGTAGTGGTACAATTTAACCCATAGCTAGGGATTCTGGATTCATACCTTTCCCAATCGTATTAGTCCACAAGTGAACGTAATAAAGCGACTGGAATTTGAACTAACTTCACTTCGATGTTGCAGTCTATTTAAAGCTAAAATCATCCTTGGAGAAGAACAGTAGTGGTACAATTTAACCCATAGCTGTGGATTCGAGATTCATACCTTTCCCAATCGTATTAGTCCGAAAGTGAACGTAATAAAGCGACTGGAGTTCGAACTAGCTTACTTCGATGTTGCAGTCTATGCCACGGGGATTTACCCTGGCAGATCACAGACATTCGTTGTAAACATGTATCTTTCATTATATTTTATGTAAAAAAAAGTTACTAATATTTTTTTAACAAGTCGGTCTCGTAGATTATGAATAATATTTCTAATAAGTGATATGTCAAATAAGTCGTGTATATGAGAGCTGACGGTGGGTATGGCGCTTCACCTCAGCAAAACAATGTCCCTGGTCTAGCGCTTGCGAAAAGGGCATAGATTCCCTCACTACCGACAATAAGCCACTTCGCAACTTTTTTACTACTTTATAAATTGCAATATCATCATCATTGGGTCGCGCTAGTAGCACGGATATCAATGATAATCTCTCGCCAACCGTCCCTATCACTCATCGCCCGCGGGAGGTCCTCCGCGCAGCATCCAGCATCCGCGCAGAGCTGGCCAATGTAAGTCTTTGCTGGTCGACCCGCATTGGCGCGTCCATGCACTGGTGTCCACAGGAGAATGTCGCTTGTAAGTTCGCCCTTGCATCACCAGCAGTGTCTAGCATGTCTTGCCTTACTCGGATGATTTGTGTGATAAGGGGAAAGTAGCCATACAGCTGCTTTCTTGTGGGGCGACTTTTTTTTAAAGATCGCACGAAGCATTTTTGTGCAACCCGTGCTTTTTTTAAAAATTTCTTTTTAAATGTAGCTTAAGTGTGACACAAGGCCACCAGTAGTGAGGCACCCAGTGTGAATCGAATTCATTTGACATATTTATAATCTACGAGACCAACTTGTTAACTATTATCTCACGATGAGGCACCTTGGTAATTTGTCATTTTTCTTTAAGGCTCCCCGAAGCGAAACGGTTGTTTGTCCATCCCAGAATGATAACACATAATCTAGTTGGTTGGTTGGTTGGTTGGCCCCTACGACACGCCAACCCATGTTGGGTCATTTTATGCCGAAGACGTTTTGGTTGATTCATTCTTGATGGGTACACAGTTATTTTGTAAACTCAATTTTTCTACTTAAGCACATTTTTAGAACTCATTTTGTCCTATTTAACCCATAGATAGGACCCTAACAGGTACTACCACTTCGGGTCAGAGTGCAATGGTGATGAAAGGGTACTCCACATTCTCCAGAACTGGAACATCAGCATCATTTTAACGTCATACCCAGGACATGAAGACCCTCTAGCACCCATATGATCAAAGGGTTGGTGCTTGCCATAAGAACAATAGGGTTGGGACAATCATATAGGTGCTAGGGCTTGACGTAACCAGCCGATTTGTCGGAGGGGGCCTCTCCGCCCGCCCGTCTAAGTAAGTGAAGTGTCATCCACCAGTATTCCGTCCTTAAGCATTACGGGTCACCACCCACGGCCAACAGGTAGCCCCATTGGGTGGGTTGGGGGGTCTGCAGAGTGGCAGTCGGTGTATTCTAAACCCCCAGGCGACAGGGCTGAAATAATCTAGGTGAGTATAGAAAACGTATTAAAATTGTGTAAATATTTACAGTTTTCATTAAATGTCCGCCCTGGGAACATAAATACTTTTGGATGAATTCTCATTAAACTTTATACTATTGTTTATATTTTATTTACTATTAATTGTTAAAGGAAAATATTATTTATTTTCAATGAATGAAATTATCTTTATTTCAGTGAGAAAAAAAGAAAGGAAAAGAAAGAAAAAAATAACACCGGTAAAATAGACCGGAGTTTCATATATACAGTTAGAGATGAAATAAGAAAAACCCTTATATTAAAACGCCGGTCGATTTTACCGGCGACTTGCTGTCTTTCTATATATGCTTATACTTCCTGTGATAAATATTATCATTAAATTTTATACTAAAGAAAGAAAAAATAACTACGGTAAAATAAAAAACGGTAAAATAACGGAAAGTCAGGGATCATTATTGCATCACCAGGTGGCACTGTAGGGAAATCATTGTTGAAATCAACGATGATTTCCGTACAATGCCACCTGGTGATGCAATAATGATCCCTGACTTTCCGTTTTTTGGGGGTGAGGGAGTATAAGAATCGAATAGAATAAGGGGTATAGGGCGGAGGTCACCGCCGGCCGCCGGTGGTGCCATTAAGGGTATACTCTCAATTACGGCGTTTTAATATAAGAGTTTTTCTTATTTCATCTCTAACTGTATATATGAAACTCCGGTCTATTTTACCGGACTTATTTTTTCTTTCTTTTGTATAAAGTTTAATGATAATATTTATTACAGGAAGTACAAGTTGTAATGTATGTATCATCACAGGGTACAACACCTCCCGGTTCACCGGACACTTCCGGCCTGGGGACTTAGGCAATGTGTACCTTGGAAAAAGGAAATAAAGGCTTTAACTAACACCTGCGTTGTTGTTTTCTATGAGAAACACTACACAAGTATATATAGAAAGACAGCAAGTCACCGGTAAAATCGACCGGCGTTTTAATATAAGGGTTTTTCTTATTTAATCTCTAACTGTATATATGACTTGCAGAGATGTAACACCCTACAAAAGGGGGGGTGTTTTGTATGACAATAAATGCATCTGATGGTGAGGTTCCAGTGCTGGAGATCTTTGGGTGTGGAGTATCCCTTAATTACCAGTACTCACAGTCCACTCTGATTCGAAGTCGTTGGACCTGTTAAAGTCACGCAAAACAAATGTACATTTTATACTTAATTTTCACTTAAGAATATATAAATACATAAAAAGTCAACGTCTGATCAACTCAACCTCTTGTTATTTGATTTTTTTCTGTTTGCTTGTTTTATTTATAATTCATTTCCTCATTAACCTTTTATTACAGTTAACCGGATGCTACAATAGTAAGAATATCGGGCACAAAACTCCGTTGGGTCTTTCAGCTCGGGTAATTCTGCAACAATCTCACAGTAGTTCTCCGTTGTACAGAATCTTTGCCTCGTTTTTTTTTATTTGAAGTGAGCACACTCATGTACCCACTCCAAATTTTTTATTCAAAAAATAAGAAGTGAATACATGAGTGTGTCATCACAACTCGGCATAGAAGCCGGAAGGTTTAGTTTGTGGGGAGGGTAACAAAGCTGGTCATACCACTACATGGATCTATTTAGCTAGGTTCACTCGCCGACCGATCCATTCAAAAATAAACCTGGCATTCTCTCCTTGCGCAGCCTACTTACACCAAAATGCCTATTTCACTCTATGGCTTTATCCTACTTAAAATTATCCCTTTCGAATGATTTACCGAATCTTTGTCTCGTCACTCTAAAAGACCATCACCAAAGGATCTCAACACAGTTCGTATGCAAATCATAATGTCACCCAATCAAATGCGATCTACAATAAACAGGAGGTTGCGCCGTAACTGCCCGTCTTCGTAGTTAAATGGATTAGGGTTCGCGTCGGACCAGACGACGCCTACATATACAGCACGCGACTCGTTGTCTCTTTGAACGACGAAGACGAGCTGACTCATAGACGATAGCTGGCTGTTCGCCAGGCCGGTCATTTCAGCTACGGTTAGTAACCTTTTGTTACATATTCGGGAACAAGTATCCAATAGGCACCCCAAATGATCAACTTAATGAAAGGTTTACATTTTAACTCGTGACCGGTAACTTCCGCTTCCTAATTTTTGTTAACTAATGATTTTAATCAGAATTTTATGGCGATGTTGAACTTACGATAAATTAGATAAAAAGATGGTTGATACACGTAATCAAATTAAAATTCAAAAGAAAAATCTTTTTTTAAATAAGTACTTTTTAATCAGAAGTTTTCGAATATTTTTCAACACTTACGATAAATTAAAAAAAGACGAAATATGTTTTTATACTAAAATAGTTTTAACTTAATCAGAAGAGAAATGCAGTTATGTTTATTTAAATAAAAATACAGTTTTTATTTGCAAAATATTTTTTATGTTTATCTAAATAAAAGGATGCTGATCAGAAATAGTATCACAAAATTTGTAAAATTTGTTTTTGTCAGATACAATATAAGTTCAAAAAATCATCTGTTTGTTTATTTTCAAATATTTACCGGTGATGAGTTAAAATTTGAACCTTTCATTAAGTTGATGATTTAGGGTGCCTATTGGATACTTGGTCCCATATTCGTTATGTAACAAATGCATGCTACTTTTGAAACAAATCTTTTTTTATTTCACAATACGTGTTGGATATAAATTTGTAAGAATAAACCATTTGTACTTTTAAGCTTTTATTGCGATCAAGGTTCTATTAAATAGTTTATCAGTAAATTTTATCCTGGTGTTATCTTAAAATTAAAATAGCTGATGAAATTAGATATTTATAACAGGATGAGTACATTCAGTTCAAATGTACCAGTATCGATTTTTGTATGGGCAAAGAAAAAATTTAGGTGACATTTTGGGGGTGGGGTTCATTGAGTTAAAGACCAATGAGGAATGAGCTTGGCGCGTTTATTAGGTTTTACTGAATATTTTAACATTAAAGTCGATAAGTGATTAGAAATAAGAAACGTGTTCCATTAATAGATTAATTAGGTGATTGATTTTAACTGTCTGTTTAAATCTCATTGGGTTATGTTGTGCCTAGAAATTGGGGTATTGTGTTCATTGTAGTTTCAAATTTACATTAGTATTAGTTTCTTTAATGTTTTTTTTTTTGCACATGGTCCTATCGAATACGAGAAGTATTTATTTGATACATTAATGGGGCCCTAACAGATAATGTTATTTAATTGATGGGTTACTAATCAATTATATATATAGTGTAGTTAAAATCAAACTAACGGTTTTATGGAAAAGTACGAAGTTAATTGATTGACAAGATTTAACCCTTTTCTCACCTCGACTCTGATTCGCTTGAGCGAACGGGAGAAACTTAGATTAGAAAAATAAGATTTGGTTGGGTGACTGAACGAGTCCGACTTACGATAGCGTATCTCGTCCAAACAGCCATTTCTCCCGAGTGTTTGTGATCTTTCACTGGAGTCTGAGTGACAGCAAGTCTCCTCAGGTCTCCAGGACTCTTCTGAGTATTCTGGCAGATTGCAGTAGCGCAGTGTTCTGGATGGTATCAATCCTTCATCTGATTTCCAGACTTTCCAAACCCTTTTCAAATCCTTTTGGGGCCGTTCCAAGTGCACCACCTACAATTGGTATCACTTTGACTTTCATATTCCATAACTTCTTCAGTTCTCTGGCAAGGTCCAAGCATTTGTCCATTTTTTAATTTTTCTCACCCTGTGATCTGCTGGCACTGCAAAATCCACCAGTTGACAAGTTCTTTCTTTTTTATTTATCAACACTAGGTTTGGTCTTCTTGCTGGGATAAGGTGATCCGTTTTTATATCAAAGTCCCAGAGAATTTTATGCGTTTCGTTCTCAAGAACAGATTCTGGTTTATGCATATACCATTTTGTTGTATGGTCAAAATTTATTTTTTTGCATAATTCCCAGTAGATCACCTTCCCAACCCAGTCGTGTCTAGTTTTGTACACTCGTTGTGCTAGTTTGCTACATTCGCATAGTACATGGTTTACGGTCTCATCTCTATTACCACATAGTCTACATTTACTATTTTGTTGGGTCTTATCAATTTTTGCTTTGATATAGTTTGTCCTTATGGCATTATTCTGTGCAGCAATTATTAGTGATTCAGTTTCTCTTTTAAGGTTTCCTCCTCTTCTTCTTCTTCTTCTTCTTCGTAGTAGTAGTAGTAGTAGTATTTGTATTTGTCTTTTATTTGCTTTTTATTATGTTATATCATTTAGCCCTTTATTTTATCTTTTAATCATTTTAAGAAAAGAAAAGACAATTAAAAGAAAAATACAAACAAGAATAATAATAAAAATAAACAACTTAAAAACAAAAATATATAAGGAATAAAAGATAACAAAACAAATTATATAGAAAAGAGATTTTTATTAATCTATATATAAATATAGATAAGATAGTTTTAACTTTTGAAATCCCGGGCAATTCCAGGTAGCTCTGCTTGTCTAAAATATTAATTTGCTTATTCCCTGTGTTCGAATGTTATGCTTTCAGCAATGACATAAGGGACATCAATTACATAGAGATGGCGTCGGCCATGACATATACATCTTTGGTCAAATTGTGAGGCCGAATATGTTACAGTGTATATTTTAACAACTAATAATTTATTTTAGTATCATTGGAATAATAATATCATAGAAGTTTTTTTTTGTTGAATAAAGGCAAAATCTATTTTTTAAAGGATGACAGAAGAAAATTCCCGACTAGCGGTAAGGGCATTTTTCTAATTTATGTATTACAATTATTACTTTTAACGAAAATGCCTGAGAAGGGTAAAATTTGACTGTCCAGTTACTTTTTCAACTAAATGAAAACTTTTCTTTAATTTTCTGATCACATTTTCACTGGACAGTCGATTAGTTATTTCATTTCTTTTGTTTCTTTTTAAAAATAATATTTGTGTGGTTTTACTGATTACTGATGTTTAATGAACATGGAAGGTTTGAATGAGAGCCGGCGTTAATTGGTAAGAGAAAGAGACAGAGAGTTCGAGAAAGAAAAACAAATTAAAAAAAGGTGCAATTACGACTTTTCAAATACAGCGTACCTTGACTTATGAGTTACGAGTTGTCTGTCGGTCGATTTTTGCTTTTGTGTTGAGAGCTAAATTTGAGGTACGAGCGAACTTCAGATACGTTTATGTTAATAAGTTCACTCAAAAAATAGATTTAAATTTCCAAATTTATTACGCCAAAGAAAAATATAATTTATGAAACAATAAGCATTAAAATATATTCCAGCAAATAAATTCATTAAATTCTACTTTATAATGTTTTATACAATACAATGCTATTTTTTCTTATTAAAAACGTTACAAAGAAACGGGGGTGGGTGGAACGGATTGATGGCATTTCAGTTTTATTTCAATGGACTTATGAGCAGAACGAATTAAACTTCTAACTCAATGTACCTTTGTATTCTGAATAGAAATGCAAATAAAACAGACATAAATAATCCTGTCATTTTTTACGAGTACAGCAATGAATCTGTTAATATAATTTACGATTAAATTATGATTAAGTCTGAAATAAAGAAGCAAACACATTTGGTTCTCTGTCACAACTTTATTTTACAACTGCACTGAATTTCTTTTTTTTTTTTTGACTGTGCATTAAATATCGCTAGACGTAAGAGTGATATGCAATGGTATCTTGATGATGATGATGATGATTTCATAAACTTTATACAGTTGTACCTTGACGTACAAGTTTAATTCATTAACTCAATTTCCTCGTATATCAAATAAATTTTCCCTATTGAAATAAACTGAAATGCCATTAATCCATTTCAGCTCTCGCAAAAAAAAACACACCCTATTTTTTTGTTACTTACTTTTTAAATAAGAAAAAAACATTGTATTGTATAAAAAATGAATAAACAGTGAATGTGATATACAGTGTTACTTTGACTTACGAAATTAATTCGTTTAGCTCGTAACTCAATTTTCTCGTATATCAAATCAATGATCCTCTATTTCAGTAGACTGAAATGCCATTAATCTGTTCCTGTCTCCCAAAACCTCCTAATTTTTTGCATAAATTGTAAATAAGAAAAATAAATAATGTTTGCATAAAATAGAATGTAATGAATTATGTGCAGTAATATGTTTTAATGTTTATCTTTTTCATAAATGATATTTTTATTTGGCGCAATAAATTTGGAAACTTAAATGTTTTCAGGGAACTTATTAACATAAGCGTATTTGAAGCTCGCTCATACCTCAAATTTTATCTCTCAACACAAAGCAAAAAAATTGACCGAATGGCAGCTCCTAACTCCGAAAACTCGTTATCTTGGTCACTCGTAAGTCAAGGTACAACTGTATAATGGTTTTGTACTGATAAACACATAAACGAAATAAAATGAAAAAAGAAAAGAACATCGATTGATTTTAACGGCATGTAAAACCGTCTAGAGTTATTTTATGCCTATCGGTTTGGGAATTGCATCCATTGGATGCACATATTTACGTTTTGTGTACTTGTTTCTTAAGTGTTGTTTTTTTGGGGTTTTTTGCTCATGTTCCTATTGAATACGAATAATTTTAGAACAAATCTATTTGGTTAAATCAAACTTAACGGACTTAAATTCCACCATCGTATGTCACCCCCACCGAAAGAAAAAAATACCAAAAATCAGGGAATTAACTGAATTTAATGAAATTTTCAGTGTTGATATATTAATGAATAAAAGATATAATGCACCAGTTATTCTATTTAAAAACCTTTACATTTTTTCAGGTCAGTTAACTTTGAACCACGTATCTTTGAGAACCTGTGTTGTACCTCAAAGATACGTGGTTCAAAGTTAACTGACCTTAAAAATAAAAAAATAAAAAAAAGAAAGAAAAAGAAAATGTAAAAGTTTTAAAATAAAATAACTGGTGCATTATATCGTTTATTCATTAATATATCAACACTGAAAATTTCATTAAATTCGGTTTATTCCCTGATTTTTGGTATTTTTTTTTTCGGCGGGGTGACATACGATGGTGGAATTTAGGTCCGTTAAGTTCGATTTAACCATCTATTTGACCCATACATAGGACACTAGTAGATACGGGTAAGAGGGGACGTAAGGAGAATAAAAGAGGTACTCCACACTCCCAAGATCTCCAGAACAAAAGCCTCATCATCAGATGCAGCTATGTGTCGCACCTAGCACACCTGTAAGCGTATTCTAAGCCCCGATTACAAGACGGTCTCAGTTTGAGATGAGATTGTTTTCATTGATAAATTTTCACCTTATCACGTTTTATACATAAAGTTAGTAAACTCGTCGGGGTGGCCTAGAGTCGGTATCAGCCAGACAGCGAGGGAATCTATCCCCTTTTCACTAGCGCTAGACCAAGGAGATTGTTTTGGCGTCTAAGGTGGAGCGCCACACCTACCATCAGCTCCTCACTTTACCGCACAGATCCCTGTGCTACTCATACGCTGAGTTGGCGAGGGCCGGTATCGAACCCAGAACCTCGAGGTTCCTAGTCCGAGGCTCTACCGACTGAGCTAAACCCTGTTTTTACTTTACGCATAAATACATACTCAATATTACCCGAAGGACAGAATTATCTCATTCAGTCCATATCTATCTATCTATCTATCTATCACAAAAATTGTATGTAACCGTAATTTAAGAAAAAGGTACAACATTGCAATACTTTTTATAAGCTCAATTATATTTTAGAACACAAAATATTTGTATATCATTGATGGTCATATGATATTCGTCAATTTATCCTGGACTCTCAACTCACTTTAAATTTATCAAATAAATCTGTGTGACTAGTCTGATCAAAAGTTAGGACATTGTAAAAAGATATGATAAGAATCACTTTAAGATTTAAATTATGTTCTGGATAAAAAGACATTGACATGAAGGTTAAAAAATAGAAAAATTAACAATCTATCTTTCTTTCTTATATCTTTCTTATTTATTTATTTTTTATTTATGAAACAAATTTCTGTGATACATTTCACACACACACACACACTCACTCACGGCAGAAAGATATTCTATTTTCCGTATTGTCCAGTGAATAAAACTATAGTTAAATTTATACCTATATGTATATTCTTCTTTCATTGGTCTTTTATCGAGTTCCTTTGTGTGTATTTTGTGTTTCCTCATTGATCTTAGCAAATCTTCGTTGGAAGGAAAAACGAGCCAAAAACTCATAATTTATCCTTTTTATTGCTTGTATACATCCGAGAATGCAATATCAGGGATACTTATAGTTATTCCAGGCCCCGGTCGTAACAATATGTATGTATATATATGCATATGTATGTACATATATATATATGTATTAATTTGTGTGTGTGTATATATATATATATATATATATGTATATGTATATATATATATATATATATATATATATATATATAAAATACAGTGAGGAAATTAATCCAACAATATGAAAAGAAAATATTTTCAAAAATATAACTCAGGATGTTACGATTAAATTGTTTCCCCTGATCGTAACATCCTGTGTTTGTTATATTTTTGAAAATATTTTCTTCTCATATATATATATATATATATGTGTGTGTGTGTGTATATATATGTATATATATATATGTATGTATACACATGAATACATATATGCATACATGTATATGAATACAGCTATGTATATGTATATATATATATGTATGTATACACATGAATACATATATGCATACATGTATATGAATACAGCTATGTATATATAATTATATATCTATATATGTGTATTTGAGCAGCATTTTTCATTCATAGATGTAGAATTATACAAATTTAAATGCCCCTTAGGAGATTGTTGTTTCCCCAAAAATGAAAGTACCTACATCGGTTTTACCTCAACGACTTTGTCACGCCGTTTGACTCTCCATATGTCAGATAATAGCTCCATTTCACAACATCTAAAATTACATGCATGCCCCCACTCTAATTACCGAAATATCCTAACGGAAAATACGCACATTTTGCACAAAGAAAAAACAAACAAAATCTCCAAATAATAGAAGCTTTATACATCAAACTATCCTTAAATGAGATTAATTTTGAATGTAGTACTAACATTTTAAAATGCCTATAACACTTTTCGTACCAATTCTCCCCCTTCCAGCCTCCACACCCCTTAATATCATTTCTACGATTTCCTCTCCTAGTTACTCTCACTACTACTAACTTGAAAAAAAAAAAAGGAACACAAACACATCACCCCTGATGACGTGACTTCGAAGTACCGA
Source organism: Doryteuthis pealeii (assembly GCA_023376005.1). Taxonomy (NCBI): domain Eukaryota; kingdom Metazoa; phylum Mollusca; class Cephalopoda; order Myopsida; family Loliginidae; genus Doryteuthis; species Doryteuthis pealeii. Next base: position 13,845,953 of record CM042137.1, read on the forward strand.
AAGTACTTGGGATAAAAATCCACGGATTCCATCCAAATGTAAAAGTTGTCCAGAAAGCTTGAAAAGATCGTTACTAAAATTGTTAAATAGATGACGTGCTTTTTGTTTAATTCTACATGTATATGTATATATGCAACTCACAGACAAATTAAAGAGACAATTCTTCCAGGCTGTTGTCATGTCAGTATTGCTGTACGGCTGCACCACCTGGACCCTAACGAAGCGACTAGAGAATAAACTAGATAGGAACTGCACAAGATGCTGCGTGTGATCCTGAACAAGACGTGGAAACAACACCCCACGAGAAAACAGCTGTACGGCCACTTGCCACATATCACCCAAACCATCCGAGTAAGACGGACAAGACACGCAGGACACTGCTGCAGAAGTGACCTCCTCCTGTGGAAGCCAGCACATGGGCACGCCAATGTGGGCTGACCAGCAAAGACGTACATTGACCAGCTCTGTGTGGATACAGGATGCTGCATAGAGAATGATGAGTGATAGGGACGGATGGAGAGAGATTGTCATGGATATCCATGCTAACAGCGCGACATGATGATGATATATATATACGTTTATGCATACATGTATATGAATACAGCTATATATATGTATATATATATGGTGATTGCCACTTTTTCACAGAAGGGGGCCATTTCTACAACTAGTTCGGTTGTGAGTACGCAGAGGGCCCACTGGTCCAATTTTTAATTTTTTAAATTTAAAAAAAAAAAGTTACCTGTCATACATGAACCATTTGTCGGCTTCTTCTCGCATGCGACTGTATGTGACTGAGAAACCCAGCCATCGACAGGCAGGCCCTGCCACACAGGTCACATACATGGTCAGTCTTAAATGTGGAAATGTGTCCATGCCATCCGTCATGTGCCGATTACATAGAGGCCATTTCAGCTTTCTTACCTCAAATCCTAACAACTACCATTGGCCTGCCTTTCCAAAACATTGTGTACCTAGCCCCCACTTGTCAATTGGTCCTCATCGCTAAAGCTGACTTACACAAGGGCCATGATGTCTTCCCCATATCGAGAGTTCTTTGTCATTATGCCAATTTGTTCGGGGTTTCTCGATCCCTCAAAATCGAGGTGTCTGAACATTCCAGGTGGCTATTGTTAGCCTAGGTTTGTTGTTGTAATATTTTCTTGTTTCTGTCTTGCTACTGTGAACAGCCGCAGGTTGCTGGCCAGCTTGATAGGGGAACAGGCATTTGTTTAGGTCACCTTTTCTATACCCTACCCAAATGTCTGGGTGGGCAGTACTACCCAAGGGGCTGCTCAGTCGGGTGTAGATTCACAGCTGTGTGCTTCCAGCCCGTCAGGCCTGCACACGCCCCCGTTTCTCCATCACCGTGGGACTTGTAAAAGTATTTGCACATGTTGACATGTTGTGCGCTTATGCGACACGCACAACATGCTCTCCTTCCACCAAAAATAGTATCAGTGACAAGCCGAGGCAAGATGACTGGGAGTATTTGGGAAGCGCAGGTGGATGATCTGACGATCTGCACGCTCACAGCCGAACTTATAGAAATGGCCTTATTCTGGGAAGAAGTGGCAATCACCATATATCCATGTATACGTATATGTATACGTGTATATGAATACAGTTATGTATATGTATTTTATATCTGTATATATGTGTATATGTATATACGTATATGTATACATTTATATGATACAGTTATATATATGTATTTATTATATGTGTATATGTATATATACATTTATATAATACAGTTATGTATATGTATTTATATATATTGTGTATATATACGTATATGTATATATGAATACAGTTATGTATTTATATATATGTGTGTATATGTATATATATGTATACATTTATATCATTTATATGAATACAGTTATGTATATATGTATATATGTATACATTTATATAGTTATGTATATATATGTGTATATGTATATATATGTATATGTATACATTATATGAATATTATGTATATACATTATGTATATGTATTTATATATATGTGTATATGTGTATATGTATTATATTATATATGTGTATATGTATATATATGTATGTATACATTTATATGAATACAGTTATGTATATGTATTTATATATATGTGTATATGTATATATATACATTTATATGAATACAGTTATGTATATGTATTTATATATATGTGTATATGTATATGTATACATTTATTGAATACAGTTATGTATATGTATTTATATATGTGTATATGTATATATATGTATATGTATACATTTATATGAATACAGTTATGTATATGTATTTATATATATGTGTATATATATATATATATATATATATATATTATATATATATATATATATATAATGTATATAAAAAAAATGTTTTTCTGGTTCCAACGGGAGAAATGTAATATTTTATAAAAAAAGAAGGTCCGCAAAATGTATCATTCTCAGAAAAAATGTTTTATTCTTTTTATTTCACATACGCAACACGTGTTTCAGATATTCTGGTATCTTCTTCGGGCTTTGATCAATACATATATTAATATACATATATATATATACACATATACACACACACATATATATATATATATATATATATATATATATATATACATAGGTTGTGCGTGTTTCTGTAATTTTTCTGTTATATGTTAAATGTATACTATAGATGAATACAGCTATATATACATATACACCTGCGAACGGATATTTTTTTTTTTTAATGCAATGACTATTATCTTAATTTTAAGACCATCTGATGAAGCAGTGACTGTGATCAACGTGTTACAAAGTAACAGACCGTGAAATTCAATCTCTACAAGATTATTTTTATTATTTGTTGATGGAAATAAGACACTTGTGAGTCCGTCAATTCATTCTGCATTTTTAACTCACTTGAAATTTATTTGTGCTAATAGTTTTGTCAAAAGTTAATCTGTTGTAAAGAGATATGATATGGATCATTTTAAAAATCATAACTTTACAGTTATGTTTTAGATTATCGGACAGTCTAATAGAATTCGAAAATGAGAAAAAATTGTCAATGAAAACTACAGTCTGCCCTGTCGTCTGGGCTTAGAATATACTATCTGTAACTGTAAGAAAATTTTTTGTTGGTTGGATTTTAAGGCATGTCAACCCTTGTTTTATTCATTATATTCAATGGATATATGGATATTCAAAAGTTTTTTTACTCATTATTTAAATACATTTTTAAAACTTATTATCTAGCTTATATATATATATATATATATATATATATATGGTGAATGCCGCTTCTTCACAGAATAAGGCCATTTCTACAAGTATTTCAGTTGTGAGTAGTTGTGAGCATGCAGATGGCCCACGGATCCAGCTTGTTTTTTTTTTTTTGTTTTTGTTTTTTCTGTACCCTGTCACATATGAAACTCTTGACATACAGGCCCTGTCACACAGGTCAATCTTCAATATGGGAAATGTTTCCATGGTGTATCATATGTTGCTTCAGGAGGGAGGGCTCGAGTCACCTTACCTCAAACTTCTTACAGCTATCATCGGCCTGTCTTTCCATGAGGATGTGTATCCAGACCTCCTGTCAATTGGACCTTATAGCTGGAGCTGATTTCCGCAAGAGCATCGGTGTCTGTCCCTTATCGAGATACTTCCCTGTCACGATGCAAGTATGTAGTTTGGGGTTTCCCAATCTCAAGGTCGGGAGGTGTCCAGACATTCCAGGTGGCTATTTTTAGCCTTGTTTTGTGTGTAGTATTTTCTAGTTTTCGCCCAGCTAATGTGGACAACCGTCGAAATGTTGGTTTCTGGCCAGCCTGATAGGTGAACCGGCATTTGTTTAGGTCACTTTTTCTAGACACTTCCCAAATGGCTGGGTGAACAGTGTTAACCAAGGGGCTACTCATTCACCCACAACCTCGCCGAGGCACGTTGCTGTTCAATCAGCAAAGCGGTGACGTTAAGTGCGCCACGAATCAAGCCGTATGTAGATTCACATCTGCATACTTCCATCCCGTCAGGCCTGCATACCACACCATTCCTACATCACTCGGGGACTTGTAGAAATATCTGCACATGTTTTTTGTTTTACATGTTGCGCGCTTATGCGACACGCACCGCATGCTCTCCTTCCCCAAAGTCAAGTATCAGTGACAAGCCGAGGCAAGATAACTGGGAGACTTTGGGGAACGCAGGTGGATGATCTGATGAGATCTACGGGTCCACCACACCGGAAAAAAAGACTAAGTTTTAACTTAGTATAAGTCCACATGTACCATTTTAGATTATCAAAAAGCAAAATCGGTAAGTTAGTTCAAATTAATGCTTTTCAAAGACACCTGCGTGATTGGCCGGTTCGAATGAAATAATATTAGAGAAATAAATTGCTTATTTAAACAAAATAAAAATAAGACAAAGTTTGTTAGCAGTAAAACAATATGTAAAAAGAAATAAACATGTGTTAATCAATATGCATTTCTATTCTTTAAAAGCATTAACTTAAAATACTACTTATCTGGGCCCTTAACTCTTCAGCCGACTTTTAACATTTGACAAAAGTCATGGTGCCTTGCTGGGACTTATATATATATATATATATATATATATATATATATATTATACTAAAGCTGAGTAAATCAATGATTGTTTGTTAAAAGCTTTTTTTCCTATTTAGTTTAATGACACAAAATACACCCACAAATATTCCTTAGTTTTTGGATTAAGTTATGTTTGAAAAATTTACAGTTTATTTGGTTCAAATTACACATAATTTGCAATTAAGTAAAAAACTCACCCGTCTCTTAACTCACATTCTGCTTGTCACTTTCCTCCTTTCCATATATATCTTGATTAACTACTCTTTATATATGTTACTTTTCTCTGTGAGCATAAAGAGAGAGATTGGAGAGTTTGAGCTGTATACGGATTTATTCGTATGTTAATTTTCAAGCAGCTAATTGATGGCTTATATATAAGACGGATCAGTTTCTGACTTAATTGCAAATTTTAGCAAAATGATTTTAATTTTCATTTCTCCGGTCGTAATTGTTTTTCTAATTTAATTCGTTTTGCAGACTAACTTTCTTCTTGATCACAATTATCTACTCAGAGGTCAATAGGTGACCCAACGGGTCACATTCTTTCCAGTATATATATATATATATATATATATATATATAAAAGGAAGTTTGGTATGTACGTGTCGACGTATAAGTCCAAAACGGGAGGTCACTCGGATTCGAAATCTTGCATGCACCTAACTAAGAAACACACCAAATTTTGTTATTGATTTTTACTGATTAAGGGATTAACTAATTAAGCCAAAATCAACCGATTTGAGAAATTGGCCGTATACCAGCTCCTGCTGATGATAAAATATTGTCACTGCCTGCTTTTTGTTACAGCGATATCAGCAGTGAAGTTAAATTTCGCAGTCTATGCCGTTCAGCTCGGAATCTCTCGCCTGTTTATGGTCCCATCTTTAATATATTCATAGGGTAGAAATAAAATAATCTTTCTAAATATGTAATTTGTATGAGTTTTTATCCATTGAATTATTTTTTACAGCGAGTTTAAAAAATTGGCTTCGGAGAGCCGCTTTCTATTATAGCGATGTTGAAAAAAAACATTAGCTCGGAATCTCTCGCCTATTTATGGTCCAATCTTTAGAATATTTATATAGTTAAAAATGAAATAAAATAACCTTTCTAAATATGTAATTGGTATGTGTTTTCATACATTGAATTTTTTAGAGCGAATTGAATAACAAATCAAACGAAAACTTTTAACGATAACTCAACTTTTTTTCTTAATACTTTCATTTTAGAATAATCAGTATAACTAAAAATTTTTTTGTAAGAAACTATTCATGAAATAAACATTATTAAATAAATATACGAAATGAGGTAATGTTTATTTATTAGCTACTTTGTTACTCTTTTCGGGGTTAAAGAAGGAAATAAATCAAACTGATAAATTCGTATGTACAAAAGAGTTTTAGAAAATAAATAAATAGAACACTATTATAAACAAAAAAAAAATGGAATATGGACAATTGTAAATATTTAATTCTTACTCCTCAACGGAGGTGCAGTCGGTGGATTATACAGTCCCAGCCGACAGACCTAAATAAATAAGGAAGTTTAATACATACCACTTTTACACTGTTACTTTTTTAGGGGTAAAAAAGAAAATAAACTAAACGAATTTATTTTTATCACTTTAACGCAACAAGCAATTGAATTTAAGTTTTTGTCGTATATACAAAAAGTTTTTTTTTAGAAGTTAAAAAAAAAAAATATTTCAAAACACTCAAGTTTAGGAATACATAAAAAAAATGGTATTTTAAATGTAAATAAAAAGAAAAATATTTCCTATAATAAACAAACATTGGACTATACGAATTGTCAGCGATCTTTAAAATTTGAGTAATCATTTTCCTCTTTAAAAAAAAAAATTGATAAATCATATTCTCTCTCTTACTCCTGTTTTCTCTTTCTCCCTCCCTCTCTGGTGTTCCCAATTTTGTTTTAAAGTCCGGTCATGGACTGGGTACTTTTGCTAGTATATATAGGTACTACCACTCCAGGTCAGAGTGTATCTGGGAATAATGACAATGAAGTGGGTACTCCGCACACCTCACCACTAGGGTTTGCACACTTTTAACGTCTTATAGAGGACCCTCAGCCACCGCCTTCCAGCGCATATATTATAAAAAATGGAGGGGCGAAGTTGTAATAGTTACCGTCGTAAGAAATGTACACGACGAGACGAGTTCAAATTCTGGACCAGGCTATTTGCATTTCCCATAGCGCTAATACCATATATATATATATATATATATATATATATATATATTTGGGAGAATATGTGCTTAATTGAAGTCAAACCTAATTTTTTTTTTAAAGTTAATTCATTAATGATTAATTAGGCGGGATTTAACTACTTAAATGTAAGGCTAAACAAATCGAGAAAATCAATCTCTGAATGTACATTTCGGCCTATTATTTCAGAGATTGATTTTTCTCGATTTGTTTAGCCTTACATTTAAGTAGTTAAATCCCGCCTAATTAATCATTAGTGAATTAACTTTAAAAAAAAAATTAGGTTTGACTTCAATTAAGCACATATTCTCCCAAATATTGTCGGCTGAAAATAGCCATATTTGTTTACATTATCATATATATATATATATCGTAAAAGTGTTAAGGGTTTCCCAAATGAGCAATAGAGTTGGGACAATCCTATAGGAGTTAGGTCTTGACGTGACCAGCCGATTGATCGGAGGGGGCCTCTCCGACCGCCCGTCTAACCTAAGTAATGGCAAAATTGTAGTGGTAATTAACAGTATCCCCTACAGAGAGGTAAGACCCCCCAAAAAAAAGAGTGTGTCTTAGGTGTGACACTAAACTGCATCTGGTGGAGTACGCCTTTATTGCCATTACTACCAGATCCACTCTGACCCAGGGTCAAATAGATATGTTTGCAAATTATTTGTATTAGATAGGTTTGTTTGATATCATAAAACCATGTGAAAATCTACACAAAAAGTAAGCATAAACCTATAATGCAATATAATGCATAAAATAACCCCAGATGGGTTGACTTGCCGTAAAAATCAATCAATCAAAATAACGGCCTTCTCTCTCTCTCTCTCTCTCTCTCTCTCTTATATATATATATATATATATATATATATATATATATGGGTAATTCCATGTCAAATCATCAAGGCCGTGTCACCCACTCCCTTCAATTTTTCTGAAATTTCATACAAGTGTGGACTATGTTAACATTAGAAAATCCCCCAAATTTGAGCTTCCAAATTGAAATATTCGCCGAGTTATGTCGATTTTAAACTCGAAAAAACTGGGGGGGGGGAGAAAAATGGCGACATTTTGTAATTTATTTTTGTCTATAAAATGTGTTCTAGAGCTCCCCTACTCCTAAAAATGGGTTTATAGAAGTTTTTAGGCCTGAAGAACCCAAAAATTTGCAGGCAATATTATTGATAGATGGGAAATATATTGTTTGTATATTATTTTAAATATATCCAACCACCAACATAATCCTGATAATTTCTATCAAACTCTGACAGTTATTTTGCTCCATGTGGTGCTTATTCAATGTAAAAGTGCCAAACTTTAATTGATGTTGTAACTTCGCTTGTGATCAAAAACCAAACTTCATTTTTGGTACAATTAATGTCTAATATATGTAAAATAATAATTTAAAGAAAAAAAAAACAATTATATGTAGTGCCACATTGTGATTTTTTTCACTTATTGATCTTGCATTGAAAAAATCAGAAATCATTAATAACGTAAAAAGGGTTAATTTTATGCCTTGATAACATTTTTGGATTCCTCAGGCCTAAAAGCTTCTATAAACCAATTTTTAGGAGTAGGGGAGCTCTAGAACACATTTTATAGACAAAAATAGATTGTCGCTATCCCCCCCCATTTTTTTCGAGTTTAAAATCGACATAACTCGGCGAATATTTCAATTTGGAAGCTCAAATTTGGGGGATTGTCTAACTTTAACCTTGTCTACACATGTACAAAATTTCAGAAAAATTGAAGGAGGTGGGTGACAATTTTCTTTCTTTCTTGATGATTTCACAATGGAATTGCCCATGTATATAAATTGATAAATAAAAAGTACGCAAGTGGTTTCAATTTTTTAATTTTTTTAATTTTAAAGAAGCTGACACATTTTTCGGGTTTCTTGACTCTCTTCAAGCTAATAGAATTGTGGGCTGTGTTGAGACTATTTATTGAAATTCAATCCAGAATTTCATTAGCTTGGAGTGGGACAAAAAACCCGAAATACGTGTCGCCTATTCTAAAATCGAAATGAATAGAAAAAAAAAAAAAAACAAATACCAAAAATAAACCCACTTGCATACCATTTTCTTTATAATTCATTTATTTTTCTCTCGTTGGATCTAAAGATATATGATATATTGATATGTTTATATCTTTTATCATCATCATCATATATACCAACACCTCACATGGTCCATATCTTAAGCGGAATCTAATAGTTTGAATTCAGTTTTTCTTTTTCTAGGCTGGTTACTTAACAAATGTTAAAGATCCCTGTTTGCCCTAATATTTACCCATAGCTGAAAGGATGCATCTTGTATTCTCCTTTCTTAATGGGTTAGCTTTGCGAAATGCTAACAGCAAACTAAAAGAAATTAAAATCTCATCTTTTTAACTATAGTGTCATTACTGTAAGTTTCATGTATCAATTATGAAACAGAAGATATAACCATCAGGTGAAAGTTTCAGCTGATAACTGTGTCCTCTGTTCCATAGTACATGATAGATAAAACGTTTACTTTTAAAATGAATCTAAACACGATGAAGACCTGTCTAATAAATTACTCGCCCTCCATAAGCGCGCAAAATAGCCAAAGATTAGACAAGGGTTTTAAAGGTGATCTGGTAAGTCGTCGGGGCGGCCTAATGTCAGTATCAGCCAGACAGCGAGGGAGTCTATCTCCTTTTATCTAGCGCTAGACTAAGGAGATTGTTTTTCTAGCGCCTGGGTGAAGCGCCACGCCTACCATCAGTTCCTTACTTTACCGCACAGATCCCTGTGCTACTCATACGCTGAGTTAGCGAGGGCCGGTATCGAGCCAGGAACCTTGTGATTCCTAGCTGGTACTCAGATGTTAATAGGGGGCAAGTTACAGTAGCGAATGTCCAGCATGACAAACTTGTTCGTCTAACACAATGCCTAAAAAAAAGTATTCATTTGATGCACCCATTTGAATCAAATTTAATTTCGGTTCCATATTCCCCAGAGCTCTAGAACCTCACTATTGAATGCAGCTAAGTGTCATACTCGAGATTCCCCTTTGAGATGTGATGGGTCTTTACGCCTCTGCAGTGGATGCGCTCGGGGTAGTCTAATCCTCGATGACAGGGCGAAGGCCTGGATCTGGACATAGGTTCGAGCAATGTTACTCTTACAGAAAGCTCCCCATATCACCTTTGTTGTTCAAGGGAAAAGCGAAAGCTAATACACCTGGGTACCAATGTCATAACAGGAATTGCCAGAACCGGGTTGAAGAAAAACATCAGACTGTCCCAGAGATTTCAGCTCCTAGCTCTGACGTCTAGAGTTATCTTTCTCCTAGACTGATTGCCCACCAAGGTTATCCCCGTCTGTCCTACTATTAAAGAAAAAAAGAAAACCACTTCCGCCAGAAATTTAACTAGGCTCGACGACTCCATTTTTTTTTGCAATTAAAAGTATTATCCCACCAGCAGCACCATTCTCAAAAGGATCGATGTACTGTATGTTGTGACGCATTCCTTATTTCTGAATATAATGCCGTAGCAATCTTTTTATTAGTTCATATTTGGTGGGAAAACCCCAGTTGAGCTCTCGTATCTGAGACTACGCCGCCCAATATCTTGTTAACAGCTTGTTATTTTCTTCTTCCCAGACCATTGTTGATAGATACTCACTACAACTGGATTTGAACCCTAACAGTCTATATCATTTCAGAAATGCTTGGAGCAAGTTTTTTGGCTGTAAAAATTTGATCTTTGCTAAGGTTACTCAAATCTTTCTTCTTGTCCAGAACATAATGTGATCCAACACATCAAAATCAAGGACTTAAAATCAGCTTAGCTGATATATACACCTCTGATGCTTATATGTACATTTGTTACGAGACTGTAGCTATCATTCTTGACACATTCTAGTCTTAATGTTTTGACGCATCTGTGTATATTATCCAGCGACATCTCTATTTCTTACTTTATAAGTTTTGTTTAGTCTGGTACACAAGTCTCGGATTACTTATAGTACCTGCTGTTACTAAGTGGTCACCCATTTAAATACTGTGTAGGCTAATTGTTGCTTAACCTTCCTTTTTTTCTATTTATTAAATTTTGCTTAGTTTGACACACAGGCTGCTTACAGTTACTGCTGTTAATAAGTGGCCACCCATCTAAATACTGAACAGGTTAATTATTGCTTAACCACTTCTTTTCTATTCTTAGTCTGGTACACAGGTCTCAGATTGCTACTCTTACTAAGTGGTCACCCATAAGTACTGAGCAGACTCATTGTTGCTTAACTTTGGTGATCTTGCGGGAACCAATACTTTCATTGTGACTTTGTATGTCTATATTAGTCAAATGTGTGTGTGTTTACATGGGTGGTGTGGATATCTATACAATATCGCCCATGATAGGAGGGTAGACTGGGTTCTTTAACGAAAGAAAACCCTGAATTCAAACCTGTTAAACTCTACTTAAGAAATTGACCTTGTGTCACACCCCACGCATGCCGAGGGGTTGGTAAATAAATATTCAACATCGACCATGAATAAGTACACCACTAATAATATTTTTAATAAAAAGTTAATTTCTTCTAAGCCGATACCAGGATTTTAGTATTTCTAGTGGGACATTACACAACAAAAATGGATATTATTAGGACTAGCAACAGAAAACACCCTCCGGGCGTCGTAAAAGTTAATTTTGAAAGACATTACCTGAGAGGGTGGGAGTTTAAAATTCAATGTCAGAGGGTTTGTATCCTAAGTAAGACAAATCCTCATATTTATTAAAGGAGTAAAAAAAATAAAAATAAAAATAAAATAAAATAAAACAATTTGAAATAAAACAATTTGAAATGAAAACTGAGCCCCGTCCCTCTCAAATAAAATGTTGCGTGCATATAATAATCAAATAATTATTTTGAATATTTTCCACATCAATTTTACACAAAATCGTAGATATTTATTTACTTATAACTTTTTAGTTAACTTCTTGTTACTGTAAAAAAAAAATTCTTACTCAAATTTTGGGTGTATATAGCATAAGAATATTGTGACGTAAGCTGTGACGTAGAGCTATGACGTAGTTTTTGTTACAGACAGAAATACAGACAATCTCCATTATTAATAAGATTAGATGTCATTTATGGCCAAATATTTCAGCATTGAAGTCCTGTAACAAACAATATTTATATGTAGCAGTCCAAAATAAGTACACATCGTATATATATCATGTATTTTTTGTTACCCTTTTTCAGTGCTTGATACTAAATAATATCAAACAATATCAGTTTTCCTAGTATAATCTTTCACTAGAAATAGAATCAAATTCAATCTTTGGTTTAGAAGAAAATTAACTTTTTATAAAAATAATTGTTAGATGTGTAGTGATTTATGGACGATACTATATTTTTATGCAATATCACCCATACATAAAAATTTATAGAATATATACGATAAATATATAGAATATTTATGACCAAATTTAATACTACTAAATTTTGCTGATACTGATAATGATATTTATATGTGGATGCAAATTCAAAAATAACCTAATACATGAAGGAAAATCAGTAGATCTTTGAAATTATTTACATACATCAGTTAGAAATAATATTAATGTATGGGAGGCAACTCTGTAAAAATCACTTAGAAAATATGGATTAATTCCCTTGAATAATGTTAGCTTTTAGCAACGCTTCTGTTTCATATGTCCTCGCTTATTGTTCTTTATTGTCTTTTATTTGGTTTTAGTATCATTTTCCCCCACTTCTTTCTTTCTTTTGTTCTTTCCCATGCTTTCGCTTATTCTTTCTTTCTTTCCTTTTCTTTTCGTACATTCGTTCTCTCATTATTTTCCTTGCTTTTCGTTCTTACTTTCTTTTCCTTGCTTTTTGTTCGTTCGCTCTTTCTTTTCCCGGCTTTTCTTTCTTTCTTTGTTTTGCTTTTCGTTCGTTCTTTCCTTCTTTTCCTAACTTTTATTTCTTCCGTTCTCTTTGCTTTTCAGTCGTTCTTTCTTTTTTTTCTCTCTCTCCTTTATTTTTTTTTAAATTTTAAAATTCTTTTACTCTTTTCTTCTCTGTTGCGTCCTTATAATTTTTTATTATTCAAAATATTCCAATTGGACATGAAAAAAAAAAAAAATGGAAAAAAAAATAAGGTTAACAAATCTTAATAAACTGGAAGTACTTTTTGTTCCATTTTCGAAAATTGTATAAACTAATTGAATTTTTAAAAGTTTTTTCCCTCTTTTTATTTTTTATTTTATCATTTTGCATATTTTTTTCTTTTCTTTTTTCGTCAAAATCCACTTATTTTCCATCTGATGTTTCTACTTTGCGTGTAACTACCAATAATTTAAAATTTGCTCACACATGGACATGAAATAGAAATTGATTGGAAAAAAAAACCCCAAATAAAACAAAGCAATTTATTTTGTAATAGATATAATTCCTATTTATTTCAAATTATGTACGGATATATTCGTTTAAATGCCACTTTTTGTGGGTGCACGTGGTGTAATGGTTATCGTCGAAGGAAATGAAATCGGAGCCCAGTCCGCCCCTGCTATTTCTCCATAGCTGGAGGAAGGATAGTTGGATTCATACCTAACCAAAGGGTATTAGCGCTATATGAAATGCAAACAGCCTCGTCCAAGATTTGAACTCATGTCACCCAGTCTACGATAACCATTACACCACGTACCTCTACCTAAAGTGTATTGTTGACAGGGCCTAGAATACGCTTACTATATCCTCCTATTGAGGGGCACCCCACTAAGGGGTGTCTTGCTTATCACACTAAATTATATCTAGTGATGAGGCGCCAGTTTTAGAGATCTGGCGAATGTGGAGCACCCCTTCATTACCATTACTCCCAGGCCCTCTGACCCACAGTGGTAGTACGTATCTATGGGTCAAATAGAGCTGTTTGCAAATTATTTGTATTAGTTAAGAATTTCTTATATAACCGTTTGCAAAAATAAATAAATAAATAAATAAAGTAAAACGACATAAAAACATAAATATAAACGTATGTATTTCTCTAATCTTTAGTCATAAAATGAACTTAGTCGGGTTGACATGTTGTTTAAAATCAATCAATTATAGTCGGTGTAATCATATAATTATTATAAAGGAAAACTATAGCCTAACTATATTAAAATATAAGTCTGTGAAATGAAATGGTTTGCAAGGTTAATGTATGATTTTCCTTTTATAATAATAACAAAACATTTTTTTAAATTCGGCATGCAAAAAAAAAAAAAAAAAAAAGAAAAAGAAGAATCTGATATTATATAACCGTATGCCCGCCAAATAATAAAACTACACAAAAAATGTAAATACAAGCTTACAAAGTATACAATTTCCTAACATCTTCACATAAAATAACCCCAAATGAGTTGACATGCCGTTAAAATCAATCAATCTATCAGATACATTATAGAAAATAACCATCTGAGCAGTTAATAAAACTGCTAAGATGAACGGACGTTATTTAATCTGTAAAATAAACAAAAATACGTTGATCTCCTCAAGGGAGGCGCATCAGGCACTGGGCAATAAACCTAGCCCTGTCCTTTTAAATCAAGGGGGCATGTATTGCTTGGGGGGGGATAGCCCCCTGGGACCAACGCTGATAATTGTAACCACGGTCCAGGGCCGAAGCCACTATCATACTCACTGTAGTAGAATTCCAATTACCGTCGAATTGGCAAACAAGGCAACAAGGAAGCCGTTACTCAATACGGATCTTACCTTGTTGCAAACCTACTGCAAAATGACAGGTTATTTATAAAACACCATACCACCATAGAAACCAAGCAGCCAATCAGGACACAAGGAATGGAATCCCCCAAATGCATGAATGGAGTATTCTTGAGTTCCATAAGTACCAGCTGTTTTGGGCACTAGTTGAGGTGTGCTTAGCCAGTTGCTGTTGTCCAAACCAAAGGTATACTGACTTAACTGGCTTCAATATGGCGCTGCTAACAGCAATGAAACCTGAAGATTGGGAAAGCTACTTCATCAAAGTGGGTATCTCTGCCGACTCAATCAAAAGCTATGCTGTAACATTTGCAAGTGAAAAGCTGACGAAAGAAAACCTCCAAATGATGGATCGGGCCATGCTAAAAGAGTTGGGAATCACAGCAATGGGAGAAGCCCTGTCTATCCTTAAACAAGATAAGGAGACCTCTACCCAGACAACCTATACTAAGGCACCGTCAGCCAAACTCCCCCAACTCCACTTTGAAATGACCCCCCAACAATTCAGAAAAATTCGAATCGATTGGGAAGTTTTCACCAGAATGACAGACATGCCAACTTCTCAAACCAACATCCAATTATACAATTGCGCTGATGAATCTGTCCAAAACGCAATCATTAACACCCACCCTAAATTCTTCATCACTGACCCAGACAGGCTGTTAGAGATGATAGAAAAATTAGTAACTCGAAGATCAAATCCCATGGTTCATCGGATCACATTTGCATCAATGTCACAGCATGAAGACAAACTTATTCAACAATACCTTGTTCGCCTTAGGGCTGCAGCCATAGACTGCAACTTCTCATGTCCCCGCTGTGAGCATGACCTGTCTGACATTTACATCAAAGACCAACTTATTAGAGGAATAGCGAACGACGCACTCCAGGCTGATCTACTAGCAAAAGCCGGAGTGCGGAAGTCCCTTGAGCAGAACATGTCATGCTGAAGCATTTGAATCAGTACTACGGGATCAAACTGCAATACCTCAGACATAGCTACTGTTCGGATGTCAACATATCGCAGACGGAAGAACATTGCAATAGGGGTAATATTTATACAAACCCCTCGTCAAGTCTGCATGGGTTGTGGTAGCCACCAACATGGTACTCTGAGAACAAGTGCCCGCCATTTAATGTGTCCAGCATGGGGTCAAACATGCGACACTTGTACAAAACCAAACCATTTTTCAACAGTTTACCGTACAAAGAAGGAACGTCACCGAGTAGTGGTAAAAAGCTTCTCATTTGACCAAACAACGGGCACATTCACATCCAGAAACGATGACCAATTAACGGAAATAAATGCATCCGTAATCCCATTCTCGCCAAATCCAGACCCCAGACGGGCTATGAACATCCCCAGTAACCGTAATACTACACTAAGGATTTTCCCCGACAGTGGTGCCACTATTTGTCTTGGGGACCAACACATTTACTCAACATGGGGCTCACAAAGGACAACCTTGTTCCATCAAGAAAGATCAATTGGGCAGTGTGAGGTTTCACACTTATGTGTCAGGGTTGGCTGCCTGTTGAATTTGTTGTTAGAGGAAAATCAACCAAACAAGCCCTCTACATATGCGAGAACATTCAGTGCCTTTATTACGACAAGGCCGCCTGCATTGATGTGGGAATATTGCACGAGGATTTTCCAAACCCTTTAACAGACAAACAACATAAAGAGTTAGGCCCCAAACCTAATGAGTGTGGGGATCAACTGCCAGTATACTGACTGACTGGCTTCAATATAATACCTTGTCCGGTAGTCAAAAGCTAGTGGTGCTAGGGGCGACAGTTCCGCTTATAGCCATCAAAACTATGTTACCACCTCAGGGTTGCGGCTGATGTGAACAGGGTATCGCACGTAGTATTTATTACACGTTGTATGATAAAAACATTTATTTCTTAAGAAATCGATGTCTGTCGAGTCTCCAGATATGACTGAACGTCTATTTTGCTCTAAATCGAAAAACTCTTTTCATCCACGATTTCTCAGTGAGTTAAAACTTATTGCATTTCTGAATAAAATTTATATACCATTTCGAAAAAAAAAGTTTTTATTTATTTTTACTGTTATTTTACTAAAATCGTGTTTATTCTTTGGTATAGGTATTGTCCTGTGTATAAAGTTAAACTGCATCTAGTGGCGAGGTTCCAATTCTGTATGTTTAGGGAGTGTGGAGTACCCCTTCATCGTCATTACTCTCAGGTCCACTCTGACCTGGAGTGGTCATTCCTATTATGGTCCCTATCTATGGTTTAAAAAGATAAAAATGAGTTTAATAAAATATGTTTAAAAATGAGTTTGAAAAACATGAGTACCCAATAATAATGAATAAAAAAAGGTTTCGGCATAAGATAACCCAAGGGTTGATATGCCGTAAAATCCAACCAGTCAGCCAACCAATGGTATGTGTACATACTCATATCTCCCTCCCTCCCCCTCCACTCTCTTCCCTCCTCCTCCACTCCTCCTCCTCCTCCACTCTCTCCCCTCCCTCTCCACTCTCCCCCTCCCCCTCTACTCTCTCCCTCCACCTCTCTCTTTCAGTAAAAAAGCGTGAGTGTACATTCATATTTAAAAAAAGATATTTCCTTCTCTCTAAATCCATACCAAAATGTATTTTCTATTTTCATAAATCTTACGCCAGGTATAAAAGTAACAAATTAGATTATTTTTAAAAGTTTGAATAAAATCTCTAAAAAAAAGTTTATGAAAATTGTTATTATTGCATTGTTATAAAATGAAATTTCCTATTAATAGTCAAGGGAAATAACTCAATTTCTGTTTATGCAGAGTTAGTTCCCTTTAACCGTTTGTTAGTGTTTTTTTTTTTTAATTGCAAATTTCGAACTGCATATGTGCATTTATTTTTAAACATTTTTGGATTTATCAATAATAAATTTAATCTATAACAAATATAATGATATCATTTCTTATTAGCACTGGAACTAATGCTACATTTTAAAATATTTTTGTCACTCTATATGAATAAAATTATTCTCAACGAATTATTTTATTTTCAATTATTACTATCAGGGCCGTTGACCGGAATTAAAAACTTAAAAATATTTTTATATAGATTTAAAAAATTCCTTTTCTATATATTTGTTTTATTATCTTTTATTCTTTATATATTCTTATTTTTAAGTTGTTTATTTTATCAATTTTTTTGTTTTTGTTTTTTCTTTTATTTGCTTTTATTATGTTTTAATAATTTTTTAATTTTTAAAAAATCGTCCTTTAAATTAATTTTAAATATATCACTGATTTATACCTTTTTTATGCTTTTATTTAGCTTTTCTTATGGAAAATGCAAGGTAACAAGTTTTTACCCCCCCCCCCTCTCAGACAAAAATAGGGTGTGGATTTTCTTAAACTTTGGTCAATGCTGGTCTCCACCATTGTTCGTTTATAAAAGGGTGTGCACTCGTCGTTGTACAAACAAACACATTGTGAGACAGACATATAGAATCTTTCTTTTATTTATCTTATTATAATGGAGATTGTGTGTGTTGTCTGTCTGTATCCGAAACTATATCAGTACCCAAGTCTCAATTCCCTTAATTATTTACGTCACATTCTCCGTGATTTATTATTTAAAAAAAATTTATAACCTAATTATTAATAAAATTGTTTTGAATTATTAATACTTGTTTGCCTTATCTTCATGTTATTATAACATGCAATTGTATTTATATATACAACAAAATAGAGGTTTACAGAGTAAACGGGAAGGTTTATTTGCATATTGATATTAAACATTTGATTTGAATAAATATGTGCTTGGTATTATTGATTTATGAATGTTTGGTTTTATCTTAATGAATATGAGCAAAAATCTCTTAAAAGAAATCCATTAACAAGAAGAAATAACTGTAATTTTATTATTTACTTCTTGATTTAACTAAATAGTTAAATTAGGAAAATTTAGCAATGAAAGACGGAAGTGATGGAAGAGTAAGTTTCAGTTGTTCTATTTTTCGATTATCCCTCCTATGTTTCGAATCTTTTTTTTTTTTTTATCTGCATTGTTATTTAGTTTCATTAGCCTTTCTAATTTAATATAATATTCTATTACATTAAAACTTAAATACTTGCACCCGGAGGGTGCATATATTTGCTAATATAGATTATTGATCAATAATTCTTTCAGGGAATTTTATTTACTTTCCATCTCTTCTACCCAGTCATTCTCTTGCTGTTAATAAGCAGTATGAATCATTTTAGTGAGATTTGAACACGCATCTCTTTTTCTTCAGCTGGTTGGTTGGATTTTACGGCATGTCAACCCTTGGGTTATTTTATGCCAAAGACATTTTGTTTTATCCATTCTTGGTGGGTATTGAAAATTCTTTTTTTAACTCATTTTTTAAACACACTTTTTAAAACTCATTTTTTCAATTTAACATGGGACCCTAACAGGTACTACCACTCCGGGTCAAGGTGGACCTAGGAGTAATGGCGATAAAGGGGTATTCCACACTCCCTAGAGCTCCACAATTGGAACTTTACCACTAGATACAGCTTAACGTCATACCCAGGACTTTAAGACCCTCAGCCACGGCCTTCAGCACATATATGATAAAAAGGGTTGGGGTTTGCCATAAGGGCAATAGGGTTGAGTACAATCGTCCTAATCATTATGGAATGCCGAGAAGACTCACCGTCATTTACTCTCTCAAAAGTTCAATAATCATTTACTAAGCTCAGCTTCGATCTCTGTGATAAGAAGATGCGAAAACTCTTCCAAGCTTTAACTATGCCAGTGCTAATGTAACATTTACTTGTCGATAAAAAACGTGAGGGGAGCTGTAAAATATTGCTTTCTTCTTGCATTAATTTGTCAATAAAAACGCCTTCAAACGGCTAGTCGGTTAATAATTAACACGGGACAATTTTTCAGCAGGCGCTTCTCACCCGACTATTATTACAGTCCGTTAATTTTAACAAGCACTGACATCTTTCATTAAAAAAAGAAAAATTAGTGAAATAGATTAATTAGGACTGAGCCTATTCTAGTAGTGACCTCCTTAAGTGGAGTTTAACAGGTTTGAATTCAGAATTTTCCTTCTCCTACACTGGTTGTCTAACCAGGATTAAAGAGCCCAGTCTGCACTACGATTTACCCATAGCTGGAGGGAGAATAGTTGGATTCATAGCTTTCGCAAAGGTATTAGCGCTATGTGAACTGTAGCTTCGTCCAGGATTTGAACTCGGGTCGACGAGTCCATTTCCCACGACTCTAACCATTACTCTACGCGCCTCCAAAAACTGGCGAAAGTGAATTCAACAAAAGGAAAATCGGTGGACACATCGAAACAAACCTGAATCTCCTGGGTGCATTTGATGGCGAAGCTCCAGTTCTGGAGATCATAAGTGTTTAGAATCACTTCATTGTCATTACCCCCAGGTCAACTCTGATCCGAACTGGTAGTGCCTGCTAGGGTCCCATCTGTTTAAAAATTATTCGTATTCGACTCTCTAGAAACAACAACACACAAAAAAATTCAATATGAACATACAATGTGGAGGCGTGTTGTGTAATGGTTATCGTCGTAAGAAATGGATACGGCAACAAGAATTCCTGGACGGGACTGGTTGCACTTCACATAGCGCTAATACCTTTGGGAAAGGTATGCATTCAACTATTCTGTCTCCAGCTATGTGTGAATAGTAGGGTCAACGTAGTTAGGCAACTAGTCTAGAAGAAGGAAAACTCTGAATTCAGACCTGTTCAATGTTGCTTAAAAATTGACCTTGTGTCACATCCTGCTCGTACGGAGGGTTTGATAAATACATGCAATGTGTAGAGACTTGCTAACACTTAATCTTGAGAGAGAGAGAGAGAGAGAGAGAGAGAGAGAGAGAGAGAGGGGATGGTTGGTTGGGTTTTACGGCATGTCAACCCTTGTTGGGTTATTCTATGCCGAAGACGTTTTTGTTTTATTCATTCTTGATGGATACTCAATTAGTTTTTAACACATTTTGTTCTATTTAACCTATAGATGGGACCCTAACAGGTACTACCACTCCGGATCAAAGTGAACCTGGGAGCAATGGTGATGAAGAGGTGCTCCACATACCCCAAATCTCCAGAACTGGAATCTCACCATCAGATAGAGTTTAACGTTAAATTCTCTCTGATGGTGAGGTTCCAGTTTTGGAGCACCCCTTCAATATAGCTCCTAGGTCCACTCTGACCCGGAGTGGTAGTACCTGTTAGGGTCCTATCTATAGGTCAAATATAAAAATGTGTTTATATAAAAAATTGGGTATCCATCAAGAAAGAATTTATATCAAAACTTTATCGGTATTAAATAACCCACTGAGGCTGATATGCCACAAAACAAACCAAACAAAACAAATACTATTCAGTGATCAAATGTTGTCCTGTTCTTTACTCATTGACTTGTATAACTTGGTCTTACCTACCAGAAGTGTTATATACCAACTTACTGGGTATATAATATAACGAGAGAGTTCTATTCTTCTTTTGGGGAGATGAGAGGCAGTTGTATATGTATCCCACATATCTAAGTCTTTATCTTACTTGTCTTTCGGAGTATCTCGCTGGCACCTTATTTCTGTTTCTTCATTTCTTCTAACTGGTCTGGTTCTGTTATCTTCATTTTTTCTAATGTTGACTCTGGTCCTCAAGAAGCTGATTCGCTATTAGTTCACAAAGAGACAACCAAGGCTTATATTATATGTGATCAAATTTTTATTCAGAACCAGACATTCTCAACCGCTGTGTAGACGAAATCGGTGCGTGTTTGCATCACGATATCTCCGGTGTAACTAACTGACTAAGCTCTGGGCCTTCGTTCCCACTGTCCGTGTGTAACCCGAAAGAAGGTCTCCAAAAGGTTATTCCATATCAACGATCTAACTACGGATTTTGAATTTCAACGACTTTTAATTCAAAATTTAACCCTACACTAACCGCCCCCCCCCCAAAAAAAAACAACGGTTTATCAATATACAATAGAAGTACAAATTGTAATGTTCAAAACCACTTATAATATTACTTACATTAATGATAAAATCATCGCTTGACACTCTGATTAGATTAAGCAAGAATTCTTCCAAGCTGTGGACGTACCAGTACTACTATATGGCGGCACCACTTGGACTCTAACGAAACGCTTAGAGAAAAAGCTAGAGGAAAACTACACAAGGATGCTGCGTGTTGTCTTGAACAAATCTTGGAAGCAGCACTCCACAAAAAAGCAGTTGTATAGCCATTTACCTCCTATCACACAAACCATCAAAGTAAGACGGTAAAGACATGCTGGACATTGCTAGAGAAGCAAGGACGAACTCATAAGTGCCGTTCCCATGTAGACACCTACACATGGACACACAAGTATAGGACAACCTACTGATACCTACATCAATCAGCTCTGTGTAGATACTGAATGCAGTGCGGAAGACAGAGAGAGAGAGAGAGAGAGAGTCATGGGCATCCGTGCTGTCAGTGTGACCTGATGATCATGATGAATATTAATTGCATTAATGATAAAATTAAGGCTAGAATTAACCATTCTAGAAATCCAACCAGCCTTGTCCAGGAATTGAACTCTTGCTGCCGTGTCAATTTCCTACGACGATAACCATTGCACGACGCGCCTCCACATTGAATGTTCATATTGTTTTTTTAAAATTATTTCTCCTAGATTACTTGCTTAACGAAGGACCGAGTCTGTCCTACTATTCCCGTTACTCCAATTTACTGTTTTAGCACTGTTCTAAATGCACCAGTTTTTGTGAGCATGACCTTTAGTTTCATCATTCACAGATTTTTTAATTTCCCAGGTGAGGTCCTGGTAATCTATTGTCTATTAGCATAGACATGATTGCAATATTGCATATTTTCTTTTACTTTTACAAATACCTGTTTCCGTAAGGTCATCTGTCTCGATCTTAGAAACCAAGAGTTGTTATTCATTTAATTTTCTAGGATAGCTTCTGGTTTATACTCAAACAATTTATTTAGATGGTCGAACGAAAGTCATTGTAAAAATATTCACACACACACACACACATATATATATATATATATATATATATATATATATATATATATATATATATATATATATATATATATATATATATATATATAGAGAGAGAGAGAGAGAGAAGGTGCGTAGTTGTCGACCCGAGTTCAAATCCTTGACAATACATTTCACATAATAGTGCTAATACCCTTGGGAAAGGTGGGAATTCAACTATTCTCCTTCCAGCCATGAGTAAATAGTAGGGAAGACTAGGCTCTTTAACCTTGGTTAGGCAATCAGTCTAGGCGAAAGAAAACTCTGTTAGAGTGTACTTAAGAAATTGACTATGTGTCACATCCTACTTGAGCGAAGGGGTTGGGCAAATACATACTTTTAAACTCCTTTCTTTCTGAAGTCGTATTTGAAATATTATTTAATGTTTGACCGTACAACATTCTGCGTATAGACCCTTTTTTATAATAAAATGAGACGTTTGAATTATTTAGTTGAATTGCTTATGGCTATACAAACAACTTTTATAGAGATAATCAATATTGGTGACAGTCCCGTAACTAAAGTTTCCTGTTTGGTTTGGTTTGTTTTACGGCATATCAACCTCAGTGGGTCATTTAATGCCGATAAAGTTTTGAAATAAATCAATTCTTAATGGATAATACAATTTTGTTTTTCAACTCATGTTTTTCTATTTAACCCATAGATAGGACCCTAACAGGTACTACCACTCTGGGTCAGAGTGGACCAGGGAGCAATGGTGATGAAGGGGTGCTCCACATTCCCCAAACCTCCAAAACTGGAACCTCACCATCAGATAGAGTTTAACGTCATTCCCAGGACATGTAGACCCGCAGCCACCGCCTTCTAGCCCCCATATGATAAAAAGGGGTTGGGGCTTGCCATAAGGGCAATAGGGTTGGGAAAATCATATAGGTGCTAGGGCTTGACGTGACCAGCCGATTGATCGGAGGGGGCCTCTCCGACCGCCCGTCTAGCCCAAGTGTATTTGAAATATTATTTAATGTTTGACCGTACAACATTCTGCGTATAGACCCTTTTTTATAATAAAATGAGACGTTTGAATTATTTAGTTGAATTGCTTATGGCTATACAAACAACTTTTATAGAGATAATCAATATTGGTGACAGTCCCGTAACTAAAGTTTCCTGTATTCGTTAACATCAAAATTGTCCAGGCAATTTAAGGTGGGATTTTTGGCATTTAATTATCTTAAAAAGAAAACCAATTACCTTAAAATCTTACACTTTGCCGGAAGACTCTGTCGGAATTTTTTTTTTTTTCGTGAATTGTTTGAGAAATGACAAAGTAAACAAAGACAAAACTTATATCTATTACTTATTTATTATGAGATACGAATTTTATCTTTCGTAGCTTTAAGGCTCAAATCAGACTTGTATTATGTTTTCTTTCTTTTAAATGTTATTCAGGCTTTGAAAAAAGTCCTAAACTTTTTGCAAGAATTGATTATACTAAAATGAATGGTGAACTTTCGCAGAGACACAAATACGTTTTAATAGAGACGTGTTGTGGTCAAAATGTACACTGTCTGGGCGTCGTTGATCACCACAGTAACCTATGAACATTATTCTTTTTCTTTCTTTTCTTTTCTTTTCTTTTTTTCTGCAAGATGAAATGAAGTCAAGTTATTAAGTGTATTTCAAACAATTATCTGACATATACAAAACCAAACGAATACTAAGAGGTTTCAGAAATGTTTATGAAGATTCTTAGAGTTTTAAAGTAATAATGTGTTTTCGAGACCAGAGTGTCTGTGTGGGTTTCAATGAAGAAAAAATAGGTTAATTATTGATTTTTTTTGTTGAAAGAAATCTTAATTTTTATTTTCTTTCTCCTTTTTTTCCTTGGGTGTAGATAGTCTTTACTAAAGAAACTTGCGTAAATTCTAGAAAATACGATACAAAAATATATAGAATGTATGATGGAGAAGGAACAGTATTTTATAGGGAATCGTGCAAACGACTTTCGTTCGACTATCTAAATAAATTGTTTGAGTATAAACCTGAATCTATCCTAGAAAATTAAATAATAATTCTTGGTTTCTAAGATCGAGACAGATGATCTTACGGAAACAGGTATTTGTAAAAGTAAAAGAAAATATGCAATAATATGACTCTTATCTACTCAAAATCGGTTAATTCTTAATTTATTTTATTTCTCTCCCCACCACACACACACACCACTTTTTTTCTTTTTTTTTTTTACTTGTGATGCATAGTGAAACGCTTGCTGGAAAGACAGGTAACTTGGTTTCGTTAGGGCAATAGGGTTGGGAAATCATATAGGTGCTAGGGTTTGACGTAACCAGCCGATTGATCGGAGGGGCCTCTCCGACCGTCTATCTAGTCCAAGATGGAGCCAAAGTGGAGTATTACAGGTCATGAACTGCTCATCCACCTGGGTTCTATCCTTAAGCATCACGGGTCGCCACCCACGGCCAACAGGTGGCCCCATTTGGGGGAGTCTTACGCCTCTGTAGAGGTGCAGTCGGTGCATTCTAACGCCCCAGCCGACAGGGCGGGAGGTAACTTGGATTTTTAGGTGTGGTGACCAAACTCAGCAAGTCTTGTCACTACACAGTTCTGCCGGGAAAGAGGATTTCTATTTTAGCGCATCTGCTTTTTTTTGGGGGGGGGGAGAATTCGTGCGTAACGGTTATCATTGTAGAAAATGGATACGGTTACGCGAGTTCAAATCCTGAATGAGGATGTTTGCATTTCACATAGCAGTAATACCCTAGGGAAACTTATGAATCCTACTAGTCTCCCTAAAACAATGGCTAAAAAGTAGGGAAGACTGGACTCTTTAACCTTGGTATGACTGGGCCAGTCTAGGAGAAATAAAACACTGAATTCAATCCCGTTAAATTCCGCTTAAGAAATTGCATGTCACATCCTACTCATGCGGAAGAGTTGATAAATATACACACGCAAACACACGCACACACATATATATATACAAACATATACATATATAGAGACACACACACGTATATATATATACAAACACACACATGTATATACATATATATATAAACACATACGTATACACCCACATATATATACATACATATATATATACATGAATATATGTACACACATATATACACATGCATATATATACATGAATATATGTACACACATATATACACATGCATATATATACATGAATATATATACACACATATATACATACATACATGAATATATATACATGAATATATATACACACATATATACATACATGAATATATATACATGAATATATATACACACATATATACATGAATATATATACATGAATATATATACACACATATATACATGAATATATATACACACATATATACATAGACACACATATATACATATATATATAAACACATGTATACACCCACATATAAATACATATATATATATATATACATACACACAGACACACACACACATATATACACACACTCACACACACCCATATATATATATATATATATATATATATATATATATATATATTGTGTCAGTGTGTCACATTTTTCAACTTTATTCCTATAGGCCGTAGCCTAGCATATCATACTATTTTGTAATCAGGGCGACTCCATGGGCTGATTAAAAACATTCTCGACCAAATCCAAAATCTGAAATTTTGGATTCCAAAGTTGTAATAACTACGATTGTTTTCGGCGATTTTTATATTATTTTTTGCGGGGCTGCCTGCACCTCTATAGAGGGGTAAGACCCCCGCCTGTTGGCTGTGGGTAACAATCTGTATTGCATGAGGACAGGAGTGGTGGCTGAGCTGTATGTGGCTTGGGTACTAAGTGGTCACGTGATATGCAACACTCCACTTCGGCCTTTACTTGGGTTAGACTGGCTCCGATCCAATCAATATACTGCTCATATCAAGCCCTAGCAACTACATGATTGTCTCGACCGTATTATTAAAATTAATAGAAAACAACCCCTTTTTATCATATAGGTACTAGAAGGCGGTGACTGAGGTTCAACTACTAATATTTACTAATACAAATGAAGCGAATGAAAATCATTTCTTAAACAAATCATATATAGAAATACAAGATTTAGCATTAAATAACCCACAATGGTTGATATGCCATTAAACCAAACAACCAACTAAATATCTACAACTATGGCCACTAACATCACACGCCTTCTTGCGGTAATTTGTTAAGTTCTCGTGCAGGGTCTTGATAGTTTTCTGCCTTTTGATTACCTTCAGCCTAATCCTATGATCCGCCGAGACAAGCCACATTCACTATCGGATAGATTTTCTTTCTTTCTTTCTTTCTTTCTCCGATTAAATATAATCTTCTTGTTTGGATTGGGTGATCAGTCGTAAGTTGCATTGTAGTCATTTACTAATCTTGGCTTAGTTTGGCCTAAGATAAGAACCGTAGGCCTCATAGATGTCTGGCCGTGTGCCAACCTAAGCTAAGCTTTGTAAATGAATGACGCTTCGCGTAGTGTAATGTTTAGCGAGAAAGGCTAGCAGACCATTGTTAGGGAGTTTGATTATCAGTGGGTGTCCGATATTCCTGGCCTTGTGCCAAACTAATCCATGTTTAGTAAATAACGTCTGGTATGTTCAGATGTATTGGTTAATAAACGAACCGTTGTAAGACCGGTCCATGATTATATTGATGCATCTATTTGGGAAAAGGTGAAGGGTTTTAATTAGTATTTCATTGTTATCTCTGTTATATCGAGATTTTAGATGCTTACAAATCACTTCAGACCTCCCGAAATAATTATTCAGTTGCAAATTGGACCGAGAATTGCTTTATATATATATATATATATATAATTTATTTGCTCTTTTTGTATATTCTCCGAGTTTCTGAATTGTTGCATCTACGCAATCCTCAATGTTAGTAAGTCCTCTTTCTCCTTCTTTTATTGACTCATAAAGTCTATGTAATCTCTCAGGTGTAATACCTTCTGCATTATCATAAATTTCTTTGTTCTTTGATTCAACTGTTTAGGTTCCTAGTTCTTTTTTAAGAATGGTCCAGGGTAGGTATTTTCCCAACCTGTTCACCACGGGTCGGATGTGACACAAGGTCACAAGTATAGGGCATCCAGTAATGATCGAACTTTCAATTCAGTTATAATGGATGTGCAAGATTAGCTTGCTAACCAGTACTATGGAATGTCCTGAATAGTCCTGAGTATATTACAAGGGGTGTGTTAAGAAATTTGGAATATAAGATGTGTGCTAGATCCTCGCTCATACTTATAGACTATCCGAGATAATGTGATCTATTCCTTGGCCAATCACTGACAGTACTCTGAGGCTGATACAATACTTAACCCACCCTACTGGTCATAATTACGCTACCATTCTTGGGCGACGGACATAGGATCAAATCACTAGACCTTTACCAATACGCAGGATAGGACTTATACGCTTACCAAAGGATCACCAACGGATTCCATAACATAGGCCTTTCTTTAAGCCCTATTTTAACTGGCCAAGGATGGCATTTAAAAACTTTACAGGGTGTACCAAAGTATTTATTCTTTTGATGAGATTTCTTCTGTAAAGTTTGATTTCGAGAGATTTTCTTGTTCTTCTGAGGTTCTTCTTTCTTACTTTTCTTTCATCTCTGTTTAATTGATGGGGTTTGCTTCAAATACATACAGGTATTTGTAATTCTCTTTTTCTCCAAGTTTTCTGACGCTTTCGTGACTGGGCAGTTCTATTCCTTCCGTTATTTCTCTTCCCCCCTTTTTATCATCATAAACATGACACATTTTCCAATCCTAAATTCCGTTGCTATATCTTGGATGTAGATTTTAATAGTTTATATGAGGGTTTCTAGGTCTTATCCATTCTTGACAAATATCATCAATATACACGAGGTGATTTATCTTTTCCTGTGATTTTGTAAATTTGTAGCCTCCCTTTGCATTTTCTTAGTTTATAATTTAGTGGCATTATTGCTATAAGAAATAACAGTGACGATAGTGAGTCTCCCTGAAAAATGTCTGTTTGGATGTTTTATATCTGATAAGATCTGTCCTCTTGAGGCATGTTCCATTCACTAGCTTTTCATAACTTTCCTGATTAAGTTTTCGACTTGATCTGATATCTTGAACGCTTTCAGAATTTTTTGTATTCAAATTTAACACACGCATATATATATATATATATATATATATATATATATATATATATATATGCGCATACCAATTGTCTGGTGCTTATCGTTGGTGATTTAGTGATAGTAAGTCTATTAAAACGTACAATACTTTTCTTGCATGAAAAAATTTTTAAAACCACATGTAATTTGCAAATACTCTTCGGTTTTCTTTATAGGAAATATGATAAAACAAAAGTATTGAGTCTGAAACTTTAATTTTGTTTTTAAATATAAAAAAAACACTGCTGAACGATTTATATAATAAAATGATGTTGTAGTGGACAGGGTAGGACGACTAAACGTTTGTCTATGTATGTTTGTCGTTTTGAGTACCACAACTCGACGCTAATATTATTAGTTGAGGATTAAACAATCTTGGATTCTTTGTAGCATAAACCTTTGTATAGTTGGATATATCCTCGTATATTCATGAGGAATTAATAAGAACAATTTCATTGTCCGAGCAAACTTAAAGAGAATGAATACATCATGACAATGAGTATATGGTGGTTGTAATGAGTATATATATATATATATATATATAATATATATATATATATATATATATATAATATATATATATATATGGTAATTACAACAAACACATAATAAGGTCATATATATTAAAACAGAAAAACAAATAACTTATAAATTCAACAAGTAATATGTGTATTAAAACAAATAGATTACAGTAGTCAAGAATACTGATCAAAGTCCTGCAGAAATATGCTTTTTTTTAAAGTTCATGTGATTAGAAGAAGAAAGTGTTGAGTTCCCCCCAGTAGAGAAAGAAAGGGTAATGCTCTTATATATCAGCAGTGAAGTAACTTGTAGAGAGAGAAAGATATAGCTTGTAATACCTTCAGCGGTAGGAAAATATTTCTGAGTTGAGCGACAAGGAATATCCAGGCATGAGTTTGTCTTCTGAACTGTTCTTCGAAAACGTTCGCTTTTATAGGACTCCCTAGGCTCGAAATCGGTCTTTTGAAAAACCTCTTTTTTAGGCGCGAACGCTTCTGATTGGCTGAAAATTATCATTTTTGATATCTCTATTTTTTCTACCTGTGCTGATCCTATGCGCAGACTTCTTATTTTCGTCATTTTATTTCTGCTTTCAAAGCGTTAACACCCAGCTCACCACAAGTAATAAGAAAAGATTATACAGAATGGTATGAAAGAAATGTCCTCGTGTGCAGATAGTCTTTACTAGAGAAACTGTTGCGTAAATCCTAGAAAATACTATACAAAAATATATAGAATGTATATTTGTAAAAAAAATGATTGTAAAAAAAGGTGAGATTTTAATTATATATATAATTAAAATCTCACCTTTTTTTTTACAATAGTTTCATTACTGTAAGTTTCATGTATCAACTATGGGATAAGTCATTTTCATATATATATATATAGAGAGAGAGAGAAAGAGAGAGAAGGTGCGTAGTTGTCGACCCGAGTTAAAATCCTTATATATATAATATAATATATATATATATATATATATATATATATATATATATATATATAATTAAAATCTCACCTTTTTTTACAATAGTTTCATTACTGTAAGTTTCATGTATCAACTATGGGATAAAAGTCATTTTTATTTCCTACGATGATAACCATTACAACACACGCCTCCAAAAAAGAGTTTATAGAGAGAATGTCGTACGGTCAAGCATTGAAAATAATTTGAATATAACTTTAGAAAGAAAGTAATTTAAAACAGAGTATCATATTTGAAAATGATAAAAAATGAGGATGTTTTATACGCTACTCCAATTATAAGGTCGGTTTCTCTTCTGATTATTACAAAATACTGCAATCAGTAATGAGAATCCAGTTCTGAAGATCTTACCATTACATGCACATCTACTCTGACCCGGAGTGATAGTACCTGTTAGGGTCCCATCTATAGGTCAAATTGAATTGTTTGAAAATTATTATTCTTAGATAAGAATATTTGAAATCATATAATTGCTTAGGAGGCATGTTTGGCGTAATGTTTATCGTTACAGGAAATGGAATCGGCGACCCGATTT
Source organism: Doryteuthis pealeii (assembly GCA_023376005.1). Lineage (NCBI taxonomy): Eukaryota > Metazoa > Mollusca > Cephalopoda > Myopsida > Loliginidae > Doryteuthis > Doryteuthis pealeii. The sequence goes on from CM042137.1 coordinate 13,876,773, forward strand.
CAAATCCTGGACAAAGCTGCTTGTATTTCACTTCGCGTTAGTGCCCTTAGAAAAGACTTGAATCCATCTGTTTTCCTCTAAGTTTAACTTGCCCAACAAAAAAAAATCTCTTAGAAATCCATAGTAGAATTGTGTGTATTTTAAACTTTCTCGGTCGTTTCACTTTTAATTTATTTTTGTTGTGTTTCTTTGAATCTGTGTTCAGTACATTGTTATACCTATAAATATAAGACCATTAATGCGCTAGATGGGTTAGAAAAATGATTTTTGAGATTTCTTTTGATTACAGCCATCACGTCTACATCTCCATTTATCCTCATTGTCCGAAAATTTTTAAATCCTTTTGGGGCTTGCATCACATTTTTCGATCTACGTGAAGAATACCTTATTTTGTTAGAATTTCATAGCTTCTTCTTTGTCTCAAACAAGGTCATTCAATGCAAACAAATTCAGGATAATAAAAATTAGGAAAAGTGTACAAAAAGTGTGAAAAATTATGCAAATATGAAAAGTGGGTAGAGAAACTATTGTTGCATAGCTTGCAACGGAAGATTCCTCTTCCGGTCAAAAGACAAAGAGAAAGATAAAAATATATATTAAAAAAAGGGAGAACGGAAGAGAGGTCTTCCGGTCAATAAGCAGAGAGAAGATGAAGAAATAGATAAAAGAAAAAAGAAAAACGGAAGCGGAGTCTTCCGGTGAGGAGGCGGAGAGAAAAGATAAAGAAATAATTTGACAAATGTCCGTTATCAGATCAAACGATAAATGTGTGGGCATAGTATTTTTGTATAAAAAGGCTAGTGGATGAAGGATGTCAGTTTCAGTCCCCAGCAGCAGCCGAGAACATAACCTCGTCTCCCGTCAACCACTCGGTAGTTCATTGTGAACACTGCGCTCTTTGCCAGCCACCCGGCATTTTCATTGTGAACACTCGTCGCCCCTCACCATCTACACATCGAAGAAAATAAAGACGGGTCCTATTTTTATATATACGTGTCTGTGGTTTTATTGAAGTCCAGTCAAGCGGCTATACAACACTATTGCTGGTTATAAATTCCGGGTACAAAAATCTCTTAACACCGCTTCAAAGAGACGTAACCGAAAACAAATCGAAAGTGAAACGGTCGTGAAAGCTTAAAAGTACCGAGTTGTGTATCTAACCAGTTCTTCACCATAAAATAGTTTAACTACGAATTGTTAATAATAACGTTTCCGGTCTATTTTAGAAGACCCCGTACTGAGATTTTTCAAATAACGACAAATGATTATTTAAATGGGGAACATTAAACTGATTGAAATCACTAGATATAATGGAAATATAAAAGATTATGGAATAAGTTATTAAACCCAAATATGAGAAAGTCAGAAGATATTATAAACATGAAAACATCGGATCTATCACTAGTAACATGATAACACAAAACTGTCTCATTGTCCCTAACACAAATCCATCAATTAGATACCACAACACACACACACATATATATATATATATATATATATATATATATATATAATTGAGATTTTATTGCGTCCAGACTTAGTACTGGTCAATATATCAACAAGTATCCAATGTTTATTTACACATTTCTTGAGGTTTAAAAGTCATTTGAAAAAGTCAAAATTGGCGTGAATACATTTTGAACTATTGCATTCGTGCCAGCCATTCTCTCTCTCTCTCTCTCTCTCTCTCTCTTTCTTTCTTTCTCTCTCTCTCTCCCCCCTCTTTCTTTCTTTCTTTCTTTCTTTCTTTCTCTCTCCATCCCCTTTCTCTTTCCTTTTAACTCCAGTGTCGAAATTTATTGTTGGGAATTCGTTGGAGGTCATTTAATTCATCTATCAGTTGTCATTTGCCTCATAACCATAAAGATACGTTGTTATTTTCTGTGGTCTCTCAAGAGACATCATTAACTTCTTCCAACTATAACTCTATCTACAAATCTTTCTGTTATTGCGATTAATAATTAGTTGTGTTTATCACTATTGTCCTAATGATTGTAATAATAGCAATAATCCTGGCCAAGTGTTAATTAACAAGAAGAGAAGAACTTGTCATCTAATGGATTTTTGCTGAGGGAAATTAAAAGAAAGCGAAGAGATAGACAGATACATGTATCTTGATAGAAAACTGAAAAGGCAGTGAAACGTGAAAGTGACGGTGATACCAATTATAGTTGGTACACTTGGAATGGTCTTAAAGAATAAAACGAACACAAACTTAGAATAGGAATAGACATGTAATACTGACATACATAACAAATTGTTGCAAACTTTGGTTTGTCTACTGGAATGTCCCTTGCTTCGGCTACTCTGGTCGTACTGCTGGATATAAAAGAGACCCTTTTTGTGGTCTGACTCCGGTGCTGGTCGATCAGAAAGAGAGAGAATTTGCCTCTTTGGCTTTGCGCCCAAAGTATGTTGGTCCGTGATTGGTTGGTTTGATAGTGAAGCTCGTAGACAAGAACGATACCCCCTCCACCTCAGATTTCTTTACATTCGTGGAGACCCGAGGAGACTGTTGTTCACTCAGATTCCATCGAAAAGCCATCAGTTAACGCTGGTGTAAAAACTCACAAGAAGGAAAATAATAATAAAGTTTTACTTCTTTTGATATTATCAAATTATTTGATATCATAAATTATCATTATATAATATAAGACAAATAGAAAATTATCATAGTAAGTAAAATTATTTGATATCATCAAATACATTGTCGTAAATACGTCAGCAATATTGACAAATTATTTCTTCATAATTATCGGAATGTTTTTACAAAGAATAAAACAAAGTAAACCTCATATTTGATTTTATCTTGCTTGGTAATGAATATATTAAGAGAAGGAGACATCATCTTGAGAAACATTAATAAAATGCACGTTTTATGCGACAAAAAAAATAAGATTAATGATTGTGAAATTCCTCTTTGCCACAGCCAAACAAAAGCTTCCAATTTTAATTGGTAATTCTATGATATAAAGATTGTTAGCCTTGACTTGAGCCAAAATATATCGATTCATTTGGATATGTAAATATCAACAATGCTATGGGCGCCACAGGATCTATGACTATTTGACAGATTCTCGACCGATAAAATTCACGCTGCTCTGATGGTTTAACAAAGCGATGCAAATTCTCACAGAAAAATACGAATTAACAATTTTTACCTTTCACGTCATGAAAGTGCTTATATTTTATTTCGGGACGCTGTCTTTAATCATCATCATCATCATTATCGGTCCCATAAGCTGGTTTGGTTGTAGGGGCGCTACTCACGTGGCGGTCCAGGACCGCATTTATAAGGGCACATAGGCACTTGCCCTGCGACCCCCTACCAGAGGCACATCCAGACTTTCTACATACGTATATTTTTTCTGAGGGCCGGGTTAGCTCAGTCGGTAGAGCGTTCGGCTAGAAACCACAAGGTTCCTAGTTTGATACCGGTCCCCGCCAACTCAGCGTATGAGTAGCACAGGGATCTGTGCGGTAAAGTAAGGAGCTAAAACAATCTCCTTGGTCTAGCGCTATTGAAAAGGGGATAGACTCCCTCGCTGACTGGCTGATACCGACTTTGAGCCGCCCCGTCGACTATGATGGTCCTGGTAGTCACAGACGGACAACGGCCTCAAATAACTAAAAAGGTAAAAATTCCTGTTATGTAAGTCGCAGTCTAGATATTGATTGGGCCAAACTCTAATAAACAGGAAGGGTCAGAGGCAACGCTCTCTAGCCACATACATGTACAGTTCTCTATTCAGGAGCTCACAGATATTTTGAGTCAGTACGTCTACAGCTGGGAAGTTTAGATGCGCCATGTACTTGGCCTGTCCTTCTTATTCCCTTAAAAACAGACATAGAGATACGTATTTGTAGGTATTTACCCAACCCGTTCTCCATGGTTAGGGTATGACACTAGGGCCGAATTTATAAGAAAGGTAACTACCCCGGCTTCTCTACCAGAGGAGCACACAGGCTTCCTGTATAAAACTTGTAATAATTATAGAATCAGTGTTATTATTGAAAAAAAAAATGGTGATTTGCTGCAAGCTAGAAAGAATTATATCCCTTTGTCGTATAATACAAACTGAAAAATGGAGTAAAGATTGTTTATAAGGTCAATATAATTGAGAAAAATAAAATCTAACATTTTCTTCGGAATCTAACTTACAATTTTTTCTTTTAATAAATTCCTTTTACTTCATTTAAAAAAGTTCTCTTGTGCCTAATTTAATTTCTATGTTGATGCAGCTTGAGTGGACCCCTAACTAGAACTACCATGTATCCCCCCACCAATGTCTTTAACAATAGTTTACAACTGGTTTGAATTCAGTTTCCCTTGTCCTAGGTCGGTTGTCATACTAAGATTAAAGAGTCGTGTCTGCCCTAGTATTTATCCATAGCTAGATGGAGAATAGTTGGATTCATACCTTTCCAATGGGTACTAGTGTCATATGAAATGCAAACAGGCTCGTCCAGGATTTGAATTTGGATAGCCGATTCCACTTCATACGACGATAATCGTTCTACAACGGGCGCTTTTCTTAATAAACCAAATTGTCTTTGAAACGAAACAAAATTCAGAGAGCAAAAACACATTTTTTACCATCTTCGCAACAATATTAAGAGATCCGTGAATCGGAAGATTTTTAGGACTGTAGGTGAAGCAGTTTTTCTCCTTTCTTGAAATAGAAAGATGTAGTATCAGTTTTAATTCTTGTCAGTTGGTCCGTGTTAAGAATTTGTATAATCCTCGTCAGTTAGTCCGTCGAGAAATTGTACGACAATTAATCAACGCCTTTAAATAGTAAATTAAATACATGTTTGGGCGTTTTGATTGGCCGATTCAACCAACGCTGTTTTAGAAGAGTTTATAAATACAAGTTGTAATCTTCAGCAAACTTTATACAACCAAAATAATCCAACAGTTTTTTTGGTTGGGAGGGGAGTTGGGGAATGGCAGAAAAAGTGTTATGCACACTACGGATCCACTGGTAGACACGAAGTTTTTTTATGTATCCGAGAATAGTAAGTAAAGTTTCAATGATCAACGAGTCTTATCTTATGAAGCGTTAAACATTTTGTAAAATGTAAGTATTTATCTTGATCCCCACAAGATCTAAAATCTAAACCAGGTAAATTGTTATCTTTAGCTTTTATATTTAAAATAAAAAGGGGAAAAAATCGAGAAATGTCTGAGACTCCCGTGTTAAAACATGAGCCATCAAGAATACGCCCAATTTATACGACTTGTTCTCTGGAATACGAATCTTCGGCTTCCAGGCGAAAATAATATGCTACATGACCGGAGAGAATACTAATGTGTCAGGTGAGTCAGATTTGGCTACTAGCAACAAATCTATTAAACTTTGAATTTCTGTAGTTGCGATTTTGGGGATAAAAAAATAAAAATAAATAAGCGAAACTAATTTGGGCAACTGATAGAGAAAGTTAATAAGTAATTCTTTTTTCTGAATTTATAATGTAACATATACTTAGGAAAATAAAACTGCAACACCTGAATATGTATTGTATTTACTCAAGATTAAACGGAGAATTCACTGTGGAGTAGTGGTTAACGTGCTGCACTGTGACCGTAGTAAGCAAGTTCGAACTCCAGTCTCACTGATATTCCATTCCGGGCTAATATCCTTGGGAACTTTTAATTCCCCATTCTACATTAAATAGTTCCATTACTATTCGTAGTACTAGTTATTTAATGCCAAAATCATCCTTGTGCAGAACAGTTTGGATACTATTCAATACATAGCTTAGGGATGAAGAGGTTCATACCTTTCCAATGTATTAGTCTTCAGTAAACGTAATAGCACACTGAAGTTCGAACTCGTTATACGATGTTGAGAGAGAGAGAGAGAGAGAGAGAGAGAGAGAGAGAGAGAGAGAGAGAGTCTAGCACGTCGCCACGGAGACCCCCTTTTTTTATCGTATTGATGAAGTAAAATCAAACAATGTGTATGAGAATTAAGACTATAAAAAATTTTTTTAAATCATGGAATAAAATTTCCAGAATATTATTAGAATTATCCTTTCCTGGACCTTATCTTTTTTACGTATTTATGCTTTTTGCAGAATTTAACATGTTTCAATTAGAGCTTTCCTTCCTAATTTGGTTGCCTATCCATGGTTAAACAGCCCAGTTTTCCTACTATTTACCCATAGCTGGATGGAGAATAGTTGGATGTGTACCTTTATAATGTATTAATAAAAAGCTATGGGAAATGCAAACAGCCACGTCCAGGATTTATTCACCGAGTCCATTTTCAACGACGATGACCATTACACCACCCACTTTCATAAATCTTTAGTTTAGTAACAATTTAGTTACATATCCTCGCCTCCAGACAAAGACTCCAGATGCATAACTGTCAAGCTTTAATTGGTATAACCTTCAAGCGAAAATATATAAATTATCAATTATTCTATATCAATAGATGGTTAACTTAACAAAAATAGTCCAGTTGATTTGGTTTGGTTGGTTGTATTTTATTGCATGTCAACTCGTATTGGGTCATTTTATGCCGAACATATTTTGTTTTATGTCATTCTTGTTAGGTATTCAATTTTTTTTTTTCCAACTCAATTCTTTTGAGCACATCTTTTTGAATACTCATTTTAATATATTTAACCCATTGATTGGACCGTAACAGGTACTATCACTCCAGATCGAGTGGACCTGAGAGTAATAACCCGTAAAGGGTTACTCCACACCCCCAAAGTTCCAGAATTGGGAACTTCACCACTAAATGTAGTTTAACGTCATACCAAGACACTAAGACCATTCTAGTACATATATGACAAAGAGCGTAATACCCTTGGGAAAGGTATGAATCCAATTCTCCCTACAGCTAATGGGTATGACAGGGTAGACTGGACTCTTTAACCCTGCTAGGGTAACCGGTCTAGGAGAAAGGAAAACTCTGAATTCAAACCTGTAAAACTCCGCTTAAGAAATTGACCTTGTGTCACATCCTGCTCGTGCGGAGGGGTTGGTAAATATATAATAGCAAAGAGGGTTGGGTTGCATAAGGGCAATAGGGTTGGGAACATCATATAGGTGCTAGGGTTGACGTGACAGCTGATTGGATCGAAGGGGGCCTCTCCGACACCGTATCACTAAGTAGGGGTCAAAGTGGAGTGTTCCATATTCTGAACGTTTCAGCCACCAGGATTACATCATTAAGCATACGGGTGTCCACCCACGGGCTAACAAATGGCCCATTGTGAGATTTTACTCATCTGCATAGTCAGTCAGGTGATTCTACGACCCCACCCGACAGGGTGGAGTCCAGTCGGCTTTGTATATATGTTGTCCAAATTAAACATCATTTATGTTAAAACCACGGCAAAGTTTTCGCCAGTTAATAACGATATAATATATAATCTTTGTATTAATTCCTTCAGACTTGTAAAACAGATTGTATAAGAGTATGTTTTTTTTGTTTATTTGCTTTCGGTCTTCTTAAATTCAACTATCAATTCAAAGATGTTATGACACCTGAAGACGGTCGATCGGACATTATACAAATCGAAACGTTGATTCGCCCACAAAACCTCCAAGTGTTAAGCTTTTGGATTTAATGAATAGACATTATCGATTGATGTATTTAAGAACGAGATGTATTTAGTTGCAAAAAGCTCTTCTCTCTCTCTCTCTCATACAAGTGCACGCATACATACGTGCCGCCGCATCTATACATACCGTAGCAAACAAAGCCGTCTTTCAAATATCACCATGAATGGATTAGTGCATACGCAGACGTGGCGAAAGAGAGAGAGAGAGAGAGAGAGGAGAGAGAGAGAGAGAGAGAGAGAGAGAGATTAAGGAAGTTATAGATAGATTGCAAATGTCTTAGATAGGTCAAGAGAGTGATAGATCAAAAGCGACTGAAGAGAGAGCAGAGAGAAGAAAGAGAAATAGAAGGAGAAGGAGAAGAGAGAGAGAGAGGGGAGGAGAGAAAGAGAGAAAGAAAGGGGGGAATATTTGTCTCCTTGGGTATAATGCACATGATTACTTGTATGCAATAAGACGTGGCGGAGAGAGAGAGAGAGAGAGAGAGGGTCAACTTTTTCTTAATACGACATGACACGATTTTTTTCTTTTTTTTTACTTTCTGTTTCACTTTCGACTTCTTTTTTTTTTTTTTTTGTTTTCTCACTACCTCCCTTTTTTTCATTTTTTTCTCTTCTTTTAATGTTACTTGTCTCTTACTCTCTTTTTAAATTTATGTTTTATTTCTTTTGCTTAAAAGAAGATTATTATCTCCTTCATTCTCCGTTTTTCTTCTTTTATTTCCATTCTTTTTCTTCTTCTGGTATTCTCCTTCTTTTCAGCTTCATTTCCTCTTCTTTCCAAACCACCCCCTCCATCTTCGTCTTTTTTTGAATCTATTTGCTCTTTTATTATCATTTTTACAGTTCTTTTTTCGACCACATCAACTTTTTCTTTCTTCCTCTAGACGCCATCTTTCTTTATTTCTATCTCTAACTCAGTCTCACTTGCATCTTCATCTTCCGTTTTCATATAATGGTCAAACAGTTCACTCCCTCTCATTCCCGTTTTTTTTTGAATCTGCTTTGTTCTTCTTATTATTCCAATCTCTTTCTTCAATACATCAACCTTTTTCTACTCCATTTTGTTTTATCTTAGACATCATCTTGCTCTCTCTCTCTCTCTTATTTTCTCTTTTTTCTTTCTTTCTTTCTTCTCTCTCTCTCTCTCTTTCTCTCTCTCTCTCTCTTCTCTCTATCTTTATTTCACATTCTCTGCAATGGACAAGCCCTCATCTCCTCGTCTTTCTTCTTGAATCTTTTTATCTTCTTTTTTATTTCTCATTCTCTTTATTCAAACACACTAACCTTCTTCTTCCTTTTGTTTATCTTAGACATCGTTATTTCTCTGTCTCCCCTCTCTCTCTCTCTCTCTCTGTCTGTCTGTCTTCTCTTTTCTTTCTCTCTCTCTCGCATCTTCACATCTTCACACTTCTCGTGCAATAATAACCAGATCTACCCCTCATCTTCCAGTCTTTCTTCTGAATCTATTTTCTCTTCTTTCTTTTATTTCTTCGGTTCTCTTATTCACCTTTTTCTTCTCTTTGTTTATCTAAGAGATCATCTTTATCTCTCGTGTTCCCCTCTCTCTGTCTCTCTCTTCTCTCCTTCTCTCGCATCTTCATCTTCACATTCTCGCCCAATGGACAATAAAGATCTTACAAAGAGCTGTAAGTAGCAGACGATAAAGCAGAACTGAAGTTTGAGACGTGACTTGTATTTCCGTTTTTTTTCTTTTTCTTTTTCCTTTTTGTTTTTGCTTTTGCTTGTATTTTGGGCCTTGGCATGTCAAAGACAAAATCCGTGGCTCTGGATAATCTGAACTCCGAAGAAGTTAGAAATAAACTCTGCAACTTGTCTGCCGACTGTCAAACTAATCACGCGCCACAAGGAATGACAAAGAATGACTCCACAGTGATACCAAGATTGCGGCTATAGGCTCATTGTAAGTGATAGCGTGCTTGCTTCAGTCCTCGTCTAGTATTCTCACACACATGGAGGCGCGCTGGTCTAATGGTTAGAGTCGTAGGAAATGGACTCGTCGACCGGGTTCAAGATTCCTAGACGAAGCTGTTTGCATTTCAACATAGCGCTAATCCCTTGGGAAAAGGTTATGAATCCAATTTCCTTCATATGGCAAATAGCAGAAAGAACTGGCTCGTTTAAACCATGGCTAGGTAACCAGTCTAGGAGAAGGAAAACTCGAATTCAACTTTTAAACTCGTTAAGAATTGGACGCTTGTGTCCACATCCTACTCGTGGGGGGTTGGTAATACATATATATTTTTCACACTGCGTTTCTTCACCTTCACTAAAGGAAACAAATATTTTTAAAGAAAAAAATACTTTGTATTATTCGGCAGCAGCATAAAAATTGTATAAATAAACAGATTCCATTTACATGGTCATTCATTTGGTAGAATATTCATGGCTGGTTGTTGTTTGGTATTTTGTTTAATGGCCCTATCAGTCTTGTGGTCTATCTAATAGTTTTGTAGGTAAAGTATGTTTATGTTAGTTTGGTTTGGTTTATAACTGGAGAAATGATTTTTATTTAACTTCGGTGTATTATAATTGGTAGAATTATAGACCGACGTGGACTTTAGCCACTGCTTATAGTACCATATGATAAAAAGGGTTGGTGTTTGCCATAGAGTAATTTGTTTCTGATTGTTAGTTTTTAATTTAATGGTAATATCAACTCTGTGGGGCTATCATCATGCCAAACTTTGTTTCCTTTTATATATATATCAAGCGAAAAAACTTAGGTAATATTTTAGTTTGCTTTGGTTATATAAGCAGTAGAAATAGTTTTCATTAATTCATATATGTTTATAAATTGGTAGAATTAATGAACGATGTTGACCACAACGCCTTTAGCACGCATTGATAAAAAGAGTTGGGTTTTACTATAGCAAATGTAAGAAACGGGGTAAGATGTATAGATGTAGGATGACATGTCACGTTAAATGATGTACCTCCGACCACCGTGCCTAGTCAAAGTATGCTGAAGTGGATTGATGTTACGAGAACTTAGTCCTGGTCACGGGATGTTCACTCCACGGCCTGTTAGGCTTAGAGTCGATCTCAGTATAGGTG